>JACEFZ010016402.1:175000-334481 GCA_014155875.1 Cepaea nemoralis
TTGGAGCACAGTTGAGGCACGCCTACAATTTATTTATTCGCTTTTACTTGGTAATGTTGAGTCTAGGTTATAACTAGTCATACATTTAATAATCGCCTAATTCTTTAAACGGGATCTAGAATAATTGCTGAAGTTAGGGGCTGTGTTAGAATAATGTTAAGGCTTTGTGTAGGATGTAAATGAGACCTCGCCTGAATAAAACGGAAACAGCGAATATGCCATACCTATTAATAGATCGCCTGTTTTTTTTTTTTTTTTTACTGTTGCATAAATTAAGCAGACGGCAGGAAAGAAAATGCAAACAAAGGCCAAGATTAGTGTTTTAGTTAAAATAAGAATTTCCTGTTAGGTGTAAGTAACATCTATATGTACAGGAATATGTGTTGGTGTAGTTTAATAATTAATGGCCAGCTGGGTTCACTTAAAATGGGGTAAATCTGGTGTTTATGCTGCCAGAAGCAGCAGCATTGTTCTGGGCACATAGATAATGGACCGTGTTGTTGTTGTAATTGCATTTCAAATGCCATTTGTTACCCACATCATGTAATTCATCATGTATGCCGCACTGGCATCCCTGAATGATAGCAGCATTGGTGCTAGGTCAATGGTTCTCAACCTTTTTGGCCCGTGCCCCCCCCCCCTTCACCACATTTTCAGAACGTCATTCCCCCCTTCCTATCAAAAATTTGGCCCGTGCCCCCCTTCACCGTATTTTCAGAACGTCATTCCCCCCTTTCATATTTCCTATCTAAAATCCCCCACCCCTATACAGTATACGTAAAATGTAAGGTAAATGTAATAGCACATACTAAAACAGTCTAGACATCCAACATAAACATGATTTGTGGGTCTACTGACTTTATAAAATGAATTTTAGAAGGATGAGACGTGCTTAACTGTAAAGTATGAAGGGAAAAACAATATCAAGTAATCGGTTCCTGTATTAACGCGATCTTGAAATGGTCTTCATTCCACCACCCCCACCCCCCCCCCCCCCGTAGACCCTAAATTTCCCCTTGGGGGGGGGGGGGAATTCCCCACCGATTGAGAACCACTGTGCTAGGTAGATAGCATATTATGAGCATCCAGAGGAGTGCTATACATTCCTGTATGTGATCTGTAGGTTTGGTTTGGTGCTGCTATTTGAATCCTGTGTTAATGGGAAATTTTGTTGTGTTTGTAATCCCATTGAGTCAGTACAGCACATGTCTGACTTACAGTCGGTGCAGATGTGACACTGGTGGTTTTGTTGTCCTGTTGAAGCTGTGCATACAGCATGTGCCTGGCTGTTGTGTCTTGGCTGTTACATGCTTCATGAGGTTGTCTTGTCACTTGATGGTTGTCATTACTGAAATGTGATGTTCAGCTGTCCCCATGTATGTTGCTGGTGCAGGGCTTAATTTGGCCGATGTGAATAATGTGACACACTGTGTCTGAATGAACAGCAAGAGAGTGTATATGTATATTATTAATTCATATGCAGTTGTTTTATAAAGTTAAATATTATTGTTGTTGTTTGCTTTGTTACAGGATGTAATTCCTCAAGCATAGAAGGAAACATCCCTGGGTCCTTATTTACCCCCATTTTTCCTTACCTCTATCCTTGGTTATCCCCATTTTTCCTCACTTCCCATTTCCCCACCTCACATTTTCCCCTCCCATTCCAACTGATCTCATAGTCAAGCCCTCCACACCTTAGATTGTCACTGTGTGGTCAAAGGTGTAGTTCCCGGTTCGACTTGTTTGAGAGATTTACACTCATGTTTATACTCCTATTTTTGAAGTTGTGGTCTTGTTTTAGTAATGTGTATTAGTCGGTTTGGGGACATGATTTTCTCTGGTGGCATTACGCACAGTATTGGATTTGGCTGAGGCACAGGGGTCCAATAATATCTGGAGCTCAATCCACTGATTTTCCACTGTGTACTACAGGGATCCGTAGTGTTTTGTTGTGTGTCTCAGGATGGTGAGTCCCGTTTCATCACTGCAAGGCTCATACCCAGATTTAGAGTTGTGTTCTTGTTGTTTCTCAAGTGATGGTCTCTCTGTTGTCCAGTCCTGATCAGCCGGCTGTATAGGTATCGTAGCAGGTTTAGGAGCACCCTGTAGGCTCGGCCACAACGGGCAGAGGCCTGGATATATGCGGCAGACTGCCTATATAATGTAGAATGTGATGTGAAGTATCAAGTGTCCTTGTTAACGGGAGTTGTGCTTTGTCATCCGCACAGTCGTGTATATGAGCTACGGGACTGTACAAAATAAAGACTCATGCATATTGTTCTTATCTTGTTTGTCTAGTCCTTCTTGTTGTGTTATGTTTAGTTTTTGTTTTTCTAGTAATGTTAGTCGTTGTTTGTTCCACTTATTAATGTTGGTTCAGCCCATCTCTGTGACCCATTGTCTGGAATATGCATTAAGGCATAGTTCCCAGCTAAGAACTCCTGGAAAACTTCTGTCTAACTCTCTATCCCTTTTTATGTTAACTGGTGAGAATATATAAAGTGCTATTTTCTCTTTCTTCTTATTATCTTTTCTTCTCTGGCCCACTAAAAGTCAGTGTTGCACTTCTTTGTCTTTGAGCATCTAAGAATAGGAAACTATGTCCTCCTATCCTTTATATTCTTCTTCCTGTCACACACACACACACACACACACACACACATATATATATAGATTATATATATATATATATATATATATATATATTATATATTTATATATATACATTGGCATAATCCTACTTACAGGACATCGCTGTCAAACATCAGCATTTTACTGCTGTTGTTGATGTCTTGGGAAGTTTACGTTTAGTAGTTTGCCATTGCTGTCTGACGACCGACTCCCATACCAACACGTTAAAACGCGCGCAACGCGGTCTGCTGCCAATACGGTCACAGCTGTGTTTCGAATTGCGGGTAGCGGGCTTACGAATCACATCCACTGACATACACTATACTAGAAATAGTAAATCAGATAGTTTTGTCATGCAGCAAGATCATTATAAGCCATTGTCACACAAAGAGATTTAAAGTTTAGATACGACGGAAATAGAGAATGAGGTCACCATGCAAACGATCACCTGCATATTCATTTTGTTATGCATGTTATCATGTATGTTACGGGGACCATTAGGGAAAGAAAAGAGTAGTTACATTGTAATCTATCATGCATGACGTACGAGGCCACCATGAAGAGTTTGGTGTGGTGATTGGTTGTCAACCCTGTAGCAAAATGTAACTGCAAAATCCAACCCTCTGAAAACACGTATAGGACGGGTTGGCTCATGTTCGTTCATAGCATATGCTCCAGTTAGGCGTGTATGTGAGTGGGGGGGAGGCAGTAGATAGTTTAGATGAAATGAGGACAGTTGAACAGCTTAAATACCAGGAAGCCGCGGTAGCGCATCAACCAGGACGCTTGTCTGCCGACACGATGGTTATAAGTTTGAACCCACATCGAGACAAATTTATAAAATTGACCCGGGATACCACAGAATAAAATGGGTACGGGTACCAAAATGCTGAGAAGTAAAGGAGGCCGACGAGATATTGACCACATGACCCATCGAGTGACGTCTAGTCTATACACATGTGAGGCTGGCAATATATGCCCAGCCTGAAACCTGTAATGGGGTCCGTTTGTATTTCACTACAGATATACTCATTCAGAAGATGATGCATAAAAAAGTTAATGATGAAGAAGAAGAACAAGTAAACGAGAAGAAGAAGAAGAAGAAGAAGAAGAAGAAGAAGAAGAAGAAGAAGAAGAAGAAGAAGAAGAAGAAGAAGAAGAAGAAGAAGAAGAAGAAGAAGAGGTGGAAGGAGGAAGAGGAGTAAGAAGAAAAGGAAGAGGAGGAGAAGGAGGAGAAGGAAGGAGGAAGAGGAGGAGGAGGAAGAAGAAGAAGAAGAAGAAGAAGAAGAAGAAGAAGAAGAAGAAGAAGAAGAAGAAGAAGAAGAAGAGGAAGCAGAAGAAGAAGAAGAAGCAGCAGCAGCAACAGAAGCAGCAACAGAAGCAGCAGAAGGGTTGACTGGAAGTTTATTCTTTAGAAACCAAATCCTATGAACTTCTACGTATTCAGCTTAATGTCAGTCGTTTGGAAAGTGATTAGTCTCCATGGCGGAATGGATAATAGCTCTCGCTGTTAAACTTCTGGTGTGCTGATTCCGAGGTATCTGGTAAAGCCCCGATACCTATCAACTGGACTAAAATGGTGACTTGCCTTCCTTCACTTTGGGACGTAAATTACAAGTACCTCCAATGTTGAATTGGGTTATTCTGATGGCGAGTGAATTGGTAATAGGGAAATCTAATCCAAACAACAAGAAAAAAAACTTTATTTGTGGAGAATATGATTAAAGGAAAAACGACAAGGGCGGAATTTAACATACCTGATCGTGGAATTAAAGGTAGTGCAGGTGGCGTGACCTGACCTGTGCTGTAGGATGTGCATCTCAGACAGAGTATTTTATTGTCCTGTTGTGTTTCTTGTAGTTTAAAATAAACATTTGCCGTAATGTGACAGTAAATAATATCCGCAGATATGGAGCAGCATTATCATGTGTACAGTTAAGCAGGGCTGTGTAAGTAGTGTGGGATGATTACCCCCACCTGGATAAGATGTTCGTCTTTTAGGTCAAGCGACAAGAAGATAGAGGTCAACGTGGATGAGGAATGTGTTGCCCTCGCGCTTGAACTTCATGTGCTTTGATAGCGAGGTAGAAGGTTCGTTCCTCATACCGGTCATTTGGAGTGTAATGTTGACTTCTCGTTCAGACAGCAATGGCAAACTACTGAACTAAGATTAACTAGAAAATCAATATGAGGTTGATGGCAACGTCTTACATCATGTGTTAATGCAAAGACCAACATTGCCAGGGAGGGCACGTGGAAATGATGGATACGAAGAGGATGAACACTTTTACTAAATTGCGTTTAGTATACTGCTGAAGATTAAGATGGACATACATTCACTTAGCACAAACAGGATGTCTGATAGAGAACAAGAAGATGGCACTGTGTATACACGGAAGCTATCAAGAGGACTGGCCACTCGACAACAACGAAATTAACGTTTGTTTCATCTGCCGCATAAATATTGTTAACTACAAACGCTGACATCCGGGCGTTCGGCGTCTGGACCTAGACGGGGGAATGGTAGGGTGATTGGATTCGTAAAAAGTAGAGATAGAAAACGGTAAAAGACAAAGTGGAAATAAGATTACTAAGAGGACACCAGGGACCAATCATAACACAGTGAGTTCTATTCCGATGCACAGCTTTAGGAGATTGAATTGCTTTTTCTCTTAACAGTAGAATGGACTTTTTGTCTAATTGTCTATTTGTATTGTCTGTCTTTTGGTCCCAAATCCCATTGCTTGTTTGTGTAAACGTCGAGTGAATGAAGTGCGATTGTATAATTTGAGATGTTTACTGTATAACAATTGGACTATGATTGGTTGTATGGAGAGCAGATTGATAGATAAGTGAGTATAGTTCTATATAGTTGTTCAAGAGTTCCACCCAGTACGATAATCTATCTAACTGGTAGAATGCACTTTTAACTTGTTCACAATGAGCAAGGAAGTTGATCAATCGACTATATGTTAATCTTCTACTGTGATTTACATTTTCACGTTTTACCTTGTGTGAGAACAAATATGTGACATCTACGCAAAATCAAGTGCGTAGATGTTGGAACATTTAAAATAAAAACAGCAACATATACAGTGCACATATAAAAGTTGCTGCACTTTACAATCAATAATATCACTTGAAAGCTAAAATATGAGTATATCTGATCGGTTAATATATTGATCACTTATTTATGTTTTTAGTGTTTGTTTCAGTGAGTTAGACATTGGTTTAGGATGAAGAACACCGAAAGACATGCTTGCAGGAAGAGGAAACTGTGGCAGAACAATACGACGATGGACACAGAACATTAAAGAAGTCCTGTTCATGACAATACGTGAGACAGGCAAAGGATCGAGAGCCTTGTCAGCGGGCTGTGATGGGAGTGAGATTGTGCAGATGAGGATGGCACTAGAAAGCCTCGCCTTCCTTAATTTGAATACTCCTACTTAACCAACAGACTCTCACGGATGTCTATATAAGAGTATCAAGATGAAATTCATGTTAGTATCACAGCCTGGGATTCCGAGATAAGTAGCAACATTTTTTTTTAAATTTTACTTTTCTCTTCATTATTCTCATTTAGTTTCATATTTTTATTCTTCTCATCCCATCCCGATGACTTAATGTAGTCACCGGAGGGTCTTCTCCGTGATTATATGTTGTGTTCTGTGTATGTATTTGTTTGCCGATGAAGGCTAGTCGCCGCAACGTCCCTGTATTATTCTTAATTATGTTCTGTAAAGCTGCATTACTTTGTGTTATTTTATATTGTTTACTTCTGCTGAAGTGCCGTGTGGTCATAACGTTGCTGTATGTTGTAAGGCAGATAATGTAATCACGAACAACTACACTCCTTCCAAGGAAAGGTATAGAGTCCTCACTCCTGAAATAAATCATCATCACCATGTACCATGTTGATAAGCGTGGGCGGTTATGCTTCGCCATCTCACACGATCACCAGAGTCGTGGAACAACTCTGTGTTCTTGTCACAGCCGTGCTACATGGCCAAGCCACCCATATATTTACTTTTCTGCCTTCCCTTTGTTCTTTGCCCCTCAATCTTGCCACATATCACCAAGTTCTTTAACGTTTCCCATGTTACCATTCTTGACCCATGGATGTATTCACGTTATGGATGCCGTTGAGTTTCAACAAATTAGAGATCACTTGCAAATTTCGCTGTCCATCCTCGTTTTTACCAATGAGTCTAAATGTGATATGTTGAAATATTTTATACATAGTCTCTTTCCAGGTGATTAAGGACAGTCTAGGTTTCAAGGAGACTATCTGTCTGTATACTATTATACATTGTTAACTCTTAATGTACACGCTCAAAAACAGTCTTTGCGAGCGCTGATGATTAGATGTAAACTTCAGGCCATGACTGGTAGTAGTAATCTAAAGCTCATTACTTCGGACTGACTTATAACTGAAGACAGAACCGCATGTCAACACACAGATTATCAGAATAACCTGTTGGAAAGCTGGTGTGAAATATGAGCAGCACATTTTCTTTAATATGATTAGTGGAGTCTCAGCCTGCCAACCATGGTAGCGTAGTGGCATGACCAGGGGTTCTCAAACTTTTTTTGGCACTTCATCCCTTCACCATATATTCAGAACATCATTCCCCACTTTCGTATTTCCTCCCTATAAATCCCCCGCCGCCTCTATACAGTATACATAAAAATGGAAGCTAAATTTAATAACACATGCTAGAACAAGTCTAGACATCTACATATAATGTGATTTGCGGGTGTACTTAACGTTTTAAAACGAATTTCAGGAGGACGAGAAGTACAGAACTGTAAAGTATGGAGGGAAAAACAATATCAGGTAATCGGTCCCCCCCCCCGAAACCCTAAAATTTCCCCCTGGGGCGGGGGGGGGAGGGTAATTCCCTACAGGTTGAGAACCACTGGGCTAGACTCTCACCGGGGCGAAATGATGACAATAGGATGGCTACCACGTCGATCCAGCCTAAAATGAGTACTAGGAAATTTCTTTCAAAGTCTGTGCTGCCGGTGTGATGTTGACCACAGAGGTACTGTTTGTTTTTTGTATTTTTTTCAAAATATATTTTTATTTAGAGCTGGCACTAAATGTCTAATGCGCCTTAAGGCTTGCACAAGGGCTTTTATTTTACTAATATTTTAAAAAGTGTCAGTGACTGGAGCCATTCATAGTGGAGTTTGCTAAATGTGGAGTAATCGTTGAATCGCTTCACGTGTTGCAGATCACAGTGAGTGCAAGGAAGAAACGCCGTGTTTGTAAGTAGTAAGTTATTAAAATATAGAACCTTTCCCCATGCCATGGGACGCATCAGCTATTCCCATACTTTTTCTTGACCAATTGACACTCGATGGGTGATGTGTTCACTACCAACACCGCCCGCCTTTACTTTCCAGAACATTTATTGATACGCATTCTAGATCAGATCGACCCGGGAGTCCAGGCCAAAGTTTAAAAAGGCCTTTCTTCGTGGGGGATGTGAACTCGTGACAACCGACCCGACAACCAAGCATCCGAGGAGCGCCTGGCCGAGTGTCTAGACCGCAAAGCGCCCCTTCGGGGAAACCAAGTTCAAATCCTCTGTAAGATGTTGGATTGTTTTTTTGGTCCGGGGTAACAATATTAAAGGTAACATTTTATAATTATGTGATAAACAAGAGAATTAAAACCACATCCATACAGATAGTCGCTCTACGGGGTATCTGGTATAGCTTTATTTGTGCCAATGTAGGATTCCACGAGAAAATAGCTTCAACTTGTATTTCGTCCTAGAGAGGGAGAGTAATGAGGTAGCTAATGGGGTTTGATGTATAAGCAAGATGACGGCAACATAAAAACAAAGGGTGGAAGCCATGAAGAAATCTATAGGGGATAGCAAATGCAGTCGGAGAGGCTCTTTGACATGTCAGGCTGGTTGAGCAGCACACATTATACATACGCATCTGGGCAGTATCGCGTGCAAAGAAATGCTGCTAGGCTGTGTCTTCATTCATCATTACATGTATGTATGTCTGCTTAATCCCTGTCTTTTGTTAAGCCTGATCATGAAATAGGAAAGCAAAGAGCGAATGAAAATGAGGAGGTTACTCGAAATTAGTTATGGGGGTGTAGAAGAGATGTGGATGATGCTCTTGGTTGTCGGTAAAGTGATACAGGGTTTAAATCTTAGTATGTTGTTTTGTGAATATTTCGCGTCTAGGAGCGACTAAACCTCTTAACAAGAACACCAGGAACATTTTTTGGAATGAAAATTGATTCCAAAGTAAGTTGTCTGCCCATACTCATTATGTTTCGTTTTTGTCTTCTCTTTCCATTTGGATATAAGCATTCAACCACCTCATTCATTATGCAGTGACATAGTTAACGTGAAGCACTAAGACGCCATAACTCTATGGCTGGTTAAAGGGCACAAATTGGACTCACGAGGACAGTTCCTCTAACAAAGACATGTATCTGCTATGGGATTATTGTTGCGTGTAGATGTGTCCATAAACACTTTCGTTTCCTGGACTTTAATTTCTTTCTGGAGGTCAGTAAGTGTTCAAAGTTCAAAAGGAATACCGCCTTATTTATTAAATGCCGAATATTCTAAATGCATAATATTTTAATTGACTAATAGATGGACATTCCGGTCTCCCTGGCCTAGGTGTTAGCGACTTTCTCCGTCATCCCGTATATCCTCGTGAGGAACGTAACTTGCGCGAGAATAGGTAGCGGTTCTCGCCGCGTTGGTGACTTACAGGATATGTGAGCCGGCCACTCATAAAGCAATAGCAAACTACTGGGCCAATAAATCAACAATCAGCTGAAAGATGCTGATGTTGACAACGATGTCCTGTAAATTATATGTGTAAAATAAATATAGATGGAAAGCTTAATTCATGAAATACATAGTAACTGACATTTTAAAAAATGTACAAAATGTACAAACATATGAAAAGCTGCATCGGAATATCCGCAGTAATGCAGACGTAGTCAGTCCAAAGTCTAAATCTTGTTTTCATTGTATATATATATATCCTAACATCTTGGTTGTCAATAACTACAATATGCATTCTGTAGATTGGAAAGCAAGAGCGCCTGCAAACCCAGAGTAGGGAAGCCAATATGGACGGTTGGCGTGAGGCTGGCTATTTCACCTGTTGATAATATATCGCTCATGCTATTGCCACGGACTTAAAGAGCTCTCCTACATATTATAAGTTCTGACTGAATTTGTCTGTTTCTTCCTCACGAAGATCTGAGACAAAGAAATTACACGTGTACAGAGAAACCTGCCGAGTCGTGGTTTCAATGTTTATTCAAGAAAGGTGATCAGTGAAACCATGTGTTGTGTTTTCTGTAGTTTACAAGTGAGGATGAGTGCAGAATGTTTCTGATCTTGTTTATTCACGAACACACAAACACATTTACTGATTTATTTACCAGCAGCTAGTAACCATATCACAGAGACAAAAAAGTCATCGAATTACAACCGGGGTAAAACCGCAAATAACACAAGACAAATCACATCCATCCATCCATCATGTGCCATGCCGATAAGCGTGGGCGGTCATGTTTTGCCATCTCACTCGATTACCAGAGCCGTGGATCAGCTCCGTGTTTCTATCTCGACCATGTCACGTGGCCAATCCATCCAGGTATTTACTTCTCGATCTTCCCCATGGTTTCATCCCTTCGATCTTGCCAGTTGTCACCAAGTTCTTCAATTCATTTCTTCTCATAAGATGCCCAAAATATTTTGACTGTCTACGTCTAATGTCTCTGATCAGTTTACGATCTTCATTTGTTTCTTTTTCTGTCTTTCCATGTTATTCATTGCATTTTCCTCAGAAACCACATTTCTACAGCCATAAGATGTTTTTCAGCTTGTCTGCTCATTGTCCACGCTTCGCATCCATAAAAAAGAATAGGTTCTATGTAGCAGGTCAACACTCTTTTTCTTGTTTCAATGGACATCTTTTTATTGATCAGTATGTTTTTCATCTTGCAAAATGCCTTCCCTCGCAATGACAATTCGTGTTCTAATTTCTTCAAGGCATCTCCCATCAGATGTTATGACTTTTCCGAGATAATTGTACCGATTCACTTGTTTAAGAATATGCCCATTTACTTGTATATTACATTGCGTATTTCCTTCTTCCCAGTGAATCTGTGTCTTCTTACAATTCAATTATAACCCTAGTTGTTCACTGTGTACAACAATCGCATCTACTAAATGTTGCAGGTCGTGTTCATTGTCTGCAATCAAGACTGTGTCATCTGCATATCAATGTTATCGATGCATCGTCCCCCAATGTTGATTCCTTCTGTTATCTTCTATATTTCTAAAAATATTTTCACTGTACAGGGAAAAATGATCTGGAGACATTACAAAACCGTCTGTCACACCTCTCTTAATAGGCGGATATTGACCTACTTCATTATCAATTCGTAAGGCAGATTATTGTTTCCAATATGTTTTTTTTTCCAATTATAAGGTCTTTTCTATCAATGTGTAGATCTTCAAGCATCCTTATCTTGTCGACATATCTCACTTTATCGAAAGCCTGTGTGTAGTCTATAAAACAGCAAAGGTAAAGATCCTTATTTACTTTTATAGAACGTTCAATTACTGTTCTCAGTATATACACATCATTTGCTTTACTCTTGCCTTCTACAAACCCACATTGTTCTTCTTCTATTTCACGTTGTATTTTCTTCCCATCCCTTTGCATGATAATTCTTAGCAAAATCTTCGTGATGTGACTCATCATACTAATTGTTCGACGTTGATCACATTCCAAGGATCCTGTTTTCTTTGAGATTGTTACATAATTCGTGAGGTATATTTCCAGTATCATATTTTATATTCAGCAGTCTGGTAACTTTATCTATTCCATATTCTTCTAAAGCATTAATCATTTCTGTTGTGATGCTGTCTGAACCGGGGGTCTTGTCAGATTTCATATGGTTAATAGTGAACCTCAATCTTCAAAATTAATGGTCCTTCATTATTATTTCGAATTTTAAAAAAAGCTTAAATGTCGACATGGTCGACTTCATTGCAGCGGGTTTATCCCATATAACTAGGTCTCTTTCCGAAGCGCGGAAAGCGTCGCACAAAGCACGAACTCTCGCTCTAGCGACGACAAAACTGGAGTCTCCGAAAAATTTAACTCGTGAACCGAAGGACGCGGCCCTGAATCGAACCACAACCTTCGGAGCCCGAGTCAAACGGCTTGACCGATTATTTTGAATATTATAATGTTCTTCTCTGTTACCATCATAATGGTTTTTCACATAACCTGACCATATATGTAAAATCTGATCTTTTTCTATTATGATTTGTCCATCTTTTGCCTTTAGGCAGCCTGCTGATGTACGTATTCTTTGAGTAGTTAGCTCCCGAATTCTTTTTCGTCTGCATTAATTTGGTTCTTTACTGTTATGCTGTTTTTCAATTTCTATGTAGTTTTTTTTTTTTTTTTTAAGGTGTTAGGCAGGGATGTGTAATGTCTCCAGATCTTTTTTCCCTATACAGTGAAAATAAGTAATAAAATAAATACACCGGAATAAGTGGACAACTCTGCAGCTGAGCAGAGCAGGGCACTCACTTGTCCTGACAGTCGGAAATGGCTGTCAAAGGCAGAGTTAAAAGACCACCGTGTGAATGTGGAAGGCAAGGGGAAACCACCACATTATCTTCCCAAGATTTCATGGCGACACACATTTCAGAAATAGTGAACGACGTTAATGGCTGTCTTAGGACATCCTCGTCCGGTAGGGACAGTCATGAGCCACAGGTGACACCAGACCGGCATCCAGCTACTGATGGCAAAACTAAAACAATAACTAAACTAAATAAATTTAGAGTAGGAACGTGGAATGTTAGGACATTAAATGAGCTAGGAAAAAAAAAAGGAATGGAAAACATGAAAATGAATATACTAGGCATAAGTGAGATGAGATGGAAGGGATCTGGCAAAATTATAACCGACAAACACACAATAATTTATTCTGGAGGGGACACACATGAAAAAGGTGTAGGAATAATATTTGATGAAAATACAGCCAAATCTATGACTGGATACTGGTGCGTTTCAAATAGAGTTATAATGGTCAAAATCAAAGGCAAACCAATAGATATAAATATTATACAAGTATATGCACCAACAACAAACAGTAGTGATGAAGATATACAAAACTTTTACGATGAAGTTGAAATGGCAATAGCCCAAAATGGATCACAAGAAATAACAATAATACTGGGGGATTTTAATGCAAAAGTAGGAAAGGGAAAAATAGAGGATATAGTGGGGAATTACGGTTTAGGTACAAGAAATGAAAGAGGAGAGAAACTAATAGAATGGGCAAATATTAATGATATGATAATTGGAAACACATGGTTTAAACACCATAAAAGACGACTATACACATGGAAAAGCCCTGATATGAAAATACGCAACCAAATTGACTACATACTTATTAATAAAAGATTTAGAAATGCATTAATTAATGTAAAGACAATGCCTGGTGCTGACGGTAACAGTGATCATGTACCACTATGTGGACAAATAAAAGTAAGATTAAAGAGAGGGGAAAAAATGGTTAAAAACTTGAGACTTAATAATGAGGTTCTGAAAGTAGATAAAGAAATTCAAGAACAATACAGAGTGACTTTGAAAAATAGGTACAATGCAATAGCTAAAATACAGAGTATGGATGAACAATGGGAAATGTTAAGGGACTCCATTCATCAAACTAGCAAAGAAATATTACCGGTGAGAAGCCAAAAAGCTAAGAAAAAATGGATGAATGAAGAAATCTTAAGGTTGATGGACAAAAGGAAACAGAATAAAAATGACAAACAAGAGTATGTTAAGATAAATAAAGAAATAAGAGATAAATGTGTGAAGGGAAAAGAAAGTTGGTTAAATGAGCAATGCAGAAAAATTGAATTAAATTCCATTAAAGATCAAAAAAGTATGTACAGACAAATCAGCGAGCTCACAGGAAGAAAAATAGGAATAAATACAGGGTGTTTGAAATCAAAAACAGGACAGACTTTATTGGAGGAAGGTGCTATAATGAAGAGGTGGAATGAGTATATAAGAGAATTATATAATGGAGAAAGGGAAGAATTAACAGAAGAAAGTAACTTAGAAGGCCCACTTAGTCTAAAAGAAGAAGTCGCTGATGCTATGAAACATATGAAGAAAGGAAAAACAGCTGGGCCAGATGAAATCACAATAGAAGAATTAGAAGTGTTGGGAGAATTTGGAGTAGATATATTAACCAAAATGTTGAATGATATTTACAGTAGTGGATATTTACCCAGTGATATGCTGAAATCTGTATTTATAGCTATACCAAAAAGACCAGGAGCATATGATTGAGAAGATTTTCGTACAATTAACCTCATAAACCATGTCATTAAGCTTCTACTCAGAATTATAATGAGAAGAACAAGAAAGAAAATAAAAATGGAAATTAGTGAAGAACAGTATGGTTTTATGGAAGGAAAGGGTACAAACAATGCAATATATATATTACGAACACTAATAGAAAGATCAATAGAGAAACAAAGAGACATATATTTATGCTTCATAGATTATACTAAGGCATTTGATAAAGTAAAACATGATGAGCTGATTAAAATGTTGGAAGATATCAACATTGATGGGAAAAGATTTAAGAATAATAAAGAATATATACTGGAACCAAGTAGCAGCAATTAAAATGGGAAATAAAGAGGGTAGTTACGAACAGATAAAGCTAGGAGTACGACAGGGGTGTGTCTTGTCACCCGATCTCTTCTCCCTGTATAGCGAAGTAATAATGAGAGAGATCAAAGAGAAGCCAGGAATACTAATCGGAGGATATAATATAAACAATATACGCTATGCAGATGACACAGTATTGGTAGCGGATAATGCAACAGACCTACAACAATTGTTGGACAGTGTAGTAACAGAGAGTGCACAGAAAGGACTGTCCTTGAATATCAAGAAAACAGTAACAATGGTGATATCAAAGAAAATGGGGACGCCAAAATGTGACATAGAAATAGAAGGGGAAATTCTCAACCAAGTGGATAATTTTAAATACCTAGGGGCACTTATAACATCAGATGGAAGATGTACAAAAGAGATTAAGAGCAGAATAGGGCAGGCAAAGACAGCATTTCAGAAAATGAAGAGTATCTTATGCAATAAGTCGCTATCAATGAATGTAAGAAAGAGAGTACTAAAATGCTATATAGAACCAGTTTTGCTGTATGGCAGCGAATCTTGGAATGTAAATGAACAAATTAGGAAGAACTTAGAAGCAACAGAGATGTGGTTTTTAAGACGAATGTTGCGAATTCCTTGGACTGCCAGAGTAACTAACAACGATTGCCTGAAAGAGGCTAATGAAACTAGAACACTATATACAACAATAAGAAAGAGACAAACATCTTTCTTTGGTCATGTGATGAGAAGAGAGGCATTGGAGAACATCGTGACAACTGGAAAAATCGAGGGGAAGAGAGGCAGAGGCAGACCAAGAGAAATGATGCTGGACGGACTGAGACGGTGGCATGGAGGAATATCATCAGCAGAGTTGATCCAGAACACCAAAGACCGAGATCTGTGGAGAGCCATGAACGCCTACGCCAGCCGGCACGGCACTTGATGATGACAGTGAAAATATTTTCAGAAATGTAGAAGATATAAATGGAATCAGCATTGGAGGACGAAACATCAATAACATTAGATATTCAGATGATACAGTATTGATTGCAGTTGTAGACTTTCTTTAGACATCCATGTCCTACGACCCACTTTCTTTAATTTTGGAATAGTTGTTTCTGCAGCACAACTGACTGAATTCTTCAACATTTCCCATTGATCATTCACATCTTGAAATATGATCTCTAGATCAGACAATATATCACATTTGTTCTTTACTTCTATGTTAAAATTATCTTGTATTTCTTTGTCAGATTTCAATTTGAACAAATCATATTTAGGGTTTCCTGTTGTATACTTGACTTTCTTTAACTTTACCCTCAGTGTGCCAGGTAATTAATCTGTGATCACTGTAACAGTCTGTATTGGGGACTGTGTTTACGAATGTTAACGCATTTCGAATCTGGTTTTTAATCCTGCTGTCTCAACTCGTTATGTCCATAATCTTCTAGGATGCTGTTTAAACCAGATGTTTCCTACAACCATTTCTTGTTCTTTTGCCCTTTCTACAAGTCTGTATCCTCTTTGTTTTCGCTCTCCCAAACCATGGTTGCATACATTGCACCCATCGGTTTGATTTCCTACTTTTGCTTTGAAATCACCCATTATAATATTTATTTCTGATTTTTCTTTTACAGTTCCTCAAAGCAGACTCCATGTCATTATAAAATTCCTCTATACTTTCTTCACTGCATTTACTTGTTGGAGCATATACTTGAATTACATTTATTTAAAAAGGTCTTCCGTTTAATTTTACTAATAGAACTCTGTCTGACAAGGCCCATTATCCTTTAACAGAATTTGGATCATATCTGCACTGTATTTAAGTATATAACATGTGAATACTATGGCTGTTTATAGCAACAACAACAAAAATAGCATATGGCCATTTCTTTGTGCAGTCAAATATTCTACATGTGTTATCTGCAGTTGGGCACATTTCAAGCATGTACAGAAACCGAGATAGTAAAGAGTACTTTGAGTTGAGCTAAGAGGCGATATCACTGCACTCTGCAATTCCCATACGCTCTCAGTTCCTTCGTTCAACAGTCAGCGAAGAGTCATACTACTAATAGTTCCCACCGCTATCTAATTGAAAGTTCTCCTGATCTTCCCTCTCAGTTTTGTGATTCTTCCAGAATGGCTGCCGAACCCCAGCAATCTCATTCTTCCCACTTAAAGGTTCTCAAACTGTTTCCCCACCTTCTCCACCTGGTCCCATGGCAAACGACCAGCTCTCCCTTTCCCATAGGTAATCTACCACCAATAGGTACATTCCTGACCAGCCTATCAGCCTGTTAACCCGGCGAACGACCAGCTCTCCCTTGTCCATAGGTAATCTACCACCAAGAGGTACATTCCTGACCAGCCTATCAGCCTGTTAACCCCCCCCCCCCCCACCTTTTTTTTTGTCAGCATTCACGGAAGACCAGGGCAAAACATTCCACACTCTTCTCACAATTGGTGACTTCTGAAGCGAGGTTAGCTATAAGATACGTGGGGTCCCATTTGTACGCCTCAAGACTATAGGGTAAATGGAGCTCGCCCCATACGGGTATAGGCCAATCGGTACTCGAAGTTTCATGTGACTAACACAGGCCGCTTTTACGTTCCCCACCTAAATACGATCATGTAGACAGTTTAGTCACAGAAACAGAAATAGTACATGATGCCATTATCATGGGTATTGTAATGTGGATTATAGACGCGACATCCAACACCATCAATCTCATCGCTCATTTAGGCATGCGTGGTTGATATGTATGCATGATGGAAGATATACGCTATTGGAGAGCTGGAGTTCTCTGATGCTTAAGTAGGTGTTCATGGCGAAGATTTTAACTGCCCGACTTGCTCATATACTGAGAGCATAAGTGTAGAATATACTGCATAAATATGTGGTGCTTCCTCTAACAAATACTCGATGTAGCATCTGTAAGACATTGATTTCTTAGTCACACATCGTATACTGAATTATTCGGGTGTCTCTAGGCTCGCTGGCTAGCATTTTCTCTACACAAAATTCTACAACATTTCTTAACGATACCAGCACAGTTCACGAAGACTACTGAACACTTTAAAAAATGACAGAAATCCAGGACAATTGATTTTATATACAGTACTTATAATCTTATATCAGTTATCTGATATTCACACTTCACACACACACACACACACACACACACACACACACACACACACATATATTTATATATATATATATATATATATATATATATATATATATATAATATATATATATATATATTTATATATATACACACACGTGTGTGTGTGTGTGTGTGTGTGTGTGTGTGTGTGTGTGTGTGTGTGTGTGTGTGTGAAAGAGACTGGCGAAACTAGAACATTATATACAACAATAAGAAAGAGACAAACAGTTTTTTTTCGGGTCACATGATGAGAAGAGAGGCGCTGGAGAACATCGTGACAGCTAGAAAGATCGAACGAACGAACGAACGAACAGACTTTATTTTCAAAGGGTAACAAATTGGGCACGCAGGCCGTCTTACATTCGGCCCTTCCAATCATTCATCTTTCTTTCATCAACAGTGCATAGGAAAAAAACATTGTCACATGAATTTTGTAAACATAAACAATGCATATTACTATGTTATGAGACACATCCACCACCCACCCACACATCCCCCATTCACTCCAACTCCCCCACCCAACCACACACACATACAATACATTCCCCCACCCATCCACCACATCCCTACACCTACACATCTCCCCACCCACACACACCTCTAACCTACCACACATCCCATCCACCCACACCCCAAGCACACATACATTCAATAACCCACACATCCCCCACCTACACACATCTCCCCACCCACTCACATATCCTCTACCCGTCCCATTTCCCACCAACAATCACTCACCCAATATCCTCCTCCACCCACACACCTCCAACCACCCAGCCAAGCACACATTCCTCAGCCACACACGCATCTCCCCGTAAACTTACTATTTCGCACCTACCCACACACAAATTCCGCACTCACCCACATAATCTCCCATCTCCCCCAGCCCACTCACAGATCCCGAGCCCACACCTACAAACATCCCCCACCATCTCCTAACCTGCACACACTCACCCACCCACATATCCTCTACCCGCCCACACATCCTCCATCCATCCATTCCCCCAGCCACACATCTCTTAACCACACACCCCTACCCATATACACACACATCCCCACCCACGCACAATCTCCCCACCCATACAAACATCCCTCACACACATCCCCACCCACCAACACATTCCCCATTCACAAACACACACCTCCCATCCACGCACACACAACCCACACACACATCCCCAACCCATACATTCATCCCCTCACACATCCCTAGACACACGTACTTATCCCTCAAGCACTAACACCCACACATCCCTTACCCACTCATCAACACATACATCTCCTATCTAGCCACCCACACTCACACATCCCAACCACCCATCTAAGCACACATCCCCCACCCTCACACACATCCTTCACCCACCCGCAAACCCAACCACACCTTCACCCACCCAAACAAACATCATTTATCCACACCCAGCTCCCCTCCCACACAACACCACACCCACACACATCCCAAAGACACATCCCACACAAACATCTATCCACACATCTCCTACCCATCCACACATCCCCCAACTACAATCACCCTCACTACCCACACATACTTCCTCCATCCAGCCACACACACCCCCACCCATCCAGACATATCCCCCACCAACACACACATCTCCAAATCCATCACCCACACCCATCATGCACCCCTCCCCAACCCACACACATCCCCCACACACATTCACCCACACATCTCTCACCCACACACACTCCCCACCCATCCACCCAAACATCCCACACCCATACACCTCCCTCACCCACACACACATCCCCAAACCCACAACTACCCCCACCTGCACACATCTCCCACCCACCACATATCCCCACACCCACATCTCCCCACCCACACATATACCCCCACCCATCCCATAACCCACCATCAATCATCCACCAACATATCCTCCTCCACCCACTCATCCACAACCACCTAGACAAACACACATCCCCACCCACAAACACATCTCCCCATACACCCATACATCTCGCACGCATCCACACACAAATCCCCCACCCACATACACACAAATCCCCCACCCACCCACACAATCCCACCCCGCCCACCCACACATCCTGAGCCCACCCACACACATCACGAATCCACCCACACACACATCCCCCAACCTACTATTATGATCAAACTCCCACACTTTACACACACATACAGTGATGATTGTCGTGAGCATTGTCGCAAAATTGTAAAGAAAATGGAGAAAAATTGTACATATACATTTTGTAACTTAAAAATTAGTGATGTAATTCAACTCTCTCTCTCTCTCTCTCTCTCTCTCTCTCTCTCTCTCTCTCTCTCTCTCTCTCTCTCTCTCTCTCTCTCTCTCACTAACGCTCTCACTCACATTACAGTAATGTTATATTATACATGATAAAATCAAGTGTCATACATTTGTCGAGGAGAAGAGAGGCAGAGGCAGACCACGAGAAATGATGCCGGATGGATTGCGACGGTGGCATGGAGGAATATAAACGGCAGAATTGATCCAGAAAACCAAAGACCGAGATCTGTGGAGAGTCATGAACGCCTACGCCAGTCGACACGGCACTTAATGATGATGATGATTATGTTGATGATAGTTATATATATATATATATATATATATATATATATATATATATATATATATATATATATATATATATACCTCCCTGGATAGGGGTTACACGACTTTCTCCGTAATCCCGTATACTTTCATGAGTAACGTGACGTTCGGGAGAATTCGTAGCGGTTCTCTCCGCGTCGGTAACTTACGGGGTATGTGAGCCGGTCGCTCAGAAAGCAATGGCAAACTATTGAGCGTAATCTTGCCAAAAAATCAAGAATCAACTGAAAGATGCTGATGTTGACAGCGATGTCCTGTAAAAGATATGCGAACAAAAAAAAAAAAAAAAAGATGTACAGCGGCTGCAACTCAAAGTGTGTCCGCAATGGGCACACATAACGATCCCTCCACCTTGACAGATCTGCCCGAATGTTCGCGAGCCAGTCTCTGGATTTGACTTGTCTCTTTTGCACGTGGATTCACATGTCCCATATGTTTCACGGTATTCGTGCTGTTACCACTCACACGTAGGTTTGAGGTATTCCATTAACGACAAAGAGGGGCCATGACAGATTATGATAGGCCGCCGCTCATAGTTTTGTGAAAATCAACGCAAGGCGATGTGCTTCTAAATCTCCAGCGGTTGATTTAGAATACGCGGCAGCCAATCTCTGTACTAAGACCAATTGACAGCCTATGTGAGAATCGTGAAGTTGAGCTGACATAAGGAATCCGCTAACACTGACACTTGACTGGTGTATGGATGGTTCTATACAAGGGTCAATTCATTATAGTTTAGACGAGATGTACTTCAACGCACGCAGGCTGCTGCAGGTAAAACTCTATGTCTCGTAAATCCTCTCAAGGATGGCAATAACGGTTTAATGACAGGTTGTATAACAATGTAAAAGCTATCACGATACAGTAAGCCTTATATTGCGAACATGTAGTAGCGGCAGGTGATTGGTAACAATATAATCACACCTTGCCATAGAAATTCCAAGAACATAGACACGCTTCAATAGAGGTATTTAGTAATTAAAATGAGAGATGATCAAATAATAAAGCCCAGTGTGTACACGTTATGATATATGATTGGTCTTGTTGTACGAATACCGCCCTTTGCATTATTCCTTCGTTTACGACATGAACAATGTAGAGATTAGAGGTGACTCTTGTTTCCATCACTTTAGGTTAGTAACAGACTCTTGTTTCCATCACTTTAGGTTAGTAACAGACTCATTTGGATTAGTCTCCATGCGTGCTCAGCTAGGTTGCTGAATGAACACCTTGAGATTTATGGAATTCTCTTTCAGTATCAAAACGTACAAATTGTGTGATTCTCGACTGGTTTCATCACATCGGAGACCGCGATGCGCGGGGATGTGAGGAGAAGCACCCTTATCTGAATGCTATTTTGTGTTATATATTAAGGCAGACACTCTTCCCCGCTGTTTGTCATTGGCTAGGAAGTTTCAATTTGGCGAAGGGTCACACATAGCCATTCAAGACAGGGTTCGTCTACAACTTTTTTTTTTAGCATAACCTTTACAGGACATCGCTGTCAACACCAGCATCTTTCAGCTGTATGTCGATTCCAGCAAGGCAGAATATGGCGCCTCTTGCGATACGTTTGGTAGGTTACGGTGTTACTATTACTGGCTCCATGGTGGGTTCGGGAAACAACCGGGCAGACACTGTGATACCACGCCTGCAGGTTTACAGTCTTCAGTATTATCTCGTCTACTACATTTATTGCCGGTATCCCTGGCTTAGAGGTTTACGTCTTTCTCCGTAATCCCGTATACTCTCGTGAGTAACGTGATGTGCGCGAGAATTGATAGCTGTTCTCGCCGCATCGGTAACTTACAGGGTATGTGAGCCGGTCGCTCAGAAAGGATTGGCAAACTACTGAGTGTAATCTTGCCAAGAAATCAACAACCAGCGGAAGATGCTGACGTTGAAGGCGATGTCCTGTAAAGGAAATGAGGAAAAAAAAACTACATTCATTAGTTCAGGGAGTGAATGATACAACCAAATATACCCATTTCCTCCCTTAGGTGTTTAACATGTTTATCAAGTCATGATAAATGCCTGCCTGTCAGTATCAGCGACGAGGTCTAAGCCAGTCTCCCAACATAGAGCTACCCCTGATTTATTCCATTGATGTGACTGGAAAGTTCAGTGAACAACAACTACCGATAGCAGTGAGAAAAAAGATGGTTAAATTGCTGTATATAATCTATACTATTGAATGTTTGTGAAACATGGACAATAAACGGACATGATGAGTGTAAATTTGGTTTCTGAAGAAAATGCAATACTATGGACAGACAGAAAAAAAATCCCTTCAAGACAAGTATAAAGTCGCAATTTAATTAAATAAATTAGACTTAGACGTTCAAGATTTGTGGACAAGTTATAAACAGAAAGCAACTTGAACACTTAGTGACAACTGGCAATCTTGAAGCGAAAAAAAAAGGAATTGTAAGATAATGACTTATTTACAAGGATGGTTTGACCACGTGACATACGCAGAACAGGATCACAGAATTGACCCTTTGTTAATTTGAGATGACGAATCATGACAATCCAGGTCTCTCGGCATGGTATATGATAATATTGCGGTATCACTACGACACATGGGCACAAGAGACAATAATGTTATATACAGATGTTATGTCTGTAGTTGGAGGTCTGATGCTGGATAACTTGATCACAAACGCCCAGTCTTCAAATCGATGTAGTTAATCTCAAGATGCTTTGTTGATGATGCTGGCAGTTCAAGTTAATGAAAACCCACATCTGAACAGCTTCAAACACTGCATAATTACGCATCGACAATAAATTATTATTCAATCGTAACAAAGTGGCTTTGCTCTCAACCATTAATCTGCTCTCCAGATTAATAATTGTTATGGTTCGTTACCCATGCGCTTAAATCCTCTCGCTTAAAAAAGTATGATTTCCTTGCCATAAAAGAAAATTTTCCACACATGTTTTCTTTCTTTGTTGTGAATAATAAGAATGGATATGTAAATTCAGCTACATTAAGTGTAACAGAGTGTGATATAGAAGAAGTAATCAGGCATTGAGTTTTACGTTTTATCCTAATAGAAGAAATGACACAGAAAACACAGACAACTGAATCTGTTAATTATATTAAAGCAGCGGTGTTTTCTGTTTGTTTTCTTTGTAACTATAATAATAGAGTGTCTTGTGATAATGTGTAGTAAGGCAGCGAAATATCGTGGAAGTGAATACAAATATGTGCATAAAAGGGCGCATAAATTGGTTTATTAACACGATTTATGAACGTTGTCTCATCATGACAACATACAACATAGGCCCATTACACAGCTGAGCCCCGTGTGTGTAAACACTCATTTCGTCTTTCCATATTCCAACATGTATACTTATTTGTAAAGTTATGAAAGATTATACGCTCATCTTCGATACTTTACGAAACATATAAACGTTCTTTCAATGGTAAAGCGTTTTACTTGATTTTCTCAATTTAACAAATGGTTTTATCAGATTAGCCCAATTATAAGAGGCAATTATTTAAAAGACAACTGAAGTTACACGATAGATGCCCGATACCGTGCACCAGGAAACTGAGATCAATACAGTCGCATTTTGATACAATAATATTAGATAGAGCGCAGAATGGATTACTACATTTTGAAATGTACTGTCACAACGGCTAAGTATCATGATGACCATACCTTTGATAGATAATATTATAGTTTTTTTTTTTGCCTCAGTATAAAATTCAATATCTCAGTAACCAACTGACGGAAAATGATGATATTTAGTATATAACCTTATAATTATGTCCACACAACAAAAAATAGTTTGTTCTGGAGATTTTACAGCAGATTTCAAAGTTTGTTTATATGCGGTATATAATTTACGACTTAGAGATTACGTCCATCATTTTAACAGTATTACAGCTTCACCACGACACATCCCTGCATTTTTTAAAATTGTCACGTAATTTTCGTTTTGAAACAAACAGCGCGAAGTTAAATGGAATTGTTCAGAGGTGTCTCCAAATGGGGGTTCTTTCATGAAACGTGATTATATACATAAACTAGCTGACAAGGCCCGGCTTCTGGCTTGGAGATATCTATCTATCTATCTATCTATCTATCTATCTATCTATCTATCTATCTATCTATCTATCTATCTATCTATCTATCTATCTATCTATCTATCTATCTATCTATCTATCTACCAACCTACCTACCTACCTACCTACCTGTCTGTCTGTCTGTCTGTCTGTCTGTCCGTCCGTCCGTCCGTCCGTCCGTCCGTCCGTCCGTCCGTCCGTCTGTCTGTCTGTCTGTCTGTCTGTCTGTCTGTCTGTCCGCGCTATTAAATATTGATAAAAGTTACTGGAAGAAATGTGAGGACCATGTGTTGAAAGAGGAAGAGGACTATTGGAGAAAGGTTGGATTGAATTTTATGCAACCTAGAGCAATCATCAACCTACTGGAATCGTCCGACACAGATTAAGGTCTGAGCAGATCGCAGACCTTAATCTACGTACACACTTACTGGGGTATTTTGCTCCAACTATTCAGACGAATTGCAGGCCCTAAACATTACAGCATCAGCATCAGCTGAAGAAACAAGAAGGAAATGAAAAATAAGGTAAGAAACATAGTCCTTCTACTTTCCTGTTAATTTACAAATTATTTACCCCGTGCTGTTACTAATATTACACATTGCACCCCTCTCGGGATTCTCCGTGGTGAAGTGGTCAAGCCGTCTGACTCGGGCTCCGAAGGTTGTATGTTCGATTCCGGGCCGCGTCCTTCATTTCACGAGTGCATTTTTTCGGAGACTCCCGAGGGTCGTCGCTGGAGCTATGGAGTTCGTGCTTTGTGCGACGCTTTCCGTGCGGAAAGAAACTGAGCCATACGGGATAAAAACCCGATGCAATGCAGCCGACCCTGTCGAATTTAAGCTACTTCTTTCATTGCACCCACTCCTATACGAATCCGGATACGCCTTTGTGTGTCATCTGAATTGGGAGGTCTCCAAATACTGTAAACTTAACTTTGTTAGCGAGAAATCACTAGTTGCTCAGCAAAACATCAAAGGAATGCCGCCGCTTTTGATGATTTAAGTTGTTTTTGGACCTATCAAAGACACATTCCTTGGGTGGGGGGGGGGCGGGGGGGGGGGGGATATAAGACGGCTGGAAAAATTTCAAAACGATGCAACAGTTTTCAAAATAATTGATCGTGAATGAAGGCATTCAAATCGGAACATACTATAGTGTGAGCTCATCTGCTGGAGTGAGCGGAATCTCTTTCATTTTACATAACGTTGTATTCACCATTATTCATTAGTCGCGGTTCCAACATCACGGCAACGAACGGGTCGTCTCCATTATGCCACGTTCCTGTGCCAGTGAATATCACAAAATGCTCCTCACTGTCCAATGTGAAAAGTGGAACAAACAGGAGTCTCCACAAACCAACAGCCTGCACAGGTACACTGTGCATAATGCCGCACCAGAATGCCAACACAAAAGTCCTCCACGAAAAACACAGTTCATCGTCTATGGAATCGGCAGTCACTAGACAACTAGCTGCCACACATTTCTGCATAAGGCAAACTAGTCAGTTCTGCGACACAGCCTGCTGCCATTACTCCGAACATGCAGTTCACGCTACAAACAACCGCGGACAGATGTAAAAGCATTTCACACGAAATTCACAGCTCACACTATCGCGCCACGCACTCAACTCAGTGGCAGGGCAACGGAACCATACACTTAAAGTCCAATATGAGGACAATGCAAATGCAAGCTGTAGCCACGAGCATGAACGCACCCGAGGCCTTAACCGTTTAAGTGCCTATCATCCATGTTGGGGACCGGAAGTCCGTTGTATTTACTTTTTGGTATTAAATGTTAAAACACTAATGAGACGGAATAGACATTCGGAGAGGGCTGTGTGATAGACAGAGGAGCTTGTATTGTTTGACCATTGGGTTATCAAACTCTAATGTAAGATTTAAGATACCCATAAACATAGCTCTGTCCTCGTTGCCTGGTAAAAGGTCATAATCAAATGTATTTTCGAGTTCATCAGCTGCCATGTTTTGCTTCTTGTCTCATAGGTCGTCGTGGAACATCATCTGGTCTGTTTGCATTCCATTAAATCAACTTATTAGTTCATCGTCGATGGAATTGGCAGTCATTAGAAAGCCAGCAGCCACACATTTCTGCATAAGGCAAACTAGTCAGTTTTGCGACACAGCCTGTGGCCATTACTCCGAACATGCCGTAAACAGAATCAACCACTGTTTATTGCCTTCATCGACCTCACAAAGGCATTAGATTTGGTCAGTCGTGAGGGTATGTTCAAGGCACTAAAGAATATTGGCTGCCCACCAACTCTTCTGTCCATTGTGGAATCATTCCACACAGACATGAAGGGTATAATCAAGTTTGATGGTGCAACTTCTAAAGAGTTTGAAATCAAGAGTGGAGTTGAGCAAGGTTGTGTACTAGCTCCCACCCTCTTTGGAATATACTTTTCTCTTCTACTGAAATATGCCTTTCGTGATCAGGATGGTGGTATATTCATTCACTCACGCTCAGATGGCGGCCTCTACAATGCTCAGAGATTGAAGGCCAAGACCAAAATTAGGACTGTACTGATCAGAGAGTTGCTTTTTGCAGTTGATGCTGCAGTTACGACCCAATCTGAGGTAGAATTGCAATGTCTACTATCTGCATTCTCCAATGCTTGTTCTGAATTTGGTTTAACAATTAGCAAAAAGATGACATAGATTATGTCACAGGGTGCACATGGGGTACCATCAATCTTTATTGACAACGCCGAACTAGAGATGGTAGACCATTTTACATATCTAGGATCAGTGGTAAATTGCAAATTATCCCTAGATTAGGAAATCAACATCCGGATTGGTAAGGCAGCAACAACAATGAACAGGTTAAGAAAAAGAGTCTGGGAGAACAGGAAGCTTACTGCCAAAACAAAAGTCCTTGTCTTTCAAGCCTGTGTCCTTAGTCATCATCATCAAGTGCCGTGCCGGCTGGCGTAGGCGTTCATGGCTCTCCACAGATCTCGGTCTTTGGTGTTCTGGATCAACTCTGCTGATGATATTCCTCCATGCCACCGTCTCAGTCCGTCCAGCATCATTTCTCTTGGTCTGCCTCTGCCTCTCTTCCCCTCGATCTTTCCAGTTGTCACGATGTTCTCCAATGCCTCTCTTCTCATCACATGACCAAAGAAAGATGTTTGTCTCTTTCTTATTGTTGTATATAGTGTTCTAGCTTCATTAGCCTCTTTCAGGCAATCGTTGTTAGTTACTCTGGCAGTCCAAGGAATTCGCAACATTCGTCTTAAAAACCACATCTCTGTTGCTTCTAAGTTCTTCCTAATTTGTTCATTTACATTCCAAGATTCGCTGCCATACAGCAAAACTGGTTCTATATAGCATTTTAGTACTCTCTTTCTTACATTCATTGATAGCGACTTATTGCATAAGATACTCTTCATTTTCTGAAATGCTGTCTTTGCCTGCCCTATTCTGCTCTTAATCTCTTTTGTACATCTTCCATCTGATGTTATAAGTGCCCCTAGGTATTTAAAATTATCCACTTGGTTGAGAATTTCCCCTTCTATTTCTATGTCACATTTTGGCGTCCCCATTTTCTTTGATATCACCATTGTTACTGTTTTCTTGATATTCAAGGACAGTCCTTTCTGTGCACTCTCTGTTACTACACTGTCCAACAATTGTTGTAGGTCTGTTGCATTATCCGCTACCAATACTGTGTCATCTGCATAGCGTATATTGTTTATATTATATCCTCCGATTAGTATTCCTGGCTTCTCTTTGATCTCTCTCATTATTACTTCGCTATACAGGGAGAAGAGATCAGGGTGACAAGACACACCCCTGTCGTACTCCTAGCTTTATCTGTTCGTAACTACCCTCTTTATTTCCCATTTTAATTGCTGCTACTTGGTTCCAGTATATATTCTTTATTATTCTTAAATCTTTCCATCAATGTTGATATCTTCCAACATTTTAATCAGCTCATCATGTTTTACTTTATCAAATGCCTTAGTATAATCTATGAAGCATAAATATATGTCTCTTTGTTTCTCTATTGATCTTTCTATTAGTGTTCGTAATATATATATTGCATTGTTTGTACCCTTTCCTTCCATAAAACCATACTGTTCTTCACTAATTTCCATTTTTATTTTCTTTCTTGTTCTTCTCATTATAATTCTGAGTAGAAGCTTAATGACATGGTTTATGAGGTTAATTGTACGAAAATCTTCACAATCAATTGCTCCTGGTCTTTTTGGTATAGCTATAAATACAGATTTCAGCATATCACTGGGTAAATATCCACTA
This sequence comes from Cepaea nemoralis, assembly GCA_014155875.1. Classification (NCBI taxonomy): domain Eukaryota; kingdom Metazoa; phylum Mollusca; class Gastropoda; order Stylommatophora; family Helicidae; genus Cepaea; species Cepaea nemoralis. The sequence goes on from JACEFZ010016402.1 coordinate 203,499, forward strand.
CTGTAAATATCATTCAACATTTTGGTTAATATATCTACTCCAAATTCTCCCAACACTTCTAATTCTTCTATTGTGATTTCATCTGGCCCAGCTGTTTTTCCTTTCTTCATATGTTTCATAGCATCAGCGACTTCTTCTTTTAGACTAAGTGGGCCTACTAAGTTACTTTCTTCTGTTAATTCTTCCCTTTCTCCATTATATAATTCTCTTATATACTCATTCCACCTCTTCATTATAGCACCTTCCTCCAATAAAGTGTGTCCTGTTTTTGATTTCAAACACCCTGTATTTATTCTTATTTTTCTTCCTGTGAGCTCGCTGATTTGTCTGTACATACTTTTTTGATCTTTAATGGAATTTAATTCAATTTTTCTGCATTGCTCATTTAACCAACTTTCTTTTGCCTTCACACATTTATCTCTTATTTCTTTATTTATCTTAGCATACTCTTGTTTGTCATTTTTATTCTGTTTCCTTTTGTCCATCAACCTTAAGATTTCTTCATTCATCCATTTTTTCTTAGCTTTTTGGCTTCTCACCGGTAATATTTCTTTGCTAATTTGATGAATGGAGTCCCTTAACATTTCCCATTGTTCATCTATACTCTGTATTTTAGCTATTGCATTGTACCTATTTTTCACAGTCACTCTGTATTGTTCTTGAATTTCTTTATCTACTTTCAGAACCTCTTTATTAAGTCTCAAGTTTTTAACCATTTTTTCCCCTCTCTTTAATCTTACTTTTATTTGTCCACATAGTGGTACATGATCACTGTTACCGTCAGCACCAGGCATTGTCTTGACATTAATTAATGCATTTCTAAATCTTTTATTAATAAGTATGTAGTCAATTTGGTTGCGTATTTTCATATCAGGGCTTTTCCATGTGTATAGTCGTCTTTTATGGTGTTTAAACCATGTGTTTCCAATTATCATATCATTAATATTTGCCCATTCTATTAGTTTCTCTCCTCTTTCATTTCTTGTACCTAAACCGTAATTCCCCACTATATCCTCTATTTTTCCCTTTCCTACTTTTGCATTAAAATCCCCCAGTATTATTTTTATTTCTTGTGATCCAATTTGGGCTATTGCCATTTCAACTTCATCGTAAAAGTTTTGTATATCTTCATCACTACTGTTTGTTGTTGGTGCATATACTTGTATAATATTTATATCTATTGGTTTGCCTTTGATTTTGACCATTATAACTCTATTTGAAACGCACCAGTATCCAGTCATAGATTTGGCTGTATTTTCATCAAATATTATTCCTACACCTTTTTCATGTGTGTCCCCTTCAGAATAAATTATTGTGTGTTTGTCGGTTATAATTTTGCCAGATCCCTTCCATCTCATCTCACTTATGCCTAGTATATTCATTTTCATGTTTTCCATTTCTTTTAGAACATTGTTTAACTTTCCTAGCTCATTTAATGTCCTAACATTCCACGTTCCTACTCTAAATTTATTTAGTTTAGTTATTGTTTTAGTTTTGCCATCAGTAGCTGGATGACGGTCTGGTGTCACCTGTGGCTCATGACTGTCCCTACCGGACGAGGATGTCCTAAGACAGCCATTAACGTCGTTCACTATTTCTGAAATGTGTGTCGCCATGAAATCTTGGGAAGATAATGTGGTGGTTTCCCCTTGCCTTCCACATTCACACGGTGTCCTTAGTACTCTTATTTATGGCAGTGAAACCTGGACAACTTACTCACACCAAGAGAAACGTTTAAACAGCTTTCATATGCGGTGTCTGCGAAGAATTCTTGGTATTAAGTGGCAAGACAATATCACAAATACTGATGTATTGGAAAGATCAGGTTGTGTGACAGTTTATTCCATGCTCAGTCTTAGTAGACTTAGATGGATAGGATATCTCAGGAGGATGGATGATGGTAGAATACCAAAGGACATCTTTTTTGGTGAATTATAGATGGGTAAGAGATCTCAGGGTCGGCCTCTACTACGATACAAAGATGTGTGTAAGCGGGACATGATTGATACAGGCATTGATAATGCACAGTGGGAGCAAGTCGCCGCTGAACGTTTTGCATGGAGGGCAAAGATCAGAAATGGAATAAAGACAAAGGAGAAAATTATTGCAGATAAGTCACACACCGAGCGTAAGATGGTGCATGATGGTGGAAATGACCACGTGTTCACATGCACCCACTGTGAACGGACATTTACAGCGCGAATTGGCCTTGTCAGTCACATTCGCTACCGCCATAGGTAAAAGTTATTATGCCTTTTTAAAGCACAATCTATCGTCAGTCAAGATGGCAAGGTGCCAATGGATGGATATCAATTTATTAATTAAAGGGCGTTCAAAGTTGATCGTATTCTGGTATGAACCCAAGGCTTATCCACGTCAATGTGGAAGCACTAGACTAGAGTTTCGCTCCCGTTTGAGCTCGTCAGTAGTGCATATCCTTGACCGGACCCGGAAACAAACCGCGGATCACTGGCGTGTGAAGCGCGTGTGTGACCACGAGACTACGCGGCACACGCTGGACACGGCCAAATTATAACAACAGAATATTACAACGTTACGCATCGTAGGCTGTCGCTCAAAATTTGCCCGATCGTCGCGCCTGACGTCCGTCAATCGATGTGGACCCGAATGATCAGGTCTTCTCACTAGCAAGTCACAACAGGCCACCTAAAGTCCAGCGAGAAATAATCAAATTGATTTATTTGGTTGTTTTGGGATTTGAGATTTAAATATTGAGCACAACCCACTACTGGCAACGCTGATCGTATTCTGGTATGAACCTAAGGCCTATTCACACGCTTCAAGCTCCATACGCCAGTGATCCGGGGTTTGTTTCTGGGTCCGGTCAAGGATATGCACTACTGACGAGCTCAAACGAGAGTGAAACTCGAGACTAGTGCTTCCACATTGACGTGGATATAATTATAATTTATATATTCTACAGCATGAAGAAGGCTTCTAATGAAGTGCAGTCATCAAGAATATGTTTCTCACGGCCAATGATGAGCACTTATTGCGAATATCTTTAGCGTAAGAAATAAAGTTTAATTATTTGCATTTATAGCAGAATAAAACTCCTATAGCAGTTAGAAATTGCATTCACAAGAGATGAGATTTTGAGCATGGAAAACCATCAGCTGACATAGCATTGTCCCTCTGCAGAGTCGATGTTTAGAGATCGAAAAAATCAGTTTATATTTTCTCAATGAAACAACATTGTCACGTCGGCATACATTTACATATAAAATCACACGTTACCTGCCTTACAATATTCTCATCAGTATCGTCAAAAAATGTTTGAAACGATAAACTCATCTTGGATCCCAGAGAACATAAGAAATGAACACAGTACTAAAATGTACGAAGTAAGATAGAAGTATGCAGGACAAATTCTGACATGTGTCTCTCTTCAGTACTGTACCAAGAAATGAAGTTTAAACATGACTTCGTTCAGGGGGGTGGGGGGGGGGGGGGGGGGGGGGGGGGGTTAAACGCCAATAACAGCATAGTTCATCTAATAGTTGTAAAGTATTCGTGAACTCACGCCATGTCAAAAAGCTTCTAGAACGTTCCTTACCATTAATAGTGGTGTCAACATTTCTTATGGAGCTCCGTTTTGATTATGTTTGCGCTTTGTTGTAGAAAAGCTGTGGTGACTGAGGAAAATGGAATATCGCATGATGCCAACGCAGAAGTTGGCAATGCGAGAATGAAATCTGTAGTTAGTTGATTATCATTGTTTAGGAATAAAGACGAAAGAGAAGAACAATTTCAAACAATAGGCACACCTAAATTATAAGATAAATGGAAACAGCTGATTTAAATAGCTAACGGAACCTCCCCCCCCCCCCCCCCCCCCAATAATATACTCAAACCAAGTTGACCACATACTAATACATAAAACAAAACCAAAAAGAAAAAAAAATGGAAATACACTAATGAATGTGAAGACAATGTCGCTGCCTGTGTGTGTGAACTACTCGTCATACTGTGTGGGCACTTACAAGTAAAGGTGAAGAAAGTTTATAAAAGACATACAGAAGATTAGACTAAGCAAAGGTATTCTAAGGGCGATCAAGAAATTCAAGAACGATACAGATAAACTGTGAAAAACAGATACAATGGAGTACCTCAAATACAAATTATAAATGGACAGTGGGAAATGATAAGTACTCCATCCAGGAAACAGGCAAAGAGAGATTACCGGAAAGAAGACAACCAGCTTAAAAGGAAAAGAACACTGAATTAATCTTAGAGTTAAATTACAAACGAAAATAAAGTAAAACAGTAAATGACAGTGACAGACAATCAGCTTAGGATTAATTAGAACACTGAAGTAATCGTAGAGTTGAATTACAAACGAAAATAAAGTAAAAAATAAATTAGCAGAATACGATAAGATACAAGCATACATAAGAAATAAATGCACGAGGATAAACAAAAATCAGATGCATGAACTGTGCAACAAAATGGAATTAAATTATATTATAGATATACATACATACTCAGACAAGTGATTTGAGAAGAGAAAAAAAGATCAAACACAGGCTATGTGAAATCAAAGACAGAAAATGTTTTGAGAGAAGAAAATTATATAATAGTTAGTTAGTTAGTCGACAGATCATCCTCGTTGCACATCGGACCATTCAGTCCATAAGTGCTCGGATCCCCTCCTCAGCAAATCCCGCAGCGTGTAGCGGCTAACGACGCCAGTTCTGTGTTGGTTTATCAATCTTCTTTGGCTTCCTGCGTAGTGTTCTTGTTTGGCCACCCCTCTTTTAATTTGCTGCTCTCGCAGTCTGGCCATTGTTGTAGATTCACAGTCATCACTTGGTTCTTGCAAAAGTCTCACTTCTCGTAGAGCATTCAGAATGTCAGCCTGGTCCATGGCGCGTCCGCGCTCCACAGTAGCCTCACCTGCGAGCTTGTCAGCCCGCTCATTTCCTTGTACTCCCGCATGACCTGGCACGAAGATGAAACTAATCTTTGCCAGCCGAGACCGCTCCAGAGGCAGCAACCATTCTCTTCGGATCGACCCCTCCTCTATCCTCTTGATCATGTTCATTGAGTCGCTAAGGAAACAAGCCCTAGTGAATGTCTGTGTCTCGAGCCATGTTATTGCTTTACTTACTGCCATGACTTCCATGGTCAGGCTACTTGTGGTTTTAGTGAAAGCACCAGAGTCCTCCTTCACAATTCTCCCTCCGGCCCGAGCTGTAAAGGCCCATGAGCTTCTCACATGTCGGACGACCGACCCATCTGTGTAGATGACCGCGTCACTGTCTAGCGAATTCTCGAAAATCAACGCTTGTACTTCAGCCTCCACAGCAGCCGGATTTTCTTGTCTGCATTTTCTATCTAGTTGGATGCAAACTGAAAAGGATGTGCAGAAGTCTGTTGGCACTTGCACCCACTCCTCGCCAGGTTCTAAGTCCTCAAGTGAACACACCTGTTGAAGAATGTCTTCGGCTTGACCTATCCACGACCGTCCTCTTTTTAACCTGCTGCCCTTCACCTTCCTAATTTCACTATGCAGTGGATGCTGTGTATTTGCGTTAATTCTGAGGTAGGCGCGTGCCCTGCAAACTTGAGAGAAAATTATATAATACAGAGATGTAATGAAAATATACAAAAGTTATAGAAATAGAAAGAGCAGATTCAACAGAAAAAAGTAACATAGAAGGTCCAATAATACTTACAAAAAAGAGGTAGCTGATGCTATCAAACATATTAGGAAAGGAAAGACACTGGCCTAGATGAAATGACGGTAGAGAAATTAAACGTACTGTGAGAACTTGGAATATAATCATAAATCAACATTTTGTATTCTTTCCGCGTTTCCATCCCGTTTCAGGATATTGTGGTCAACATCAGCATCTTTCAGCTGTATGTTGATTCCTAGGCTAGATTACGTTCATCAGCACGCCACGACTTTCCGAGCGACCGGCTCCATACTCTCATAAGTCACTGGCGCCACTTGAACCGCTTTCAATTCTCGTGCGCTCAAGTCAACCACGACAGTATTCGGGGTTATGGAGAAAGCTGCTAACCTCCTCGACCAGGGAGACCGGCAACTGAACATTTACAACATGAAAATATACTTAGTGAAATGCTGAAGTCTCTATTTTTAATTGTACTCAAGAAACCAGGAAGCAATTGGATCCTGAGAATTTCTTAAATCGACCCCACAAATCATGTCACTAAACTCCTAATCAGAATTATAATGAGATAGAACAAGGAGAATAATGATGAGTGAGAGTAGCGAAGAGCAGCATGGTTTTGTCCCCCTTGGTGAAACCTCGCTTCTAGACGTGGAGTCATACACTTATTTGGGAAGCACTGTATTTTTTAAAAAAATGGGCAACTGATAGAGATATTAAAATAATATAAAAGTTAAGAAGAGCTTTTATAGCACTAGGAAATGTGTGGAAGTCAAAAGAGGTTAAACTTAGCACCAAACTCAGAAATATTTTGTCTCCAATGTTCAATCGGTACAACTGTATGGGGCAGAAACATTGATAACAACTAATATAATTACTAATAAACTACAAACCCATCCACTAATTGGTGCTTGCTCAGTATAGTAGGAATAAAATTGTATGACTGAATCACCAAAGTAGAGCTAATGGAGAAAACTAAACAAATCCCATTAATCCAAGAGGTAAGGAAAAGACACTGGCTCTGTATAGGACACATACAGATAAAACCCAAGGACAATATAACTAGACCCTCTCTCTTGTATAGAACCCACAACTCATGGAGAGACCTAAAAACACACGTAGAAGAGAATTACAGCCATAGATGAATAATATTTGGAAGACATGTAGGGAACTGCACAATATAACAAAAGATAGGACAGCTTGGCGTGTTTTGTTGTTGTTGTTGTTACATTTTTGTTTGTTTGTTTGTTCGCATATCCTTTACAGGACATCTCAGGACATCTTTCAGCTGATTGTTGATTTCTTCTTACGCTCAGTAGTTTGCCATTGCTTTCTGAGCGACCGGCTCACATACCCCTAAGTTACCGACGCGGAGAGAGCCGCTACCATTTCTCGCGCAACGTCACATTACTTAAGAGAGTATACGAGATTACGGAGAAAGTCGTGTAACCTCTAGACCAGGGAGGCCGGCGTTGTTGTTAATGCATATGTCTAAATGAGGGATACATCACAGAAGAAGAAAAAGAATGCTTTTCTGGATGGGAAAGAACAAAACAAGGCAATATACACTTTACGAAAACTAATAGAGGTATATGTTGAGACACAGAGAGATCTATATTTATGCTTCTAGATTACACGAATGCCCTTGATAAAGTAATGCATGACGATGTTAAAATTGATGGCAAAGATCTTAGAAGATCTAAGAAAAATAAAAACTATATTTACTGGAAGCAAGTAGGAAGCTAGTAACACAGGAAATAAAGTGTACAGTTATGAACAGATAAAGCAAGGGGTAAGACAAGGGGGTGTTTTCTCACCGGATATCTCGTCTCTTTCTTTAGCGAAGTATTGACAAGAGAGATCAAAGATAGATCTGGAATGCCAGTTTGAATTTATAATATAAGCAGCGTGCTGTTTTGCTGTATGGCAGTGAATCTTGGAATGTAAATGAACAAACTAAGAAGAAATTAGAAGCAACAGAGATGTGGTTCCTGAGACGAATGTTGAGAATTCCTTGGACTGCCAGAGTAACTAACGACGACTGCATGAAACAGGCTAATGAAACTAGAACACTATATACAACAATAAGAAAGAGACAAACAGCTTTCTTTGGTCATGTAATGAGAAGAGAGGCATTGGAGAACATCGTGACAACTGGAAAGATCGAAGGGAAGAGAGGCAGAGGCAGACCAAGAGAAATGATGCTGGATGGATTGAGACGATGGCACGGAGGAATATCAGCAGCAGAGTTGATCCAGAAAACCAAAGACCGAGATCTGTGGAGAGCCATGAACGCCTACGCCAGCTGGCAGGGCACTTGATGATGATGATGATGATGAAGCAACGTGCGTTATGCAGATGATACAGTACTGAAAGCGAAAATATGAAAGATCTGCAACAACTGTTGGACATTATAGTTATGGAGAGAACACAAAATTGAATATCACGAAACAGAAACAAAAGGTTATACTAAGGAAAAATGCAGCACCAACATGTGATTTATAATAACTGTGAAGTGATTTAGCACGTCAATAAAATAAAATATATTGGACAATCATAACATCAAGTGGAAGATGTGTGTGTGTGTGTGTGTGTGTGAAAATGATTAACAACAGAATAGGCAAGCAACAGCTGCATTTCAGGACATGAAAAGTATCTTATATAATAATTCACTCTCATTAAATGTTAGAGAGTAGTAAAATGTTATTCATAATGTGTTTTGCTGTTTGGCAGTAAATCTTGGAATGTGAACGAACAAATCAGGAAGATCTTTGAGACCACTGAGATGTAATTTATGAGAAGAATGGTGCAGATACTTTAGACTATCAGATTAATTAACAACACTTGCTTGGGATGGGCGAATGTATTCAGAATATTATGTACAAATAAAACAAAATGACAGAAAATGTTATTTGGTCATGTAAAGAGAAAAGAAGCACTGGAACATATGACGACGGGTAAGATTAGCGGTAGACTGAGACATGATGCTGACGGCTTAAGCCAGTGATATGGAGAAATAATATCAACATGATTGATCCAAAGAACCAATGACCGTGATCTGTCGAGATTCACGAAAACCTACGCCAATCGGCAGGGTGCATGATGGTGATGATAAAGATACACACATACTATCTCAGCAGGTTCGATCATCAGCATCCCAAAGCTGTGAAGTGCTGAGTAACAGCACACCAGACATATGTTTAGTCTATCATTGCATTTCGACCAGAATTAATATGTTGTTCCTGCGGTCATGCACACGAGAAACAGCACAAAAAGGGCAATCTTTCAATCTCACTGAGAGACAGTTGGTTTGGCTCCAGACGTGGTCATTATGAAAGCTAAGGTGTTATTCCGTGCTGCACGCATCGTTTCTTGCTTATGTCATTCAGAAAGATTTTGACGGCAGCAAGAAATGACGATATACACAGAAACAGACAGGTAATTTACTCACCCACGTAGAAATAAGCAAACATTCAAGTACGTACCTAGCAACATTGACTGAGGCAGTTAGAAGCACAAGAAATCTCTACATGAGCCTGCGAAGTTGTCTATATTCGAAGAACGACTGAAACTCCCTTCCATTTTTATGTGTGGAAATGAGTTTATGCTTGTTATTCTCCAAGGGATCATAATGTTAAAGTTAGTTGCCTATCCTTTACAGAACGTGGTCGTGAATCCCAACAATCTTGCTGTTTGTGATCTCTTGGCAAGATTACGTTCAGGAGTCTGCCATTGCTTTCCGAACGACCGGCAGCCATACAATTTCGTTAAAAAAAACCAACGCATGGCAGTCTGCTGCCAAATCCCCCGCGCCAGCTGTGTTTCAAACGCGGTATGCGGGATTATGAACTGCGTCCATGACCACTTCTCCGCGGAACTGGCGATATAATGTACCATTTTGTTTATATTGTTACTACGCTTACATTGTAGTCATTTGTATATACTAATAAAACAAAGTAGATACAAAATGTATGTTTTGCTACGGTTTCGATACCGTAAATAATATCTAATGTCTATTTACTATCTATTCCCGTCTGGACTATGACTTTCCTAGTATTGTTTGTGTTGTTCCACATTTGCCGGTCAGAGAACTGAAAAAAGGGGGGGGGGGATGGAGGTTGTAATTGAGGTTTTCATTCCAGAGCCAACTATATCGTCTGGACAATTTCTGTGCTTGTATAATATACCCTCATCGAACAGTGTGTCTGTGTGTGTGTGTCTTTTCTTATTTCTTTAGCCCAATCAAGAAGCAAATCGATGCTTTTGATCTTAAATAATTCATTAAAAAGTCTTAGAATATAGTGGATCAAACAGCAGGAAAATGGTAAAATTTACAAGATCTGAAGATTGATAAAAAATTTAAAAACCAAAGCAATAACTAGCACATAAACAGCATCACACCTTGAAACTAAAGTACTTTGACCATATTAAATGTCACTGAGGCTTAGAGAGAACACGAATGAAAGTGGTGGTTCCTGGAACAGGAGGTAGGAGACAATCAAGACGACCAAGGACATGGACATTAAAGGTATCCTGGACAAGAAAACGCACTGATCAGAAGAACTGGCGCAGAATTTGGAACATTTGCGGTCGGCTGTGGTGAATGCGACGTTCTACAAACTTGCTGTAGTGTGCTACAGATAGTTCTATAACCAGATCTGACTGGGTGCAAGCAGAACGCGAATCTGATTGGCTATCCGTTTACAAAATATTAGAATCAACTTATTCGTTGTTGTTGTAGACATTAAGTACAGGGAGGTCAACCTTTAATATTGTTTCTCATCCCATCTCCGTGCGGTGTCGATGTGAAGCATAAACATTGGGATAGTGGCCTTTTTTGGGCTTCATGTATCGACATTGGCATGGTCTCTGTTATTCCCTCTGTCCATCGTTTACATGGTCGGCCCTCACTCTGGTTCCATTCGGTCAGTACATCATTTCAGGTTGTGGTATACTATTAGTTGGTAGCCTAGTTACGTGACCGAATCATTTAACTTGCTGTGTTCTAATGAAGGGGAGCGGCTGGCCGAATGGTTAAGAACGCGGGGTTCTCCTTCGGGAGAATCTTTGATAAGTTGTAAACTTTTTAGCTTCGGGGGCAAAATGAAAATCCTAACCTGCACAGTTCGCGGCGACTGCACAAGCCAGGTGGCCCTAATTTCTCAGGCTGAAGACCCCGCTGCCCTACACCACAAGGTACTATAGGCAGCAGATGACAGTTCTAATGAAATCTAGCGCTGCTATAACCATCCTCATCACCCTCCCTCCTTTTTTGTCTTCTTCTGATTTGCCATTTAATGATATTATACTTCCTGAATACACGAAGCTCTTTACTTGTTTCAGCGGGTCTTTCAGATGAAATTTTTTTTTTTCCTTCTTTGGTTACAGTCACTACACTAACTCTGTTTTGCTGATTCTAATGTTCAAGTTGTAATCCTTGCACACCTAATTCAGACTATGGCTGCGTAGCTGCCATGTAGCTTGATATATATTCAACAACTGTATTTGACATTGGTAGCAGACAGTTGCAGTAATATGCTATTCAACAACTGTATTTGACATTGGTAGCAGACAGTTGCAGTAATATGCTATTTATCAACTATATTTGACATTGGTAGCAGACAGTTGCAGTAATATGCTATTTAACAACTGTATTTGACATTGGTATCAGACAGTTGCAGTAATATGCTATTTAACAACTGTATTTGACATTGGTAGCAGACAGTTGCAGTAATATGCTATTTAACAACTGTATCTGACATTGGTATCAGACAGTTGCAGTAATATGCTATTTAACAACTGTATTTGACATTGGTAGCAGACAGTTGCAGTAATATGCTATTTAACAACTGTATCTGACATTGGTATCAGACAGTTGCAGTAATATGCTATTTAACAACTGTATCTGACATTGGTAGAAGACGGTTGCAGTAATATGCTATTTAACAACTGTATCTGACATTGGTATCAGACAGTTGCAGTAATATGCTATTTAACAACTGTATCTGACATTGGTAGCAGACGGTTGCAGTAATATGCTATTTAACACCTGTATCTGACATTGGTAGCAGACAGTTGCAGTAATATGCTATTTAACAACTCTATTTGACATTGATAGCAGACAGTTGCATTAATATGCTATTTAACAACTCTATTTGACATTGGTAAGCAGACAGTTGCAGTAATATGCTATTTAACATCTGTATTTGACATTGGTAGCAGACAGTTGCAGTAATATACTATTTATCAACTGTATTCGACATTGGTAGCAGACAGTTGCAGTAATATGCTATTTAACAACTGTATTTGACATTGGTAGCAGACAGTTGCAGTAATATGCTATTTAACAACTGTTTTTGACATTGGTAGCAGACAATTTGTATTAATATGCTATTTATCAACTGTATTTGACATTGGTAGCAGACAGTTGCAGTAATATGCTATTTATCAACTGTATTTGACATTGGTAGCAGACAGTTGCAGTAATATGCTATTTAACAACTGTATTTGACATTGGTAGCAGACAGTTGCAGTAATATGCTATTTAACAACTGTTTTTGACATTGGTAGCAGACAATTTGTATTAATATGCTATTTATCAACTGTATTTGACATTGGTAGCAGACAGTTGCAGTAATATGCTATTTATCAACTGTATTTGACATTGGTAGCAGACAGTTTATATTAATATGCTATTTATCAACTGTATTTGACATTGGTAGCAGACAGTTGCAGTAATATGCTATGTACCAACTGTATTTGACATTGGTAGCAGACAGTTGCAGTAATATGCTATTTAACAACTGTATTTGACATTGGTAGCAGACAGTTTATATTAATATGCTATTTATCAACTGTATTTGACATTGGTAGCAGACAGTTGCAGTAATATGCTATTTATCAACTGTATTTGACATTGGTAGCAGACAGTTTATATTAATATGCTATTTATCAACTGTATTTGACATTGGTAGCAGACAGTTGCAGTAATATGCTATGTAACAATTGTATTTGACATTGGTAGCAGACAGTTGCAGTAATATGCTATTTATCAACTTTATTTGACATTGGTAGGAGACAATTTGTATTAATATGCTATTTATCAACTGTATTTGACATTGGTAGCAGACAGTTGCAGTAATATGCTATTTAACAACTGTTTTTGACATTGGTAGCAGACAGTTGCAGTAATATGCTATTTATCAACTGTATCTGACATTGGTAGCAGACAGTTGCAGTAATATGCTATTTATCAACTGTATCTGACATTGGTAGCAGACAGTTGCAGTAATATGCTATTTAACAACTGTTTTTGACATTGGTAGCAGACAGTTGCAGTAATATGCTATTTAACAACTGTTTTTGACATTGGTAGCAGACAATTTGTATTAATATGCTATTTATCAACTGTATTTGACATTGGTAGCAGACAGTTGCAGTAATATGCTATTTATCAACTGTATTTGACATTGGTAGCAGACAGTTTATATTAATATGCTATTTATCAACTGTATTTGACATTGGTAGCAGACAGTTGCAGTAATATGCTATGTAACAATTGTATTTGACATTGGTAGCAGACAGTTGCAGTAATATGCTATTTATCAACTGTATTTGACATTGGTAGCAGACAATTTGTATTAATATGCTATTTATCAACTGTATTTGACATTGGTAGCAGACAGTTGCAGTAATATGCTATTTATCAACTATATTTGACATTGGTAGCAGACAATTTGTATTAATATGCTATTTATCAACTGTATTTGACATTGGTAGCAGACAGTTGCAGTAATATGCTATTTAACAACTGTTTTTGACATTGGTAGCAGACAGTTGCAGTAATATGCTATTTAACAACTGTTTTTGACATTGGTAGCAGACAGTTGCAGTAATATGCTATTTATCAACTGTATTTGACATTGGTAGCAGACAGTTTATATTAATATGCTATTTAACAACTGTATTTGACATTGGTAGCAGACAGTTTATATTAATATGCTATTTATCAACTGTATTTGACATTGGTAGCAGACAGTTGCAGTAATATGCTATGTATCAACTGTATTTGACATTGGTAGCAGACAGTTGCAGTAATATGCTATGTATCCAACTGTATTGACATTGGTAGCAGACAGTTGCAGTAATATGCTATTTAACAACTGTATTTGACATTGGTAGCAGACAGTTTATATTAATATGCTATGTATCAACTGTATTTGACATTGGTAGCAGACAGTTTATATTAATATGCTATTTATCAACTGTATTTGACATTGGTAGCAGACAGTTTATATTAATATGCTATTTATCAACTGTATTTGACATTGGTAGCAGACAGTTTATATTAATATGCTATTTAACAACTGTATTTGACATTGGTAGCAGACAGTTGCAGTAATATGCTATTTAACAACTGCTATTTGACATTGGTAGCAGACAGTTGCATTAATATGCTATTTAACAACTGTATTTGACATTGGTAGCAGACAGTTGCAGTAATATGCTATTTATCAACTGTATTTGACATTGGTAGCAGAAAGTTGCAGTAATATGCTATTTATCAACTGTATTTGACATTGGTAGCAGACAGTTGCAGTAATATACTATTTATCAACTGTATTTGACATTGGTATCAGAGAGTTGCAGTAATATACTATTTATCAACTGTATTTGACATTGGTAGCAGACAGTTTATATTAATATGCTATTTATCATCTGTATTTGACATTGGTAGCAGACAGTTTGTATTAATATGCTATTTATCAACTGTATTTGACATTGGTAGCAGACAGTTTATATTAATATGCTATTTATCAACTGTATTTGACATTGGTAGCAGACAGTTTATATTAATATGCTATTTAACAACTGTATTTGACATTGGTAGCAGACAGTTGCAGTAATATGCTATTTAACAACTGTATTTGACATTGGTAGCAGACAGTTGCAGTAATATGCTATGTACCAACTGTATTTGACATTGGTAGCAGACAATTTGTATTAATATGCTATTTATCAACTGTATTTGACATTGGTAGCAGACAGTTGCAGTAATATGCTATGTAACAACTGTATTTGACATTGGTATCAGACAGTTGCAGTAATATACTATTTATCAACTGTATTTGACATTGGTAGCAGACAGTTTGTATTAATATGCTATGTACCAACTGTATTTGACATTGGTAGCAGACAGTTTGTATTAATATGCTATTTATCAACTGTATTTGACATTTGTAGCAGACAGTTTGCAGTTATATGTTATTTATCAACCGTATTTGACATTGGTAACGGACAGTTTGCAGTAACATGCTATTTATCAGCTATATTTGAAAAGGATATGCAACTAACTATTTAACATTGATTTCTATGATTGAGGAATAGTAACTACCCTAGTGTTGTGACATACAGTTGGTACTTATTTATCAGTTCCTCCATCTATATATATAAATATCTTTGTATGTATGTATGTATGTATGTATGTATGTATGTATGTATGTATGTATGTATGTATGTATGTATGTATGTATGTATGTATGTATGTATGTATGTATGTATGTATGTATGTATGTATGTATGTATGTATGTATGTATGTATGTATGTATGTATGTATGTATGTATGTATGTATGTATGTATGTATGTATGTATGTATGTATGTATGTATGTATGTATGTATGTATGTATGTATGTATGTATGTATGTATGTATGTATGTATGTATGTATGTATGTATGTATGTATGTATGTATGTATGTATGTATGTATGTATGTATGTATGTATGTATGTATGTATGTATGTATGTATGTATGTATGTATGTATGTATGTATGTATGTATGTATGTATGTATGTATGTATGTATGTATGTATGTATGTATGTATGTATGTATGTATGTATGTATGTATGTATGTATGTATGTATGTATGTATGTATGTATGTATGTATGTATGTATGTATGTATGTATGTATGTATGTATGTATGTATGTATGTATGTATGTATGTATGTATGTATGTATGTATGTATGTATGTATGTATGTATGTATGTATGTATGTATGTATGTATGTATGTATGTATGTATGTATGTATGTATGTATGTATGTATGTATGTATGTATGTATGTATGTATGTATGTATGTATGTATGTATGTATGTATGTATGTATGTATGTATGTATGTATGTATGTATGTATGTATGTATGTATGTATGTATGTATGTATGTATGTATGTATGTATGTATGTATGTATGTATGTATGTATGTATGTATGTATGTATGTATGTATGTATGTATGTATGTATGTATGTATGTATGTATGTATGTATGTATGTATGTAGTATGTATGTATGTATGTATGTATGTATGTATGTATGTATGTATGTATGTATGTATGTATGTATGTATGTATGTATGTATGTATGTATGTATGTATGTATGTATGTATGTATGTATGTATGTATGTATGTATGTATGTATGTATGTATGTATGTATGTATGTATGTATGTATGTATGTATGTATGTATGTATGTATGTATGTATGTATGTATGTATGTATGTATGTATGTATGTATGTATGTATGTATGTATGTATGTATGTATGTATGTATGTATGTATGTATGTATGTATGTATGTATGTATGTATGTATGTATGTATGTATGTATGTATGTATGTATGTATGTATGTATGTATGTATGTATGTATGTATGTATGTATGTATGTATGTATGTATGTATGTATGTATGTATGTATGTATGTATGTATGTATGTATGTATGTATGTATGTATGTATGTATGTATGTATGTATGTATGTATGTATGTATGTATGTATGTATGTATGTATGTATGTATGTATGTATGTATGTATGTATGTATGTATGTATGTATGTATGTATGTATGTATGTATGTATGTATGTATGTATGTATGTATGTATGTATGTATGTATGTATGTATGTATGTATGTATGTATGTATGTATGTATGTATGTATGTATGTATGTATGTATGTATGTATGTATGTATGTATGTATGTATGTATGTATGTATGTATGTATGTATGTATGTATGTATGTATGTATGTATGTATGTATGTATGTATGTATGTATGTATGTATGTATGTATGTATGTATGTATGTATGTATGTATGTATGTATGTATGTATGTATGTATGTATGTATGTATGTATGTATGTATGTATGTATGTATGTATGTATGTATGTATGTATGTATGTATGTATGTATGTATGTATGTATGTATGTATGTATGTATGTATGTATGTATGTATGTATGTATGTATGTATGTATGTATGTATGTATGTATGTATGTATGTATGTATGTATGTATGTATGTATGTATGTATGTATGTATGTATGTATGTATGTATGTATGTATGTATGTATGTATGTATGTATGTATGTATGTATGTATGTATGTATGTATGTATGTATGTATGTATGTATGTATGTATGTATGTATGTATGTATGTATGTATGTATGTATGTATGTATGTATGTATGTATGTATGTATGTATGTATGTATGTATGTATGTATGTATGTATGTATGTATGTATGTATGTATGTATGTATGTATGTATGTATGTATGTATGTATGTATGTATGTATGTATGTATGTATGTATGTATGTATGTATGTATGTATGTATGTATGTATGTATGTATGTATGTATGTATGTATGTATGTATGTATGTATGTATGTATGTATGTATGTATGTATGTATGTATGTATGTATGTATGTATGTATGTATGTATGTATGTATGTATGTATGTATGTATGTATGTATGTATGTATGTATGTATGTATGTATGTATGTATGTATGTATGTATGTATGTATGTATGTATGTATGTATGTATGTATGTATGTATGTATGTATGTATGTATGTATGTATGTATGTATGTATGTATGTATGTATGTATGTATGTATGTATGTATGTATGTATGTATGTATGTATGTATGTATGTATGTATGTATGTATGTATGTATGTATGTATGTATGTATGTATGTATGTATGTATGTATGTATGTATGTATGTATGTATGTATGTATGTATGTATGTATGTATGTATGTATGTATGTATGTATGTATGTATGTATGTATGTATGTATGTATGTATGTATGTATGTATGTATGTATGTATGTATGTATGTATGTATGTATGTATGTATGTATGTATGTATGTATGTATGTATGTATGTATGTATGTATGTATGTATGTATGTATGTATGTATGTATGTATGTATGTATGTATGTATGTATGTATGTATGTATGTATGTATGTATGTATGTATGTATGTATGTATGTATGTATGTATGTATGTATGTATGTATGTATGTATGTATGTATGTATGTATGTATGTATGTATGTATGTATGTATGTATGTATGTATGTATGTATGTATGTATGTATGTATGTATGTATGTATGTATGTATGTATGTATGTATGTATGTATGTATGTATGTATGTATGTATGTATGTATGTATGTATGTATGTATGTATGTATGTATGTATGTATGTATGTATGTATGTATGTATGTATGTATGTATGTATGTATGTATGTATGTATGTATGTATGTATGTATGTATGTATGTATGTCCGTCCTTCATTCGTTCGCGAACGGTCCAACCGATTGAGATGAAATTTTCTACACGTTTTCCTTTCATTCCTGTGCAACCAACTGTGATAGATTTATCTATCAGCTATCAGCTATTACCTTCCTAAAATTTAATTTTGTAATTACATGACTGAACATAAGAAAATATAAGAATATATGACAAAAAGGGATATAACTTTTAGTAGCATTGTTATATCTTAAGTTACGTCCCCTGGCTATAGAAATCTATATGAATTAAATGAGGTGCAGCCGGGCCAGGTCAGACAGACAGATAGACAGACAGATAGACAGACTGACAGACAGGCAGATAGTCAGGAACGGGAGCCAAGTTTACTTTAGATAGATCTCTTCCAATCATATTTTCTATCTATTCTTCTATTCTATCTATATTTTGTTGTTATGTTCGGGCCGAACATACATACATAGACAGATAGACAGACAGACAGACAGACAGACAGACAGACAGACAGACAGACAGACAGATAGATAGATAGATAGATAGATAGATAGATAGATAGATAGATAGATAGATCGGGAACGGGAGCTTATATGACTACTTATGAGATGCTCCCCACCAGGGCCTGGGCGAAGTCGGGCCGGGTCGGACAGACAGACAGACAGACAGATAGTCGGGAACGGGAGCTTATATGACTACTTATATAAATTAAATGAGATGCTCCCCATCAGGGTCTGGGCGAAGCCGGGCCGGGTCAGACAGACAGACAGACAGACAGATAGATAGATAGTCGGGAACGGGAGCTTATATGACTACTTATATGAATTAAATGAGATGCTCCCCATCAGGGTCTGGGTGAAGCCGGGCCGGGTCAGACAGACAGATAGACAGACAGACAGACAGACAGACAGATAGATAGTCGGGAACGGGAGCTTATATGACTACTTATATGAATTAAATGAGATGCTCCCCACCTGGAGCTGGGCGAAGCCGGGCCGGGTCAGACAGACAGACAGACAGACAGACAGACAGACAGACAGACAGACAGACAGACAGACAGACAGACAGACAGATACATACATACATACATACATACATACATACATACATACATACATACATACATACATACATACATACGTACGCACGCACGCACGCACGCACGCACGCACGCACACACACACACACATCCCCGCCAGAGCCTGGGCGAAGCCGGGCCGGGCAGCTAGTCTTTCATAAAGAAACTGTCAAGACACGTAAACTCTGCTACATTGTTCTACTGGAATGGTGTGTAGGTTGACAAGATTACATGATCTGTATATTTTTGACCATAGATACTGTTATGTTGGTCACTCTCTATAATACGAGTGCTGTGTTTCTGTAACTTATTTTCATCAAGTTGCAGGTCATGTGCATAACGTCGCCCTTATCACTATATCTAAAGATTTTTTTCTCAGGTCCCTTGTGGATTTGATAATTAAGCCCAAGGTGTCTCTAATGCCCTGTGTCTACATGCGCCTTGGTCGACCCATACATTTTCTTCCAGGAGTCAAGCCTTCAATTAAGGTTTTGTTTAAGCAACTGCAACGTTTACTACGAATAATTAGCGTAGAAGTTAAATATTTAACTCTGACCACCAAGATACAATAATTCCGCCAGTGAGTCATGTAAGTCGCGTCACTTCAAAATTGTAGTCTTTCTTGGAAGTCACCGTGGACCAATGGCTAATCAGCTAGTTGTTAGTGCGGTACATTATACTGGCTATGTGACGTGGATTACAGACTATGCAGTAATTTATTCCTAAGCTGGGAGCGACATTAGTTGCTAATATTAGGGGGCTTCAAATGAAAAACTTAA
Organism: Cepaea nemoralis; assembly: GCA_014155875.1. Lineage (NCBI taxonomy): Eukaryota > Metazoa > Mollusca > Gastropoda > Stylommatophora > Helicidae > Cepaea > Cepaea nemoralis. The sequence continues at coordinate 223,625 of JACEFZ010016402.1, forward strand.
AAGTGTGATAGAAATTATAAAAACCACACCATTGTTTTGTAACCTGTCAATATTGTTGTTACGGATGTCAAGAGTGTTAAGCACATGATATCACGATGCAGACGAACACGGTGACGTTATAAGGATAGTTTAAAGATGAACGCCCCACTTATGACGTGCACCAAAGAGGAGTAGCGTTCTGTTATCCATTTTTGATCAGTGAAGTAGTGAAACAAATATAAATTCATCAGCGAATGAAGGTCCAGTATGGTGATGCATGCCTGTCAGTCCAGTAAGTGTATGAGTGGAGTATGAGGACTTCCAAATGGTGTGGCTTCTGAGACACATTATTCACGAGCGGGTCAGGCACAGCGAGTTTGTTACCCCAGAGTCCATTGAAGCCGTTGAAGGGCTCAGTACAGGAAAACCGCCGACTTACTGTAAGTGACATTGCCGCACATTTTTACATCAGTCAACGTTCAGCACACCACATCATCCATGATGTGTTACAGTACCACAAAGTGTCTGCAAGGTGGGTGCCATGGCAGCTCACTCCATGACTGAAACAACGACGCATTTGTGCTTGTCAAGAAATTTTACAGTGCTTTTAAGTAGAGGGTGTCAGTTTTCTATCAAAAATTGTTACTGGGGATTGCTTGCTTGCTTGCTTACGTTCGCTGGCTGTGAACTCCAGCCTGAAGTCCTGTATGTCGGATAAAGACATCCTGTTGTCCAACATCAGTGTGATGTCATACCGGACTGAGGTTTGCGTGAGTATCCGTTGTCCTATGTCTAGCTGATTGGTGTGCAGACTGGTGGTTCCTCGCCGTGTAGGCAGATACTCTCCGACTGCAGAAGAATCAGCGATCCTACTACGTTAGCCAGGACCCCGTAGGGACCTGTTGCCCAGTACGCGCGACTGGGACATGCTAGTAGGTTTTGGCCAGTATAGAACCTGGCCCTGGTGCCTTGGAAGCACCTCTGCGTCCCGTTACTGGGGATGAAGTCTGGGTCCACTACCACGAGCTGCAAACGAAGAGAGCTAGCAAGGAATGGCCTCATTCCTCCTCATCGAAGCTAAAAAGTTTCGCACGCAGCCATTTGTAGGGAAGGTTATGCTGACTCTTTTTGGGAATAAACGAGGCGTGATTTTGGAGCACTTACATGATAAGAAGAAGAACTGTCACTAATGATATTTATACAGATATTCTCAGGACTCATCTTCGAACCACAATCAAATCCAAACTACGCAGACTTCCGAGTAAAGGTGTCCTTTTGCAACACGACAATGCTCGACTCCATACTGTCAGTGCACCGGTTGAAACATCGAAACCTTCCATATTCAGAGTGTGTACCACATCCCCCGTACTCGCCAGACCTAGCCCCAAGTGATTTCCACCTGTATGGACAACTGAAAGAGTCATAGGAGGGAATACTTTTCGGTCCGATGAAGAGGTACAGCAGGTGGTAGCTGAGTGATTACACAAGCGCGACCAATGTAATGCATTTCTACAGGAATCCAAGCATTTTATCGGCTCTGGAGAGCTTCGATTTAACACAGTAGTGACAACGTCTAAAAATTATACATGTGTTCTTTACTTCTTTAGAATATATCCACCAAAAAGAAAGAAAAATAAACAGTTAAGGTTTTCGTAGTGAAGCCCGCTATTAGTTAAGGAGAAACAGCGATCTACTACGTGGTCATTCACCTTATATAATTGTTACGTAAGAGTAGTAAGCTTAACAGCCAACATATTACATCAATTAACGTTAATTATTCAAACAGGCAATTAAGGAAAAACAGTATAAAAGGGGAAAAACATGAAGAGCCACTAAACACATTACTAATCAACTACAAACATTCATTAACAGGGGTCTGCGCAGAAAAGGACACAAATAGTAGGACAGAATCGCTACTGTGGAGCTTAAGGAGGCCACTAAACAAATACAAGCGAATTTAGATTTGAAACAAGATGTTGGATCTGGGAAGGAACACACATTGGAATAACAAATCGTGTTTAGATGTTAACTAGAAAGTCCTCACTCAGGAACCCGCATCGCAAACGACATAAGAAAATTAAAATTTAAAAAAAAACAGACAGACAGAAACATAGCAGTGAAGAAAATCCCCATTAGACGTAAATTATATGGTGAGTGGGACGCAGAGGTGTTTCCAAGGCACCAGGGCCGGGTTATATACTGGCCAAGACCTATTGACGCGTCCTTGTCGAGCGTCCTGGGCAACAGGTCCCTTCGGGGTCCTGGCTAAAGTCAGTAGGATCGCCGATTCCTCCGAAGTCGGAGAGTGTCTGCCTGTACGGCGAGGAACCACCAGTCTGCACACCAATAAGCCAGACATGGGACAACGGAGACCGCTGGCCGTCTCGTCAGCCAGCATCCTCGCAGGCAGGTAACTAATACTCGCCTGGCGGGCGTAACGAAGTTACGGCATCCCGGCTGGGGACTAAGTCGCCTGGCGGGCGTAACGATGTCACTGCATCTCTGCAATACTTTAGACTCTGACACTCACGCAAAACTCAGGTCCTGTATGACATCACACTGATGTTGGACAACAGGATGCCTTCATCCGACATACAGGACTTCGCGTTGGAGCTCAAGCCAACGAACACAAGCAAGCAAGCAAGCATATGGTGAGTACGTGGAGGTAGCTGCGGGAAATGGGAAACGATAAGAGCGTTTTGCGTGACATCGATGAGGGTTTATGTTCTTATGGGAGATAAAAGGTAGAAGAAGAAGAGGAAGAAGAAGAAGTAGAAGAAGAAGAAGAAGAAGAAGAAGAAGAAGAAGAAGAAGAAGAAGAAGAAGAAGAAGAAGAAGAAGAAGAAGAAGAAGAAGAAGAAGAAGAAGAAGAAGAAGAAGAAGAAGAAGAGGAGGAGGAGGAAGAGGAGAGTGGGGAGAAGGATGAAGGTGATAAAGAAGAAGAATAAGAACACGAACAAGAAGAAGATTCAAAAATTCACATCAATGGTATGTAAACACACTCTTAAAAATAAACCATACTTTATTCCATGTTGTTAATTTATAAATCATATTTCTGGGCTTAACTATAGAAAAGAATCACGTTCAAACGCTGAAGAAGAAGAAGAAGAAGAAGAAGAAGAAGAAGAAGAAGAAGAAGAAGAAGAAGAAGAAGAAGAAGAAGAAGAAGAAGAAGAAGAAGAATACTTGTTTGAATAACGTAGTAATCGTATTAACGTGATAAAAATACTCTTTTACGCCTCCGTATTCGCATTAGGTATATGACGTTATCATCGTCATCATCATCATCATCATCATCATCATCATCATCATCATATGCCAAGCGTGGGCAGTCATGTTTTGCCATCACACATATGACCAAACCATCAAGGTATGTTCTCAGTGGATTTCTGACGGTTTGTAGTCACCAGTGCACATAACTACACCTACAGGGTGCGGCTGCTCTTGTGGAGCACCCATTTACGCCGTTTCTCCGATTCTCTATTAAATGACGACATATGATTGTCTTGCCATTTTTACAGAAGGTAGTTTGCCATTGCTTTTCTTCTTAGCAGTGACCATACTGGTCGATGACCGTTGTGGCACCATACTTATAGTATTACAGTTCAATCGGTTTTCGGTTAGTGATATGGTCAAAGATCACGCATGTCACCTTTACTGCCCCGGATATTATATTGTAAACATTTTGGCTGGGTCTACCTTGGGGTCCAGGGTAATCTGGCTTTAAAAAAAACAAAATCCGCCTCCACGGAGATTTGAACAGATGGCCATCGGACCCTCAGGGAAGCGTTTAACCATTGCCCTACCGCGGCTGGCGAGTAATCGAATAGAAGTCATGCAATTATCGTTTTCTTTAAATAAAGCAAAATATGTCATATATGATCAGGACACACTGTCTACAAGATAAACAGGCAATTATTGATGATCAATATATTTCTGTGTGATGTTTGATTGTCCTCAATTCCCAAATGACAATTTGCAACTGACATACTCTTTCATTTCTTTTGCTGAAAACGTCTGCACAGAAACACACTGTAGCGCGAATGACAATATGCATGTGAACTAAAATGACTTTGTCCGCTGACGCTGTTTGTTTCCTCTCTGAAGTCTGTTAACAGATTCCGTGCCAAACAAACATTAGGTTTCGACCAAACAAAAACTGAATTACGAAAATGGAAGCAATGATGTGTCATAGTTGTGACTTGAAGGTTGTTAATACGCTAGAAGGTATGTTATATAATAACGTAATGACAAAATTTCGGCTATATATAAACCCATTGCAGATACAGGCAGACGCTTACGATGATTAACCGCCCCATGACACCTAATTAGATAATAATACATGTACTGAAATTGTGGTTGTAAATAAATAACACAATCAAAACAGAAGAAACAAAAACAAAAACGCTGAGAAAACATACACAAGAATTGTATCATTCTTGTTTTATTGATACTGATTCAAGACGTATTTTTGAAAAGTTCTTTTATTTGCAAACAGTGAACTCGTGTGTGATTTTGAAAAGAACAGTACGAAAATATAAATATATCACTGTAAGTATGGAATACGTGCTCAAACAACAACAACATGTGTGTTATATCGAAGTGAGAAGTGCCAGCCATGGCACGTGTTCCAATCCTAATAGAACAGATGTTTATAAAGTTGTCCTAGACTCGTAGAAATAAGAAGCATAATCGGATGACATGGAAGCAGAAGAGGCCGGCCTTGTAAATGATGGAACGAGAGAATAGTAGAGTCCATGGGAATTTCGATACACGAAGCCCATAAACGGGCACTCTCCCGCTGTTTACACTTCACCTCGACACCGCAAGGTACAAGTGGAACAAAATGAGATGAGATGACCTGGGCTCCCAGTTCAACCCAACCTAAAATGGGTATCAGAAAATGTCACGAAACAAATGGCAGCAACCCGTTATATTGGCCACATCACCCGACGAATGCAGGGTGGTCTATACACATGTAGGAACAACGCCATATACCCAATACGCCCTGAGGCGTGTACAAGTGGTCTCTTCTGTTGACTTGATTTTACGTTCGGGGAGAAAAATACTCTTGGCAAATATTCAGTCAAGGAAGCGGTGTGTCACAATGAGTACTCTGTAAAATTCAATAGGGGATCAACGTTACATGGCGGCGTTTAGACTGAACGCAACACAAAGTGTTTATACGAACACGCACAGAAGTATTCGTAACAACGTCTGTGCGAGTATTAACCATCACTTGTTTGAGAACCACAACCGTTGACTACACAACTGAGACATTCTATCATCTCCACCGTAATAATGACAATGAAAGGCTGCATGTTCTTTGCACGACGTTGCTATTTTCTAGGCACATTTTCTTTGAGTAGTTTGCCATTGCTTTCTGAACGAGACGTCAACGTTTCAAAGACTGGGGTATAATTGCCGAGCCTGGCCTTGTCCTTTCCTGCAGTAATTGCAAAGTCTGTGGCTTGAAGCTCCCATTGATTTGATGTATTTCTATGTGTTTGAAGTTTCATGTTTTCTTTTTCTTTATGTATTCGTGCGTATTTTCAGTATTATTGCGTTGTTGCAAACTATGAGAACATACAGCACGAACATAATAAATACATGCATACCAGTAATAATTTAAACTACGACTGTTTTGAAAAAAAAATAGCATGGGGATAATAACTTGTAGATATTAATACGTCTTTTCTGCTCTGTATCCACAATTTGGCCGGTATCCCTGGGGTAGGCGTTAAGGACGTTGTTCGTAATCCCGTATACTCTCGTACGAAACACAGCTGCGCGAGATTCGGCAGCGGATCGCGTCGCTCTGGTTACTTACGGAGGTATGTGAGCAGGTCGTTCAGAAAGCAATGACAAACTACTGAACGTAAAACTTGCCAAGACATCAACAGCAGCTGAACCATGCTGGTGTTGACTGCAATGTCCTGTAAAGAATATGCGAAAAAAAAATTGAGCATAGACCCTCCAAGAAATGCCCCGTCGTCCTATGTTTTACAGCTCACTCCGGAGTAGGTAATTAAGCGATTCTTGTATACGCCGTATGTGAATTGGACATATGGTGTATGATCCACATATTTATAGACCAATTGGCTCTAGTTAGGTGATGTGGTCAGTATCAAACCGGACACCTCCGGGGTTGTGAGTGTCTAGTCACTACCCTACCGTGGTTCCCAGCCTAATCCGGGGTTGCGAGTGTCTAGTCACTACCCTACCGTGGTTCCCAGCCTAATCCGGGGTTGCGAGTGTCTAGTCACTACCCTACCGTGGTTCTCAGCCTAATCCGGGGTTGCGAGTGTCTAGTCACTACCCTACCGTGGTTCCCAGCCTAATCCGGGGTTGCGAGTGTCTAGTCACTACCCTACCGTGGTTCCCAGCCTAATCCGGGATTGCGAGTGTCTAGTCACTACCCTACCGTGGTTCCCAGCCTAATCCGGGGTTGCGAGTGTCTAGTCACTACCCTACCGTCATTCCCAGCTGAATCCGGACACCTCCGGGGTTGCGAGTGTCTAATCACTACCCTACCCTGGTTCCCAGCCTAATCCGGGGTTGCGAGTGTCTAGTCACTACCCTACCGTGGTTCCCAGCCTAATCCGGGGTTGCGAGTGTCTAGTCACTACCCTACCGTGGTTCCCAGCCTAATCCGGGGTTGCGAGTGTCTAGTCACTACCCTTCCGTGGTTCCCAGCCTAATCCGGGGTTGCGAGTGTCTAGTCACTACCCTACCGTGGTTCCCAGCCTAATCCGGGGTTGCGAGTGTCTAGTCACTACCCTTCCGTGGTTCCCAGCCTAATCCGGGGTTGCGAGTGTCTAGTCACTACCCTACCGTGGTTCCCAGCCTAATCCAGGGTTGCGAGTGTCTAGTCACTATCCTACCGTGGTTCCCAGCCTAATGCGGGGTTACGAGTGTCTAGTCACTACCCTACCGTGGTTTCCAGCTCAGTCCGGACACCTCCGGGTTTGCGAGTGTCTAATCACTACCCTACCCTGGTTCCCAGCTTCCTCCATAACCTCCCTAGATGATCAACCTCTACTCAGTATGTTTTGGATCTACCTCTATTTCGTCTTCCTTGTGGGTTCTACGAAAGAACTTTCTTGTTATACTATTATAAAGTCTTCTCGTTGCGTGTCTTCACAGCGCAGTCGTTTTATGCTTGCCTCTTGATTCCTTGAAATCTCTCTAGTTCTGTTCTTTTTTCATTAGCTCCACATTAGTGGTTATTTCATGTCAATTTAATTACATAATACGCATCCCCCAGTTAACAAGTTGCTTGTAGGTTATCAGTAATTATTGTATTCACACTCTGCGCTTATGATCCATTCATTAGAGTTTGATAGTCTACCTTTGGTGCCATGTTTAATGTCGTTTGGCGACCACAGATTTCCAAGTTCTATAAACAGGTCATCTTGCCTTTTGTATTCTTAATTTAATAAACCTTTCTGTTTCCCCACCGGTTTTTACATAGCTACCAGCTACCTAAGATGGTGTGTGATTCCACCACTTGAAGAGAGGTCTCACTAAATAAAGGAAATTGGGTTATCATTTGGTAGTTTAGTCTCCACAAATCCTTTGCCTTTACCTCAGAATGTTATGCCTAATTGTTATCACATCTCATAAAGTATGTTTATGTTGTGATGGAATATTGGCCACATCCCAACTCACATACTTTAGTCTGTCAAGACTGCAAGGTGCCACTCAATGCTTATGTTATTGTTACCTGAATTCTTGTATAGGAAGTGTTAAAACTATTCACTATTTCTTCAATTTACTGTGTCTTACAGCTTGTCTCCATCTCTGCCAGTGATGAATAACTACTTTATTGATTATGTGGTTGCTTCGGGATTTGAAATTTAAATATTGAGCACAACCCACTACTGGCAACGCCGATCACATTCTGGTATGAACCTAAGGCCTATCCATGGATGTGATATTCAAGAATGTGATCGGCGTTGCCAGTAGTGGGTTGTGCTCAATATTTAAATTTCAAATCCCGAAGCAACCACATAATCAATTGATTATTGCTCACTGGATTTAGGAGGCCTGGTGTTCCTTGCCAGTGAGAAGTCCTGATCGTTCGGGTCCCATCGATTGACGGACGTCGGTCGCGGCGATTGGGCAGTCTTGAGCATAGCCTACGATGGGTAGCGTTGTGATGTTCTGTTGTGATAATTGGTGTGTCCAGTGTGTACCGCGTGGTTACACACCCGCTTCATACGCGTGATCCGGAACTGTTTCCGGATCCGGTCAGGAATATGCACTACTGACGAGCTCAAATGAGGGCGAAACTCGAGTATAGTGCTTCCATATTGACGTGGATAGGCCTTAGGTTCATACCAGAATGTGATCGGCGTTGCCAGTAGTGGGTTGTGCTCAATATTTAAACTACTTTATTGTTCATGAAGCCATCATACTAGTTTAATCCGATGTTCATGTATGGAGACTCCTGTGGTTTAGAGGACTTTAGTATCTGGCTGTCATTTCCTTTGAGAGTGTCATTTATTAAATTTTTTTTTCTTTGTTTTTACTATGCCATGAGTGAGACACCGGTGCTCATAAACACGTATTTCACAACGTGTGAAGATAAATACCGACATTACTTTAGTAAGGAAACATTTCATTTGGTATTCAGTATTTCTTTGATGGCTTATCCTGATGGTCGCACAATTAGCTTCTATTAATTATTATTATTATTATTATTATTATTATTATTATTATTATTGACAGGAACACGGAGCTGATCCACGACTCTGGTGATCGAGTGAGATGGCAGAACATGACCACCCACGCTTACCGGCATGGCACATGATGGATGGATGGATTATTATTTTCTTTTTTTAATGGTGTATATCGTAAACTGATCAGAGACATTAGACGTAGACAGTCACAATTTTTTGGGCATGTTATGAGAAGAAATGATTTGGAGAACTTGGTGACAACTGGTAAGATCGAGGGGAACAGACCAAGGGGAAGACCTAGAAACAAGTATCTGGATGGCTTGGCCTTGTGGCATGGTCGAGACAGAAACACGGAACTGATCCACGACTCTGTTGATCGAGTGAGATGGCAGAACATGACCGCCCACGCTTACCGGCATGGCACATGATGGATGGATGGATTATTATTTTCTTTTTTTAATGGTGCATATCTCTTGCAGGACGTTGCAGTCAACACCAGCATTTTTCAGCAGCTGTTGATGTACTAGGCAAAGTTTACGTTCAGTAGTTTGCCATTGCTTTTTGAACGACCATTTCCCATACCAACGCCACACGGTCTGCTGTACAAATCGGTAGCGGCTACGTTTCGAACGTTTGGTAAGCGGCTCACGAACCGCGTTCGCAAGCCTTTGGCCACGGAGCCGGCTTATTATTATTATTATTGTTATTATTATTATTTTGGGGGAGGTGGGTGGAGGGGGGAGGGAGGAGGGTCGCTTGCTTTGAACTCACGCGTAGTACTTATACGTGCTATAACTTCAAGTGCACTGGGCTGATTTTTGCGCGTGGATTAGCTTTCCCTAACGTCCCCAAGTCAAAGATGAGAAGTCACAATTCTAGTTCAACTGACCGGTGTAGGGGTTGAACACGCCACCTCGGCATCAGTACACCGGAAGTTTAAGAGCTCTTATCCATTCGGCAATGCTGACCTCAAAAATCGGTTGTATGAGAACGAGTTCTGCAACTTTACAGACTTTACTGTCTCAAGGCACCCTTGTATACACCCCAGGCGCATTGAACATAGCATGATGAGTTGTTCTTGACCTATATTTTATAGACCATCGACAATCGGTATGTGATATGGTCAGTATTACGTCATCGTCATCTTTCCTTCCCAGATAGTTCCTGGAACAATATGGAAATTATTTGGTATACATGTTGCTGAGACTTGGTCGATCCAGAGCCATACTGACTCCCCCCCCCCCCCCCCCCCCCCACACACACACACACAAACAGTCACACACACAGACAGACACACAGACACAGACACACACAGACACACACAGGCACACACACACACACACACAGATACACACAGACACACACATACACACACATCACACACAGACACACACACAGACACACACAGACACGCAGACACACACACAGACAACACACACACACAAACACACACACACACACACAAATCATGCCTCTTTTGGGGATTGAACCCGAAACATATATTGGCAGTCAGGAGCATTAACAACTACGCAAAGACGGCTGAATTTATGTGTGATTTGTTGACACAATTTCAAACAAGTAACGTTTACCTTATTATTCCGGTTTCATGCAAGTTGTACAATTTATATTTCTGCACATAGAGTGATGGACTGGATTTTAAATTGTTGGCTGCCAGAAAACAAAGCTGCTAAGATTACATTGACATTTTTAACATAATGTCTGATGTTGAAGGTGACAATTTGCATTGGCATTTGTAACATACTGTCTCATGTTTAGAGTGACATGTACATTGACATATTTAACATACTGTCTCATGTTTAGAGTGACATGTACATTGACATATTTAACATACTGTCTCATGTTTAGAGTGACATGTACATTGACATATTTAACATACTGTCTCATGTTTAGAGTGACATGTACATTGACATATTTAACATACTGTCTCATGTTTAGAATGTCATGTACATTGGCATATTTAACATACTGTCTCATGTTTAGAGTGACATGTACATTGACATATTTAACATACTGCCTCATGTTTAGAGTGACATGTACATTGACATATTTAACATACTGTCTCATGTTTAGAGTGACATGTACATTGACATTTTAACATACTGTCTCATGTTTAGAGTGACATGTACATTGACATTTTAACATTCTGTCTCATGTTTAGAGTGACATGTACATTGACATATTTAACATACTGTCGCATGTTTAGAGTGACATGTACATTGACATATTTAACATACTGTCTCATGTTTAGAGTGACATGTACATTGGCATATTTAACATACTGTCTCATGTTTAGAGTGACATGTACATTGACATTTTAACATACTGTCTCATGATTAGAGTGACATGTACATTGACATATTTAACATACTGTCTAATGTTTAGAGTGACATGTACATTGACATTTTAACATACTGTCTCATGATTAGAGTGACATGTACATTGACATATTTAACATACTGTCTCATGTTTAGAGTGACATGTACATTGGCATATTTAACATACTGTCTCATGTTTAGAGTGACATGTACATTGGCATATTTAACATACTGTCTCATGTTTAGAATGACATGTACATTGGCATATTTAACATACTGTCTCATGTTTAGAGTGACATGTACATTGGCATATTTAACATACTGTCTCATGTTTAGAGTGACATGTACATTGGCATATTTAACATACTGTCTCATGTTTAGAGTGACATGTACATTGACATATTTAACATACTGTCTCATGTTTAGAGTGACATGTACATTGATATATTTAACATACTGTCTCATGTTTAGAGTGACATGTACATTGACATTTTAACATACTGTCTCATGTTTAGAGTGACATGTACATTGATATATTTAACATACTGTCTCATGTTTAGAGTGACATGTACATTGGCATATTTAACATACTGTCTCATGTTTAGAGTGACATGTACATTGATATATTTAACATACTGTCTCATGTTTAGAGTGACATGTACATTGACATTTTAACATACTGTCTGATTTTTAACGTGACATGCACATTGACATATTTAACATACTGTCTCATGTTTAGAGTGACATGCACATTGACATATTTAACATACTGTCTCATGTTTAGAGTGACATGTACATTGACATTTTAACATACTGTCTCATGTTTAGAGTGACATGTACATTGACATTTTAACATACTGTCTCATGTTGAAGGTGACATAGTTCATCGCGGTCCCATTTTTCACCGAGCAAGGTGACACCCTGACCAGTCCGCAAATGAGTAGACATATTGTTTAGCAAATACGTGAAATTATTTGAAATCAGTGTCAACAGTCGAAGAGAGAGAGAACAATTCTGCACCAAATAATAACACAATGCAAGAGTTAACAGACAAATTAAGTTACCAATCTTCATAAGACATTTCAGGTTTAAGTTTTGTTACCCACGTATAATTCATCTTTTGTACTTCAGGGTTACTGTTAACTCCATAGGCTTGAATTCAGGTCGCCTGTAACCCATCCACGTGCCCATGGATCTCACATACTTTAGCCTTTATTGTCTCAGATATAGCTCATGGTATTCAAATAGCCAGACAACTGTAATAAACATGAACATAAAACAAGAATAGCTAAGATTACGGATTCAGCAGTGCAAGTAGTTTCACAACCGACCCCTCGACATGCCACAGGGGCTGCAACAACTTCATAAGACGATAGTTATCTCCGCCTATGACTAGACAAAAATACAATGTGAAGTGTGATATTAAAACTGCTTTTTGAATTATTAGAGTTATGTGCTATGTTCCCTGTTGGGTTTTATGTGTGATACATAGCATTATACTCGAGGTGTAGAGGTAAATAAGACTTTGCGGTGTTGTATGGTGGGGTAATATATCTATTCTTAAATGGTTAATAAATTGGCAGGTAGGCCAGATCAACATTCTCCCCATGTGTTCTCCCTTATTTCAGACATTACGTATGTGATAATCTTACGAGACAACAATAACATATTCATTTCAAGAACGGTTTGCGGGTGTGGGGGGGGGGGGAGAATGGGCAAAAGATACAGACATACAGACAGACAGACAGACAGACAAACAGACAGACAGACAGACAGATAGATAGATAGATAGATAGATAGACAGATAGATAGACAGATAGATAGATAGATAGATAGATAGATAGATAGATAGATAGATAGATAGATAGCAAGTGTGTGTGTGTGAGAGAGAGAGAGAGAGAGAGAGAGAGAGAGAGAGAGAGACGCAGATACTCGTATCACAGCACACGTTACAGCAGTATCTGCTATGAAAGTGCCTTTACCATACATGACAGAGACGTATCAATAACAACTTAGCTCCACACAGCATGCGTACATATAAAATATAAACAACCGGAAAAGATCATTTCCAAGCTCTATCAATTACCGTCTGCTGCAAAGACGATCCTTCCCAGTGCGATATCAGGTCAGACGGTACGTCCAGCGAGAAGGTAGGGGGATCTATAATTGTCTGGAGTCGTTGATAAATGGGAGAAATCTGATGTTGATGTAGTGTTCAACTTGTTCCTTACTCTTTAAATCATATTCCCCGAGTAAACATTACCACTGGTGCAATATTTTTATTTGGGCAATGTGTTTTGCACGTTTCCATCAACATCTTCTACGATTACTGTCTGACTATATATCTATAGTACCAACTGAGGTCTACTTGCTGCGGAAGCTTCAAGCACTTTCTCTTTAACTTCCTGTGCACTGAGGTCGGGGTAGAATGTTCAGTCCCTACATCGATGCATTAGACATCAAAATTGACTTAATATTGTTTTATAATTTAACCTGGGATTGGGTTTGATCACATTGTCCTGCACAGGATATGCAGCTTTATAAGAAAAATAGCGCCTATAACTCGGCGTTTGTTGCTGAGGGATTAGTGAACGCAGTTTTACAATTTCCCGACATACTGGGTCAATGGTTCGAAATCAGCTGCAGGCTATTGGGGAAATTAATATCTGTTCGCTTTGATTTAGATAGTTTGAGGTGTGGCCGTTCAGAATGCAATGGCAAACTCCTGAATGTAAACAAACAACCTAGTAAATGACAAACATAATGCCACTTGATTTTATCATGTATAATATGAACACATGTGCATTACTGTAGAGTGAGTGAGAGATTTAATGAGTGTGAATGAGAGAAAGAGAGAGAGAGAGAGAGAGAGAGAGAGAGAGAGTGTGTGTGTGTGTGGGAGTGTGAGAGTGTATGTGTGTGTAAGTTTGTGTGTGTGTGTGTGTGTGTGTGTGTGTGTGTGTGTCTGTCTCCGTGTGTGGGATCATCGCTACTTTTTACGTTACACAATGAATATGTATAATTTTGTTTTTCTCATTTTGTTTTACAGTTTTGTGAGAATGCTCACAATATACGTCAGTGTATGTGTGTGTAAAGTGTGAGAGTTTGTACATATTAGTTTCAGTTGTTATGTAAGGCATCATGTATGTGTCTAGATGTGAAGATGTGTGTGTGTGGGGGGGGGGATATGTGCGTGTGTGAGGGGATATGTGTGCGGGAAAATGTGTATTTTTGGGGGATGGGTGTATGTGGGGATCTGTGTGTGGTGGGGAATATGTGGTGGTGTGGGTGATGTGCGTGTGTGTGTGTGTTTGTGGATGGATGTGTGGGTAGAGGATGTGTGTAGGGGATGTGTGCCAGTGATGTGTGTGGCGGAGATGTGTGTGGGTGAGGCATGTGTGTGGGTGGGGAATGTGTGTGTGTGGGGGATACGCGTGTGGGTGGGGATGTCTGGATGGGTGGGTGATGTTGGTGGGTGGGGAGGTGTTTGTGTGACGTATGTGTGTGGGGGTGTGTGGTTGGGTGGGTGGGGAAATGTGTGTGTGGGTGAGGGATGTCTGGGTGGGGATGTGTGGGTGGAGGTGTGTGTTTGGATGGATGGGGAAATTGTCATATAATATGGTAATATGCATTGTTTATGGTTACAACATTCATTTGACAATGTTTTTTTTTCTATGTGAATGTATCATGCACTATTGATGAGTGATTGAAAGGGCCGAATGTAAGACGACTTGCGTGCCCAATTTGTGACGCTTTGAAAATAAAGTTCAATCAATCAGTCAATCAATCAATCAATCAATCAATCAATCAAACAAACAGCGAACAGATTCTTGAGCTAATTGCACAGTCCAGTGTAAGCACATGCAACAAACTTGAACTGCCTACAATTCAGGCAAAAACAACGATACTGAATTAGCACCATCTCCCTAAGGTCTGCTCAAGCAACAGATTGATCTAAATCAATGTTCTAGACATTCGTCTTGTCGGTTAAAGCAAGCCACTCCATGGGGAACATACCTGTTTACATTTTGGCTAGCATGCTACCTTATTTTCGGTTTGTGCCGAGTGTTCGAATATTTTGTTTTATTTTGTATATTTTTATTAGTCATGTTTGTGTTGTTCTTGAGACAGGTTGTTGCAGCCGAAACGTCGCATATATGTGACGTGATTCAAAGAATTTTGATATACATTTATGTGCCCTTATTATACAACTTTGTGTAAACTGTCAAAATATATGCCCCGTCCCTATACAAGTAAGCGAACCAGTAAAGTAAAGTTAGTTAGTTAGTTAGTTAGTCGACAGATCATCCTCGTTGCACATCGAACCATTCAGTCCATAAGTGCTCGGATCCCCTCCTCAGCAAATCCCGCAGCGTGTAGCGGCTAACGACGCCAGTTCTGTGTTGGTTTATCAATCTTCTTTGGCTTCCTGCGTAGTGTTCTTGTTTGGCCACCCCTCTTTTAATTTGCTGCTCCCGCAGTCTGGCCATTGTTGTAGATTCACAGTCATCACTTGGTTCTCGCAAAAGTCTCACTTCTCGTAGAGCATTCAGAATGTCAGCCTGGTCCATGGCGCGTCCGCCCTCCACAGTAGCCTCACCTGCGAGCTTGTCAGCCCGCTCATTTCCTTGTACTCCCGCATGACCTGGCACGAAGATGAAACTAATCTTTGCCAGCCGAGACCGCTTCAGAGGCAGCAACCACTCTCTTCGGATCGACCCCTCCTCTATCCTCTTGATCATGTTCATTGAGTCGCTAAGGAAACAAGCCCTAGTGAATGTCTGTGTCTCGAGCCATGTTATTGCTTTACTTACTGCCATGACTTCCATGGTCAGGCTACTTGTGGTTTCAGTGAAAGCACCAGAGTCCTCCTTCACAATTCTCCCTCCGGCCCGAGCTGTAAAGGCCCATGAGCTTCTCACATGTCGGACGACCGACCCATCTGTGTAGATGACCGCAGTCACCGTCTAGCGAATTCTCGAAAATCAACGCTTGTACTTCAGCCTCAACAGCAGCCGGATTTTCTTGTCTGCATTTTCTATCTAGTTGGATGCAAACTGAAAAGGATGTGCAGAAGTCTGTTGGCACTTGCACCCACTCCTCGCCAGGTTCTAAGTCCTCAAGTGAACACACCTGTTGAAGAATGTCTTCGGCTTGACCCATCCACGACCGTCCTCTTTTTAACCTGCTGCCCTTCACCTTCCTAATTTCACTATGCAGTGGATGTTGTGTGTTTGCGTTAATTCTGAGGTAGGCGCGTGCCCTGCAAACTTGTACTCTCTCTTCTCTCATCTCATCTCATCATGTTCCTCTTGTGTACTTGTACTCTCTCTTCAATGGTTGGAAAATCAAGAAGGTAGCGCATCGCCCTGCATGCTGTATCTCTTGTACATCCAAGAATAATGCGCATTGCTTCATTCTGTATCCTTTCCATCCTTTCTATCTGCTTATGGCTGAGAGTCAGGATTGCCATTGCATACTCCAAAACAGACATGACCAGCCCCTCGTACAGAAGACATAGATGGCGCTGCTCACAGTTTGCTGCCGCCATCACCCGCATCGCTGCCAAACCCCGCTTGGCCTTTGTTATCACCTGGCCTATGTGCACATTATAAGCAAGGCTTCGATACCAGTAAAGTAAAGGACCCTTGAAGCACATTGAGCACATGTTTCTAGATCCATATATATAAATAAACACACACAGTATTATTTGGCGCTCACAGAAGGAGAGAAGGAAATACAGACTAGAATGAGCACTAGACAACATAAAATGTGAAAGCTATAGTTACCGACCGGGACCGAACCTGTCGCCTCCAAATTGAGACGGCGCCTCGCTGCAGGAACAAGTGTACTTCGACGCACGACCAACTAGTCACTGAAAAAAATAGTGTCTTCATAGATCCATATATAGAGAGCCATCGACACTCGGTGGGTTATGTGGTCAGTATAAGACTGGCCTTGACTTCCCATGACATTTTTTGGTCATCGTTTTAGGCTGAGTGGACCCGTTAGCCCAGCTACAATTGTTATAAATGTTACAATCCCGCTGTGTGCGGATGGTTGCTATGACCACTGGTTGGCAGCCGAGTGTCTAGCCACTACCCTACTTGGAACCCCGTCAACTCACAGGAGGAATTTATTCTTAATATAGTCTGTGATATCTATTCACCTAGCCTGGTGATTTTAATAGATATAGTATATGAATTTGTGTTTATTTTTTCTCGAAGTATCTTCACCAAATTTGTATTGCTTCATATTGTACTGTATTGAAAATTCCATCGACTATTCCGTTACATATGTATTCTACTCTAGCGACGTGACTACGTGGGTTAGTTAATTACTACATACGTATATGGTCATCTTCGCCACGGATACTCCTATGTTATGTATTATAACTGTCTAGTATAGTTGTTCGTAACTTTCAACAGCCAGCTATTCCTCCGTGCGTTCAGGTCGTACAATGTCACCGTCCCAGCATTTCACATACCCACAGCAAACTCCCGCTTCGTGACTTGTTTACTAGCGGGCGCGTTTGTGTAATCGCTAAGAAACGCAGATAATACCTTGAGCACTATCAGACGAGCGTTCGACGCCTGGGCGTGTCGCCTGCTAAGTGGGGGAAAGACTGGCCACCAATCCCTCCTTGCATTTAGATGTACCTAACGTAGAGATCCAAGTACAGGGTGTATTTTTAATGATTGTACAGTATTTGAAAATATTGCCTGTCCAAGTTTTTTATTTACCTATTACGCGTAAGTGGCATGAACTTTACATAGGGTGAATACAAAACTTGGACCGGCAATATTTTCAAACACTGCACAATCATTAAAAATACTCCCTATCTATCACAGACGCATAGCTGGTTCCAACTTCTGGACTTGTCTATTAAGCTTTCTTTCATACATACATTCATTTATACTGTCAGTCAGTCCGAAGACTGGACTTGTCTATTAAGCTCTCTTTCATACATACATTCATTTATACCGTCAGTCAGTCCTAAGACTGGACTTGACGACATCTGATAACTATTCTGTCTTCTTTCTCACTCTCTTCAGCTTAACTTAAGCCTGTTACCAAACATCCTAGCATATTTAAATGATGTAGTTTTTCCTAGGGTGTCATCTTGTTCTCTTACCAGCCAGTATTATCAGTAATATACAAGCATGCCTCATCATACGAAAAACCCAATATAATCTTCTGTTTTGTAGGATTTGTTTATTGTTGACATTTAAAAAGTTTGTTTTTTCTAGTATGCACAAACTACAATGTTTTTATTTGGTTTAAGTAGCTATATTATGTATTCAGCGATGATTGGGAAAAAGGAAACAGCACTGAACTGCTTATGCTGTTTATGCATTCGCCCAGGCCACAATTGTTGAAGCTAAATGTCATGAGGCTAATGTAGACTGACAGTTTAATGCCACCGAAATAGACTCTGAAGGTTGAAGCAGCAGTAGACACGACTTGCATATCTGGCACCCTAGCTGGCTGTAGTGTAAGACTCCCAGATTATGTATCATTTGTAACCAAATAGCTGCATGCAAGGTTTGCATTTGTCGAGTTTACAGGCAGAGTAAACGGGAAGTATGCTTTCTTTTTGTGCTACTGTAAAGGTGATACACTTGAAGTAAAAGGCAGAAACAACTTAAACTTGTGTAAAGGTAATTGAAGATAGCTACATGGATAAGGGAGAAGCGGGAAGAGAGAAAAGACAAGTAGAAAGGTATACGAGAAAAGATGAAAGAGATACGGGAGAAGAGGGAAATGACAAAGTAGAAGAGACAAGAGATAAGGGGCAAGAGAAAAGAGACATGAGGAAAGAGACAGGAGGAAAGAGAAGAGATAAAAGAGGAAAGTGGCATGGTAGAAGATAGATAAAACCTAAGAGATAAGAGGAAACATACTGGAGACGGGGGGAGACAAGAGAGAAGAGAAAAGAGATAAGAGGAGAGAGACATGGGGAAAGAGACAAGAGAGAAGCGGTCAGAGAAAATAAGAACTAGATGAGGTTGAGAAACAAAAACAAGGAGAAGCATGCCGTTACTGTTCAAACATAAATACAGTGACCATTTCAAACAAGGTGCTTGACTAGTAGTAATTTCTGTTGTTACGTGTTAACTACGTGCTGTTGCTATGGGGATTGTGCGTTGCAACTAGACGCTGTTTTTTAACCGTTAGGTTTCTTCATTTTCGTCACTGCCTCAGATCAAACATGTTTCGTGGTCTTATCCAGTGCCATGCCGTTTGTAGATTTACCCCAATTTACAAAACACATTGAAACATTTTAGTAATGTAAGAAACATCAGAAATAGGCAGTCATCGTTTTAGGCCACGTTATAAAAAGACAATAACTTAAACGTGTATTGACAATCAGAAAGATTTGCTGAAAGAGAGATAGAGGAAGACAGCCTGAGAAGATTCCTGATAGTCTTGTGGCATGGCACGGAAGGGAGTTAACACACGAATTGATCCATAATGTCGGAGAACGTTGTTTGTGAAGAGGCATGATCGCCCAGTCCATCCGGCAAGGCAATGGATGATGATGAAGGGAAGTATAATCGGTTTAGGGGATAGTGAGACGCGCAGTTTTATAATTTCCCTCATACCGAGTCCAGCGTTCGAAATCAGCTGCGGACCAAATGGAAGCAGATTGCTTCGCGTCTTTCGGTGGCATGAGGCGTCGGCCGTTCAGAAAGCAATGACAAACTACTGAAATAATATTGTCCAGTAAATTCAATCAATCAATCAATCATGTGCCATGCCGGAAAGCGTGGGGGGTCATGACTCGCCATTTCACTCGATCACCAGTGTCGTGGATCAGCTCAGTGTTCCTGTCTCGTCCATGCCATGTGGCCAAGCCATCCAGGTATTTTCCTCTCGGTCTGCCTCTTGGTCTGTTTCCTTCGATCTTGCCAGTTGTCACCAAGTTCTCCAATCCATTTCTTCTCATAACATGTCCAAAAAATTTGACTGTCTACGTCTAATTCTCTAATCAGTTTACGATGTTCATTTGTCTCCTGTAGTACTTGGTCATTGGTTTTTCTGTCTGTCCGTGGTATTCTTTGCATTTTCCTCAGAAACCACATTTCTGCAGCCATCAGATGTTTTTCAGCTTGACTGCCCATTGTCCAAGTTTCACATCCATACAAAAGAACAGGCTCTATGTCTCCCCTCAACACTCTTTTTCTCGTTTCAATTGACATCTTTTTATTGGTCAGAATGTTTTGCATCTTGCTAAAGGCTACTTTCGCCATGGCGATTCTTGTTCTAATCTCTTCAAGGCATCTCCCATCAGATGTTATGACTGTTCCAAGATAATTGTACCGATTCACTTGTTGAAGAATATTTCCATTTACTTGTATATTACATTGTGGCACTTCTTCCTTCCTAGTGACGACCATAACCTGAGTCTTTTTACAATTTAATTCTAACCCCAGTTGCTCACCGCATCTACTAATTGTTGCAGGTCCTGCGCAATGTCTGCAATTAATACTGTATCATCTGCATATCTAATGTTATTGATGTTTCGTTCTCCAATGCTGATTCCATTTATATCCTCTACATTTCTGAAAATATTTTCACTGTATAGGGAAAAAAGATCTGGAGACATCACACATCCCTGCTTAACACCTCTTTTAATTGGCTGATACTGTCCCACTTCATTATCTATCCTTATTGCAGCTTGTTGTTTCCAATATATGTTTTTTATAAGTCTAATGTCTTTCCCATCAATTTGTAGATCTGCAAGCATATCCACCATGTTGACATGTCTAACTCTATCAAAGTATCTATCTAGTAAATTACTAACAACAATAACAATCTTATAAAAGTGTACGGAATAGTCTTCCCATGTCAACCAAACCAGACACATAAAGACACATGGCAAAATCTAGAGAAGAAAATAACAGATATGTTGCAGAGGTACAAATACAAAACAACTACCATATTTGGTAGAAGTACCATTGTTAATACATATATAATTCCCAAAAATACTATATCTGTGCACAGTCCTAGATCCCCCACGTCAGACTGTCACAAACATAAACAAAGAGACTAGACGCTTTGTGTTTGGCAGCACCACTACAGTATCAAACATACTACACTCATGCAAGACAAAAAAGAAGGAGGTATCGCCCTCCAAGACATAACAACCAAAATACAAGCACTTAGGATCAAACACGTAAGCGAAATCCTACAACACCCAGAAAAACACCCACTAGCACACTAATACATTGGAATCAGGCTATCTTATTTAAAACCTATCAGGAATACATCTTCACATTACTTTGGCACTCTCCCAACATTTTACAAAACATGTATTTTAGCCATTAAAGGACAGGAAAAATTACTACACATGAAAACACATACAATCTACAAGCATTTAGTTAAACTACAAGCTACTCCAGTACACCTCAGAATTAAAAGAGGACATAGATATTTCATAAAAGATTATACCGAAACTTTCTCTAATATTCACAACAAGTAGATTACCCGAAAAGCAAAGGAAATTACATATAGGCTTGTTTACAGCATGACCCCAACAACAGAGAGAACAGCAAAAACAACTAAACAAATACTACTGTGTCAGCTTTGTAGACAGAGCGTCCAAGAATCAGAAGAGCACATCTATTACGAATGCAACACAATCATGCCAACAAGAAATCTCCTACAAAACATCCTAAACACTCAAACGAAACAAAGAACAGATGTTTACAAAGCAATCATGATTAATTCTTCTTCTTCTTCTTTTCGTTCATCCGGAGTGTTTTTTCAGATGTGATCGCGATGTGTTTGTTATGCGCCCTTGGGCCGAAACCCTTAGGCCAACACATCGACTTTAGCGTGCTTTTTTGACCAGGTAGCATTCCTGGGAGACTCTCACTTTTGTGGTGCCATCTGCAACCATGCTGGCCAAGGTTGAACGGTCGAAGACAACCGTCATCCCTCAAAGGAAGGCAGGGACAGTCCATAGCATTTTCCGCCATCCAAGGTTGCTTCCATAGTTGCAGGGCCAACACGTAACGCCCTGGGTCTGGGCTCACCGAGGGAGATCGTCACGTCCTGCTCATGGCTGCTTTAAATCCTCACTTCAATATATTGGTCATTTCGTTTCCCCGGGTCATTCCCGCACAAACCAGACAGGTTTGCAGACGGCATCCACTCAGCGAGTTTTCGGACATGTTCTTGTCGTTGCGCCCATCAGAGCTTTTCCAGGCACAACAGACATTCGGAAAACTACCCAGTCAGAGCTGTTCCGAACAAGAGCGGCATTCGGAAACTAGGTAGTCAGAGCTGTTCCTAGCACGAGAGACATTCGGACGAGACATTTCACTCGGACGTAATTGCGTAGTGTCAATTTTTAGTTTGCCACCCGTAGGACGACACTTCCGACTTCAGCGGGCATTTTTAATGAGGTTAACCTTCCTCTGGTTTCGAGGCACGTTGGACTGTTGTGATGTCGCTAACATCTCAGCTGGTCAAGATAGAACGATGAACGACATCGTGGTCGGCCCTCAAGGGAAGGCAGGGGCAGACCATGAGCATTCCCTCGCTCTCCAAGGAGGCTTCCATAATTGCAGAGCCGGCACATATTGCTATGTGACTGGGCTCACCCGAGGAGTTGCCACGTCCTGCTCATGGCTGCTTTAGTTCCTCACTTCCATGTGTTGGGCAACTCGTTTGCCACTGATCGCTCAAGCACACACCAGGGACGGTCAGACTGCAAGCGACACCCACTCGGTAAGCTTTTGCTTTTGACTTCGGACCACGCAATAGGTTCGCTTGCCGTGCGTTCCATTTTGCGTCATTGAGACGTTCTTCCATTTTTGTCTACACTCTCTATGAGTTAGATACAGTTTTCGCAGCCATTTTCTTCGACTGGGGCACTTTTTTGACTTTTTGTACTCGCTGACGAGGTAGGCTACTTGTGCTGCCGGCTCAGCACCTAAACTTCGTACAGCGGTGAACGAGAAACGGCCTGGCCCTCTCATCCGGGAATCTCTCATATCCCCCAGCTGAGAGCCTTCGAACTTCTATCAGACCTGAGCATGTGGCTTGCTCAGTATCACGCCTTTATTTTTCGAAAGGTGGCTATCAGCCCGGCTTTTAGGTCCGAGGGGTTTGTGGCTTAGAGGCGTTCAGCCACAGCCCTCGACAGGGAGCCTTTAGTGTTTTGTCCGGACCAAGAACTTCTGCCTTCGTGCGACTGATTTAAATTTTAGACTGCTATCCTCAGTCTCACCTGCAGAGCAGCAGGTTGTGTCTCTCTTAGTCTGGTCCCTATCCCATAAGCTGTCCGATATGTAGTTTTTTCCATCAGCAAGCAAATGGGGTCGATGGGACACGCAAGCTCCCCCACCACGTCAAGGTGGAGACACAGCGGGGGAGTGATTAATTCAATTCCTTACTTCACACAAGACATCCACACAAAGCTACTTTTTCTATTGGCAGAGTACAGGAATCTTATATGGACATTAAGAACCAAAGCATTATACAATTACAGAACAATCAACAAAGAAATTGTCCAACAACTTTATCAACAAAAAGTCTCAAACATTCTAACCTTAGCCCCACAAGCGCAAATCCCGTAAGAGTTTCGCCTGAAGACAGCACATATTACAGAAGAAGCAAATAACTTGTTTTAAACAAAGGATACCACAACTGTAAATGTGTTTATTGACGGTATTAATAATCTTACAATTATTATTATTATTATTATTATTATTATTATTATTATTATTATTATTATTATTAATAATAATATGTTTATTACTACTGCAACCATTATTATTAATTTTCCCATTATTATTATATTTGAATGCGCAACATGAAGTATATTGTGTGTCTGTGTCGTTGGCAGTAACATATGTATGCGTCTGGGTGTGGATGCAGGTGTGTGTGTGTGCGTGCGTGTGTGTGTGTGTGTGTGTGTGTGTGTGTGTGTGTGTGTGTGTGTATGTGGTGCATGTATTTGCACGCGTATGTGTACGAGTGTGTGTTTGTGTGTTTGCGCGCGTGTAGCAGCCTTTAAACCAAGACGATATCTCAAGTATTAAAATGATGATATATGGTAAAGATATTTTTGAAAAGAAAAAAATATGCACCACCATGTATAAACAAATTAAATAAGCCCTGTAAGTACCCTAAGCTAAAGTGGCTTGTAGTGGTCAGATTTTAAGTCCTTCCCATTGTATCTGAAACCCAGTCACTATCACAGCTTTGAACCAATTACCTCCCTGGGGACAGGGCATGGACTCTAATTGCTAGTTATAAATCCCTGATTCCTGTCCCCCAAACAAAAGGGGTCATGGACATTTATTTACAGGACACTAGAGCGTCATCCTGTAAATTGACATCAGGCCAACAACGCCAACAATGTGAACCTTCACCTCGGTAGCTAAGTGACCCAGAAATTACAAAGAAGCCAAATGTTAATGGGAATGATAAATTAAAGTTTATTGCCCAAACTCATGGCATTCAATGTACTGCTGTCTCCAGAAAGCATGAGATATGTCAAGATAAAATGTGTGTGTGTGTGTGTGTGTGTGTGAGAGAGAGATACAGAGAGAGAGAGAGAGAGAGAGAGAGAGAGAGAGAGAGAGAGAGAGAGAGAGAGAGAGAGAGAGAGATGGGCAGGTATTACATTCATTCCGCTGATGTAAGTGGTGTGTGTTTACATGCACAATGCCGTACATGTTATATTATCATAACTGTATATATGTATGTATTTGCTTTATTCACACATGTGACACCTAACACTAACAAACGGCAACGCTCTGTAATATACACAAACAAAAGAAACGCACATTACACCTTGTAAATATACATTGCTTTGTACGAAATAAACTTAATACATCAAGGGATTGATTGCAACGGTCGGTAAGGAACATCCAACTAACATAAGGGAAGCGTCCGTGGCCAAATACTTGCGAATGCGGTTTGTGAGCCGCATACCAGGCGTTCGAAACTCAGTTGCGACCGATTTGTGCAGCAGACTGTGTCGCGTTGTGTTATAACGTGTTGGTATGGGGGTCGGTCGTTCAGAAAGCAATGGCAAACTACTGAACGTAAAACTTACCTTGTACATCAACAGCAGCTGAAAAATGCTGGTGTTGACTGCAATGTCCTGTAAGGAATATGCAACATAAAAAATAAAAATAAAAATAAAATAAAAGACGGCTGTGCTATTTGGAGTTTCACTACTTATGGCCAGCGATATTAAGTTGTTAGATTAGCATTCTAATGACAGCTAAATAAGTGAGAATGAAGTGAATAGCCAGTTCTTCGTGTCTAATGAAGTCACTGTGACAAAATGAATTATACCAGATCCCAATGATTCAGCAGAATAAGTAATCTGAAGTACTGCCTTCCTCTTTCACTTATTTAATCAATTTTGCCACTTGTTACTTTGTTTTCTAACTGATTCATCCTCAAAGCGTGTACAAACAATCTTGACTGTCTGCGTTTAATTTTTATAATCAGTGTAAGAACACATCAAATACGGCGTGACTATTTAGTCTACACTTTTATGATGTGCTTTCATGCAAATATATGTTTGATTAGAAACTTGGTATTTCACAGTAGCTATATTAGTTGCTTGCCGGTCTTCCTGGCGAAGGCGTTAACAAATTTCAACGTAATCCCGTATATCCACGTAGGGGAACACAGCTGCGCGAGATTCAGTAGCGGATCGCATCGCGTTGGTTACTTACGGGGGTATGTGAGCTGTCGCTCAGAAAGCAATGGCAAACTACTGGGCCTAATCTTACCAAAACATCAACAGCAGCGGTAAAACGCTGGTGTTGACAGCGATGTCATCATTTAAATAGGATATGCGAAAAAAAATATATTAGTTGCTTAGGACTTGAAAAACTGTCAATTCTAACAACATATAGTTTCACAAATATATAGGAATGCCCATGTTATTAAAAGATTAACCGACTTGTTTATGTTTTATGTGAGCAATTACTTGCAGCCATGTTGTCTATGTTGCTACATTAATATTTCTTTTTCAGTCATGCATTAATTGAATTTCTTTTAATCTAGACATCTATTACCTGAGATAACATCGTTCTCGAAAGATAGCGACCTCATTAATTAGACTCCAGGATGAATACACATCATAAACAAGTCAGTATTCATACACGATGTTTAATGTCTAGCGACTGCAAAAAAATTTAATATTTTGCGCCACTCAGTTCAAAAATATTTTACACTGGAATCTATGTTAAAATGGAAGCAGTAAACAGCGACCAGCAGCTCTTTTCAAGGACAGAATCTAATGAGATGTCAGCGGGGCTAGATTGAATGTTGCTTTCGATAAATGTTTTCAGGCTTGACACTTGAAGCTGTACGACAGAGAGGTTCACACCAAGTTCTACAGGGTACATTCAGAGAAGAGTAAATAGATTTCAGCAGGGACAAGTATTGCTTCAACATCGTATTCATTCAATCTCAACACAACCACGTATTATATTTAATCTCAACACAACCTTGTATTATATCCCATCTCAACACAACCATGTATTATATTTAACTTCAACAAAACAATGTACTATATATAATCTCAAAACAACCTTGTATTATATCCCATCTCAAAACAACCACGTATTATATTTAATCTCAACACAACCTTGTATTATATCCCATCTCAACACAACCTTGTATTATATCCCATCTCAACACAACCTTGTATTATATCCCATCTCAACACAACCTTGTATTATATCCAACCTCAACACAGCCATGCATTATATTTAATCTGAAAACAACAACAACAACAACAACAATAACAACAACAACAATAATAACCATGCATAAGATATTATATCCAATCTCAACACAACCATGTATTACATCCAATCTCAACACAATTATGCAGTATATCCAATCTAAACACAACCTTGTATTATAGCTAATCTTGACAAAACAATGTATTGTTTAAATGTTGCATTATATCCAATCTCAACAGAATCATGTATTGTTTCAATAGCGTATTATAGTATTAACAGAACCACAGCAATGTATTATATCCAATCTCAACAGAACCATGTATTGTTTCAATATCGTATTATAGTCTTAACAGAACCACAACAATGTAATTATATCCAATCTCAACAGAATCTTCTATTATTTCATTATGGAGGCAATATCAGAGGGAGCTGTGAGTATGCTATTCGCACATAACATAGCCCAACTTCGGGATTTAAAAAAAAAACGAGAAGTTGTTACAAGAAAGTGATTATTGTTTAAGATTTTTTAAGATAAACAAAATGTCATACTTCGTGTATTTCCCCAGCAACTATAATGCTGCGCATTGCCGTGTGTGCGTTTGCTCGTACATTCTGGGTCAATTTTCTATAACAGATAGACGCCTCTGTGTATATTCCGTATTAAATTTAGTTAATATACTAACCGACTGTCGGTAGTGTCTCTCCTCCCGGGTATTGGATTGGAGACATGTGACGGTTAATACCTAAAGCTCGTGACGGAAACATTCCGTTCGTGCTCCGTCCTCACCGTCAACAGCTAGCGAAGAGTCCCAGTACTACAAATAGCAATCTCATTATGTGTCAATCTGTCCTTTTTTAGGAGTCCCGAGTGTCAGCCAAATCCTCTGGCCGTGTCCTGAAGCATCAATCTTCCGAAGGTGAACTCCCATCCAGTTCATCAGCAAGTGAGCTCACCTTGAACAGAGTTAAAACTGCTTCTGTCACTGGACCTTGAACCAAGCAACAAAACACGTTACCTTATATTACCAGCCAAATGTTTGCGTGCACAACTTGGTTGTCCAGCATCTACCTAAAAGTTGAATAGCACGCTTGTCTGTCGCCACCGTGGTCGTATGTTCTAATCTCCGTGGAGGCAGACATGTTTGTCACCGAACAAAGCTTCACTGTCGACGCATCCTAAAATTGGTATCAACATATTTTCTGGGAAATAAAGTTGGTAGGTGTAATATTGACCACATCGAGTACCGATCGGTATAATAATATGGGGCTTGCAACATATGTCTAGTAATCTCATGGCATTAGCAGCTAGCTCCATTTTATTAGATCAGTCAGCACTTGATGGATGATGTAATAAGTAGCAGGACGACCTCCTGATATATTCCGGCATTTTCTGGATTTAATTTAGCCTGAGCTGTTCCGGGAGCCAATGTTAGATCCCTAGATCGAAGAGGATTTGAACATATGATCATCCGGCCGGCTGGTATACAGATTAGCTATTGCGCTACTGTGTCCACCATACAGAACCTGTACAGGTTCAGAAAGCGGCTGTTGACACCGTAAAGGGTAACAAAGAAGTGTAAGCAATGCCTGTGGGAAATAAGAAATCTACCACAACATATACATATTGTGCATTAAAGGGCACAAGTGATCCATGTTCAATAGAACATCAGCTGGAGTTAGATGTGTCCTCCAGATGGCACAAATATTGCAGTCCCACTGTAATGTGATACAACACTAGTAAAATTCAAAATGGATGAATGCGCCATGAGTGGTTGCGGAGCGTTGCTATATGTCTTTTGTGTGTACCTACATACAGTGGCAGACTATTGGTTGGCAGACGACAAAGCTACTAAACACACGGACATTTTAACGTATGTAATGTACAATGCATTCTGATAATACCTGCCTGAAAAGTAGAGGGAGAAGTTTGCTAATTGGTAAATGGAACGTACGCACCCTGTGCTTGCTTGCGTTCGCTAGCTGTGAATTCCAGCGTGAAGTCCTGTATGTTGGATGAAGACATCCTGTTGTCCAACACCAGATGATGTCATACCGGACTGAAGTTTGCGTGAGTATCCGTTGTCCAATGTCTGACTTATTGGTGTGCAGACTGATGGTTCCTAACCGTGCAGGGAGATACTCTCTGACTTCGGAAGAATAAGCGATCCTACTGCGTTAGCCAAGACTTCGAAGGGACCTGTTGCCTAGGACGCACGACTAGGACGTGTTAGTAGGTCTTTAACAGAATAAAACTGGCCCTGGTGCCTTAGAAACACCTCTGCTTCCCACGCACCCTGTATCTATCTTATAGCAGGGATATTTTACAACCTGATTTCCTAAGCAAGTAATACACACACACACACACACACACACACACGCACGGACAATCGCACGCACGCACGCAAACACACACACACACACACACATATGTGTATCAGAAACTAGATGGACAGACGCTAGTTATATAAGAAGAGACGATTATATAATTATATAGATCATCATGAGAGAGGAGTCGGCATTTTAGTAGAAAGCAATTTAGAGAACAATATTCGTGGATTCTGGGTTCATACAGATGGAATGGTACTACTAAAAAGTAAGGCGACACCTTTCGACACAGTAGTCCTACAGACATATGATCCAACAACTGATTATGGTGATGAACAACTAGAAGAATACTATGAAGACCTATAACAAACACTGGAAGTTGTAAAATCATCATATGTTCTAATTGTCATGGGAGACATGGACATACAATTTGGAAGAAACTAAATATAAGCAGATAAGATATTTTTTCCCCCCGTGTTTCCATCCTGTTTCAGGATATTGCGGTCAACATCAGCATCTTTCAGCTGTATGTTGATTCCTAGGCTAGATTACGCTCATCAGCACGCCACGACTTTCTGAGCGACCGGCTCCATACTTTCATATGTCACTGGCGCGACTCTAACCACTTCTAATTCTCGTGCGCTCACGTTAACCACGAGAGTATTCGGGGTTAACGGAGAAAGCTGCTAACCCCAGATAAGATGTATGGGAACCTGAAACCACAGAGGAGATCATCTTTGCGAAGAAAACCATCTTATTATTTGCAACACATTTTCCCAACATAATCCTAGGAAACTATACGTCGAAATGCCCTGAGATAGAACAAGAGATAACATAGATTAGATTAAGATTAGAAATAGATTTAAAAACAGTGTTAAAAATGCCAACACATACCTTACTGTTGATATCAACTCTGATCACAATCCTTTTAAAAAATTACAAATAAAACATTAAAAAAAACATGAATAAGAACATCGATCACGCTTCACACACACACGCACACACACACACACATACACACAAACACACACACACACACGCACCCACACGCACGCACACACACACACACATATATTTTTATATATGTATATCAGCATTGAAACAACCAGACAACTATACCTTGCCAAAGTAAAAGATAAATATGATAAATTAGTCATTAAAGGCATGGAACAATATCAACATGAAAATCCTAGTGTTAAAATTAATACAAAATGGGAATGTGTAAACATTAGCATATAGGTTGCAAACACCAACTTGTCTGTGAAGGAAAAATAAGAAAAAGCAATATAGGATAACTGATGAAATCTTGAGCAAAATGACTCAAAGAAAGAAAGCAAAGAACACTCCAGAATATACATTTAATACACAAAGAAATATGTCACATGTGCAGAGTTGTCAATGAAGAGTGGTTGCAGAAAAATGCAAAGAAATAGAGCTAGAAATAAAACACAACTTGAAAGGATTGTTTAAAAATATAAACATGATTTGCAAAGAAGAAAACTAATATATCAGGAAATGTTTGTAGCAGAGGAAAAAATGGAGAAATTATACTTTATAATACCGATGCAATGAAAAGATGGGCATAATACACATAAGATTAATTCTGAGGCAGCAGGGTCAATACACTAACATTGAATGCTACTCAA
This sequence comes from Cepaea nemoralis, assembly GCA_014155875.1. Classification (NCBI taxonomy): domain Eukaryota; kingdom Metazoa; phylum Mollusca; class Gastropoda; order Stylommatophora; family Helicidae; genus Cepaea; species Cepaea nemoralis. The sequence goes on from JACEFZ010016402.1 coordinate 254,326, forward strand.
AATGGACCAAATATATTAAAGGCTGAAGTAGAGAAGGCTATTACAAAGATGAAACAAGGAAAGACTGTAGGCCCTGACATAATAACAACGGATATGATACAATCCTTATCCAGCTTTGGCACTGATACTAACACATAATTATGTAATAATATATATATATATATATATATATATATATATATATATATATATATATATATATATATATATATATAATAATAATAATAATAATAATAATAATAATAATAATGGGTACACCGCCAAAGATTTTAAAACATAAATTTTAGCCAGACTACCCAAGAGGCCAAGAGCTGTTGATTGTGAGGATTATAGAACTATTAACTTAATGGGCCTTGTAGCTAAAATACTTCTCAAAGTCATACAAGCAAGAATTCAAAATAAAATAGATGAGAGAAGTAGCTGGAGAACAATCTCCGTAAAAACAGCGGTACCAGGGGAGCAATCATCTGTTTGAGGATGTTAACTGATAAAATGTATAGAAGTTCAGAAAAATATATATGTATGTTTCATAGAGTACAACATGATCGATTAACTACATCGGAAAGTACGTAGACGGAAAAGAATCAGATTTATTACTAACTTGTTTTAGGGAGAAGATCGAGAGGTTTTCCGGAAGGTTGTTATGGGAGCGAGGTTTCTGCAAAGGACATGCTACTGAATGAATGAACTAGGGACAAGTGGCATCAATTAGATACGGAGATAATTATTTGTAGCCCATTGAGATAAAAAGAGGGTACGGCAGGGATGCGTATTGTTTCCATGCCCCTGCAACTTATTCGCAGACATAATTTTTAAACAAGTCGAACTGCCTGAGCTTAACACATATGGAAGAATATAAACAACCGTAAGTATTCTGACGATACAGTATTACTAGCAGAGAGCGAGCAAGAGTTACACAATCTAGTGAAACAATTAAACAGGCATAGTGCAGAATATGGCTTAGATATTAAGATCCGTAAAACGACACTCAATCTAGTGAAACAATTAAACAGGCATAGTGCAGAATATGGCTTAGATATTAAGATCCGTAAAACGACACTATGATAATTAGCAGTAGTAAGAAAATGCCATCAATGAGCATCACAGTAAACGGGGAGATACTAGAACAAGTCTATCTTGGACTTGTAATAACAGATAATGGCAGAAATGAAACAGAAATCAAAACGAGAATAGGAATGACAAAAAATGCTTTCAACAGCATGAAATAGGTATTAACATCTAGAGAGATTAACAATGCATTAAACATGAGAATGGTCAAATGTTATTATATTCAACACTTCTATATGGCTCGGAAGCCTGAACATTGAACAAGCAATTAGAAAGTCGAATAGAGGTCCTTGAGTTGTGCATTTACAGAAGAGTATGTCGTATTTCAGGGAAACAAAAACAATCCAATACAGATGTTTTTGAAAAACTGGGAATGACAAGAGAGTTGATGAAAGAAATAAAAAAAGAGGCAAGTGCAATATTTCGGCCACCTTAATAGACATACCACTCTTTTAAAAATCATATTTGAGGGTAAGATTGAAGGAAAGCGAGCAAGAGGTAAAGAACGATACAAGTGCGAAGATTACATGAAGGGATGGATGAACAGCAATCTGACAGAATGTACAGACAGGGCGAGAGATAGACAGTGCTGGAGATAAATTGCATCCAACCTACATTATGGAGACGGCACCTGATTGATTGATTGAATGTACAATGTAGCCAACGTCTGCATGATTCCATAAGAATCACTTGTCATCGCGCAAATTGCCACCCTGACCAATCCGGCAATGCCTATATAAATCTATTTACTCTGCGGGTCGCATACGATTGTGAGGCAGTAAGCGATATGATATTTTGGCTTCGAGACTGACTGGAAAATGGCAAACAGATAATATGATGACTGCGACGTCCTTAAAGAGACGTGCAACTAAATATATTTCGGACCAACTCCTCATTGAAGACGCGTCATAAGACGATCCAACCTACTTAACGACGCTTCGGTTTCGATTTAAGGATGTTTCACGCAGACAAATGCATATGGGAAACAAATCCTAAGTGTTTGCATCATCACGTTACAGAAACTATACTTCTTGAAGAGACCAAACGTTTGTGGGTTACCGGGTATGCTATGACGTCGATTCCGCATTAATCAATAAGCAAAACACTCACCGACATCTATTTCAAGAAGAATACGTAGCAGATGTACTCATACAATAGCTGCAGCCAAAGGTCAAGTGAATGCAGACACAGTCTTGTAAGATCTAAATCAAGATTACTGCCATTAGACGCCACCATTGGCAGATAAAGTCGGTGTTCTTGCTACAGATGTCGTCTCCACACAACTCCAGGGTTGAAACAGTCACCAATCAGATTTATTTATAGACAGTCAATGTCGGAGGCGTGGGACAGTTTCATTATCAGGTGTCTTGTTTGTCTTTAGTTATGTTATTTCGTTATTGCCCTATTCTTTTATTTCCCCTACGGTCTGTGTACACGGAATTCAGAGACATTTTCCGGGGCGAAAAAGTAACTAACTTGTTAATTGTGTTGCTGAGTTATTTTATTACATCACCATAAGTCATATAAAGTAACTGTTGTATTAGATTGTATATTGTCATATGAAGATATGGTTTCTGAGACAAATGACGCGAATGCCTTAGACTGCCAGAGTAACTAACAACAATTGCTTGAAAAGGGATAATGAAAGTAGAATATTATATACAATTATAGTAAAATGAGAAACCGTTTTCTTTTGTCATGTAATATTGAGAGAAACATTATAAAGCATCCTGACGACTGGAACGATCAGTGGGAGATGAGGATGAGGCAACCGAAAGAAATGACGCTGAATGCACTGAGATGATGACCCAAAGGGACATTATCAGCATAGCTGATGCAGAGCAGAAAGGACCAAGATCCGTGAAGAGACATGAATGCCAGTGCCGGTATATTTTGATGATGATGATGAAGATATTGTCATGTTAAAGAAAATGTCCCTTAGCAGGAACTTGATATAAGTCTGTGAAGTGTTAGGACCATAGCGTTTTGCAGAACTGAATGGAGGAATAGATGATCACTCTTTTCTTCACTTAGTGGACGACGGGCGCGGGTGTACAACAATCATTTAACAGCGTTCATGACAATATGAGGGAAATCTTTAAACGATATATCCATCCATCCATTCATTCTCCATCGATCCATCCATCCATCCATCAATCCACTCATCAGTCCATCCATCCATCCATCCATCCATCATGTGCCATGCCGATAAGCGTGAGCGGTCATGTTTCGCCATCTCACTCGATTACCAGAGTGTAGATCAGCTCCGTATTTCTGTTTCAACCATGCCATGTGGCCATGCCATCCAGGTATTTACTTCTCGATCTTCCCATTGGTCTCTGTGGCCATGCCATCCAGGTATTTACTTCTCGATCTTCCCCTTGGTCTCTTCCCTTTGATCATACCAGTTGTCACCTAGTTCTCCAATTCTTTTCTTCTCATAACATGCCCCAAAAATTTGATTGTCTACGTATAATGTCTTTAATCAGTTTACGATCTTCATTTGTTTCTTGAAGGACTTGAAAGAAAAAGCAGCGGCTGCAGCAGGATATAACAATATGAATTGGAAATAGGTATATTAAGCTCCTGCGAGAAGAAACGTACTAAACATCAACACGTTGCATATACCTTACAAGGAGGTCCATCATATCCCGAAATACAGGCGAAAATCCGAAATCAGAAGCACTCAATAAATATATAAAGTGAATAATAAAATAAAATACACACAAACGCGTACAATACGACACACAGGACGGCCGACGTTTCGATTCTCAGAATCTTTGTCAAGGACAGGACAACACGAATAGATAGGACAACGAAATATAAAAAAGCCCAAAACTAAAAAGCACAACCACTACGTATCCATGTGGCAGCAGAAAAGGCTGTTGCACCACTCTGCCATCCTGTTAATGCAATCTTTAAGTCTGCAGTCAAATTTCTTTGTCTCTTACCTATCTGTTCACCAGCACATCATCTGCAAATATCAACATTCTACCAACACATGTGTGAGTATGCTAAAAGAAATGGGAGACGAATCCCCAAATTATAATAGCCAACTGTTATGAGAAAACCTGAAATGGTTCGATAAGACTCCCTGAGGGTGGAGACAGATCATAATGTAAGTATTCCTAACTGAGGACCAGTAGAGCACAGGAAAGATGCCGAACTTCAGAGTGGAGAACGGAACACTCGCTTTTGGTACACTAAAAGTCCGTGTGATTATCCTGTCACATTTTGCTCTATAGTGATGATATCACTTGATGAGTATTATCAATGTGAACACATATAAAACTTAAACACAACTTAACAAGTAAGTAAACAACTCCGTGTTGTATCTTATAACATTATAATTGGATAGCATGGGGGGGGGGGAGTGTGTGTGTATGCTCGTGTGCCATTCCTCCACTCCCCCCGACCCCCCCCCCCCCCAACAAACAAAAAACCACACACACACACACAAAATAAGAGCACTAAATCTCTATATTAATATTCAAATTTTTCCGGAGTCCTGAGATGTATTTAAGTAATCGAACACAGTTTTTTCTAAAACACTACCGGAACGAATTTGTAAAGTCCATAAGTCCTCCCAGAGATTATAAGACTCTAAGGTTAATCCAAACATCACTTTGACTAAAGTCCATTGTTCTTGAAGTTATTTATAGGAGTTCCTGATATAAAACTCTACTGTGGTTGTTGTTATTGTTTGTCCATCAAGAATGATGATGACCATTCATTTCATCCAGTGGGGTTGAAAGTATGGAGCCGTGAGGTCTAAGATGGCTGATAAGCCCTATTTTGCTCGAAATGTTATGTGACAATGTGGACAAAGAATGCTTGACGTTTCTGGAGGAGGATTTTCTGCAGTGGTTTTTCTGTTCTGTATTTTCTTCACAGCTCTTGCAGTCCTGGTTGCCTCACAAGTGACTGCACCCTTGCGTAATGATGCACGCCACGAATTTCGGTCTCTGGCTGCAGTCTCCCAGGTGTCATGATGAATTCCAAAAGCATTCAGTGAGATTTTCAGAGTGTCTTTAAAGCGTTTCCTCTGGCCGCCTTGGAAGCGTTTACCACAACGCAACTCGTCGTAAAAAATTCGTTTAAGGAGCCTTTGAACTGGCATGCGAGTCAAGTGACCAGCCCAGCGAATCTGATTCTTAATTAGTATAATGTGGATACTGGGCATGGACGCTCTTTCTAGGACTTCAGTGTCTGGGATCTTGTCTTGCCATTTAATCTTCAGTAACTTCCTAAGGCAGACTGTGTGGAAGTGGTTTAATTTCCTAGCGTAGTCGCTGATAAACAGTCCAGGTTTCACAAGCATATAGCAGTGTGGATAATACAACTGCTTTGTAGACTTTCAGCTTTGTTTGCAGGCTTATTCCATTTCTGTCCCATACATTCTTGTACAGTCTGCCAAAGGCCAGCTGGCCTTGGAGATTCTTGCATTCACTTCATCATCAATTGTGGCAGCTTGTGACACAGTGCTGACAAGATAGGTGAATCTGTCCACAACACTTAGACTATGACCATTCACTTTGATATTCGGCACAGTGTGATTATTCCCTGGAGCTGGCTGGTGCATAACTACAGTCTTCTCCAAATTTATATTGAGCCCATAGTTGGCACAGGCATGTGAGAAAGCTGAAACATTATGTTGCATGTCCGCCTCTGAGTTGGCGTATAGAGCGCAATCATCAGCAAACATGAGCTCTCTGACGGTGTCGCTGTTAATTTTGGTTTTAGCTTTCAGCCTTCTGAGATTGAATAACTTTCCATCCATGCGGCAGTTGATTTCTATTCCAATGTCGTTGTTCTCGAGGGCATTTGTCAACATAGCTGAAAACATGAGGCTGAACACTGTTGGTGCCAGGACACATCCTTGTTTCACTCCATTGGTGACAGGAAAGGGCTCAGACAGTTCACCATTTTCCTGTACTCTTGCCTGCATGCCATCATGAAATAGCCGCACTATTTAGACAACCTTTCGTGGACAGCCATATTTTGCCATAATCTTCCACAGTCCTTCTCTGCTGACTGTATCAAAAGCCTTGGTAAGGTCAATGAAAGTGGAGAACATTTCGCAGTTCTGTTCCTGATAATTTCTCTTGCAGCTGCCTTGCAGCGAAAATCATGTCAACAGTTCCACGTTCTTTTCTGAAGCCAGATTGACTCTCGGGAAGAAGACCTTGATCGAAATGGGCCGTGAGGCGATTGAGAAGAATTCTGGCGAGTATCCTTCCGATGCCTCGGTGGTTGTCACAGGATTGGCGGTTTCCTTTTCGTTTGTAAAAGTGGACTATTAACGCGTCCTTGAAATCTTGTGGCATGGTCTCGTTCACCCATATGTTTGTAAAGACTTGGTGAAGCTGCTCTGTTAGGACCGGCCCACCTGCCTTGTATATCTCTGTCGGGATGGAGTCCGGACCAGGTGTCTTGTCGCTGGAGAGTTGCTGGATGGCTTTGTTTACTTCCACTATGGTTGGCAGGTCATCAATTATATCATTGATGGGAACTTGAGGAAGGCAGTTGTAATAGTATGTTACTACCTTGATTTAAACATGCTGGGGTTGTTTCTGACATCGGATTGGTCAATGATGTTTACTAGAGTTTTGCTCTTCGAACAGTAGAAAGGCAATCTGCTCGTCCTGCATTGAGGACTTTGACCCTCCTGATGACATTCTTCAGCTTTCACGAATATACCCGGTTTCATCCAACAAAAGAAGAAGACTTCATTCTCTTTAGAAACATGTGCCAACAATATAGCCATATTTACATAAAATAAGGGAGGGGGCGGAAGGAAAGAAACAAAATATAGAGACAGAGAGAGCAAGAGAGAGAGAAAAAAAAGAGAGAGAGAGAGAGAGAGAGAGAGAGAGAGAGAGAGAGAGAGAGAGAGGGAGGGAGGGAGGGGAATGGGAAGGGATTTTTACATAGGGGTGGGCAGCTAGACCCGACAAGGTTGGTTACAATCCCCTAACATGTGCATATATATCCATCCATCCATCATGTGCCATGCCGGTAAGCGTGGGCGGTCATGTTCTGCCATCTCACTCGATCAACAGAGTCGTGGATCAGTTCCGTGTTTCTGTCTCGACCATGCCACAAGGCCAAGCCATCCAGATACTTGTTTCTAGGTCTTCCCCTTGGTCTGTTCCCCTTGATCTTATCAGTTGTCACCAAGTTCTCCAAATCATTTCTTCTCATAACATGCCCAAAAAATTGTGACTGTCTACGTCTAATGTCTCTGATCAGCATATATGTATATATATATATATATATATATATATATATATATATATATATATATATATATATATATATATATATATATATATATAATCATTAGTGAAGAAATGATAAGTGATATCTTAGAAAAATATCATCAATAAAGTGATTATAAGTGCTAGTTCAGAGCAAGAATCTTGGTAGCAGCTCTCCCAATCATCATGAGCTACACATGAAGGCTCTGAGTAAATAGGAATTCAAGAAAGAAAGATATTCTCTAAGTCACAGAAATATGACTTATATCATCTGAGAATTTCTCCAGATTTAATCTATACGTCTCCTATCACCAAAAAAAAAACAAAAAAAAACTCTTCTGTCAATTTTAAATCATGTCTATTATTTCTATTAATCTAAATTTATTCGCTATAATCTCTAACAGAACAATGTCTTCAAGAATTAAAACAACATCTCCTGAACTGAACCGCACATGCTCCCCTGACGACGCATCACGGCCAGGGTTGCCACTTTTTTTTTGACCAAAAGTATCTAGAAACGGCCCAAACAACATCCATAAATATCTAGATTTCGTTGGAAAGTATCTAGGAAAAATATCCAGATTGAGAAAGTAAGAAATTACATATGTATTGATGTGACTGCCGCTCTCCCTGGCGAAAAGTTTATGGCTGTCGCCGTTATCCCGTATATTCTCGTGAGTAACGCAGCTGCGCCCGAACCGACAGCGGTTCGAGCCGCGCTGGTAACTTACAGGGGTATGTGAGCCGGTCGCTCAGAAAGCAATGGCAAACTACTGAGCGTAATCTTGCCTTGTACATCAATAGCAGCTGAAAAATTCTGATGTTGACTGCACCATCCTGTAAGGGATATGCAACATTAAAAAGAAAATTGATGTGACTTACCTATCATAGAATCATGTCCTCATCTTCACTGATGCCTGTCTCACAAGATGCACTTAGCTTGGATGATGAAGTTGAAGCTTCACATTCAAAATGACTCTGGTGTACTTTAGCTGTTCCAATTTCTTTTATTATATGATCAGGGAGCTGATAAGTTGAACAGCATTTTCCTGCTCTCATCAGGCCAAATCTTATTGTCAATATAGCATTTACGAGATCAAGTTTCATCCTATTTCTTAGTTTACATTTTGTATAATTCACAGTACTGAAAACTCTTTCCGCATCAGCATTTGAATGGGGTAGTATCATGGCAGACATCGCACATTCAAAGAGCTCACGGAATGGACTGTTACCTGAGACATCTTTAAATTGTCTTACTTCACTCCAAAAAGCTTCAGTTTCTGTTTTGTTTGTCCAGTCAACCAAATTTATTTTTGTTAACTAATATTCTGCTTCCGCCACACTAGCCCCTAAAAATTTAATAACTTGACAATATTTAGGTATGTCCTTTACTGGCTGAGGTAAGTTGTTAATAGAAAATAGTGAAATATTTTCAATACATCTAAATTGTCAGGAAGTCTCTGCTTCAGTTGATCGAATAATGAGACAAGAACATCTTGACAGCGCTTTCTTAAGTTGTTCTCTTCATTTTCTGTTAACAGTCCTTTTGTTTTTAAACCATCAATTTTTGATTCGATTTGGTATCCCAGGTACGGCTTGGGAGCCAAATAGCTCTCTATAGTGCAAGTGAACAAGTCCGCTTTACAAGTTGGCAATATAAGTCTTTTACCAATTGAGTGAAATAGCAAAGTGAGGTCGTCAAGTAATTTAACTTTATCAACATTTTGAGATTCAAATAGTTTATTAACTTTTTGCACTTCACTTAAAATGGGTTGTGAAAAGAGAAGGAATGCCAAATTTTTTTCATCACTGTACATTCCATATAGTATTTCAGCTGTGTAGCACTTTTCATTTTGTCGTGTTATTCCTCATGCTCAGGAGCTAAATACAGACAAATACCATTGCCCTGGGTACGCCAGTTATATAAACCCCTGGGGAGCTACAGGCCAGGAAAAGATACCTGGTCAAATGCAGCCACTTTTGCCTTTGATGTTTATGAGGGGTTCCAGAGTAGACAGGAAACGATGGCGGTAGCGCTTGATCTCGAGGATGCGTACAATAGAGTTCGATATGATATTTTGATGACCGCACTGATGGAGAAAGGGGTCAATCCCTGGTTGGTGAACTGGATAGCAGCCGTCCTGCACTCTCGTCGGGTTGCTCTCCGTCTGGGCGCATGGACCTCAGAGCCACATATGTTAACCCCGGGACTGCCACAGGGATCTGCAGTCTCACCGGTGCTCTTTAATGTGTATACGAGCAAGATTGCAAACCTAGAAGCACCAGGGGTTGGAAGAATACTAACATTTGCAGATGATATTCTTGCATATAGGCAGGGGAGAGATAGGGAGCAAACAGCCCAGGAGTTACAGGCGACAGTAGATAAAGTGATTGACTGGTGCACAGAAATGAGTGCTGTCATCCACCCGGAAAAGGCGGCTGTTTTGTGGTGCTCTCTGGACAACAGGATTGTAAGAGCTGATGTCCCAAGCCTCGCGATAGATGGTAGAAATGTCAGCAGAGAGAACAAATTTAAGTATCTGGGGATCACATTTGACAGGAGCCTATCCTTCAAGGACCATGTGGAGACGGTCCTTCGCTGGCTGCTGAGGATGGGGACGGAGCACTTATGGGAATGCCCCAAATGCTGTGATGTCGATTCCTAAATCAATCAATCAATCAATCAATTTCGAAGTGTGTCTTCAACTCCAACCATCGGTTCACAATTACTTCAACAGCTGGTTGAATTGATAACCATCTAGTTTTGCAATATGACAGAATTTTCAGTGGTGAGGAACTATCATTTAATGCTTTATATAAAGTATTATATTGCTGTTGTCTGACAGATGATTTGGAGAACCAGTTATGTGTTTCAGCAATAAGGAATTCCAAATTCCTTGGTAAACATTCTGACTGATGAGGCATGTGATAATGCTAGCTGCAAGGAATGACATACACATTTCATAAGGATTAAAGATGGGATATCTTCCTTCAATTTTGCATACACGCCATGGTTGATACCGACCATTACCGATGCATTATCGGTTCCAATTGCAGCCAAATTCTTTAAGTTTAAATGTTTACTGACCAAAAGTTTCTTCAGTGCCCTTATGCGCCCTTTTACTCATTACCGGGGGGGGGGGGGGGGGGGGGGGTTGCCAGATTGTTGAGCGTTGACCCAAGTCAGTTCAAAGTTTAATGGCAGTTACCATAATTTACGCGCTTCCAGACCGAACATAAAATGGGTAATTGACACCGAAAGAAAAGTAAAATCTAGAAAGTATTCAAAATATCCGACTCCAAATGAAAAGTATCTAGAATTGCATCCAGCATCCAAACGTCAGAAAACGGTATCCAGATGCCGGCAAAAACCTCTAGATCTGGATATAAAATATCTAGAATGGCAACTATGATCACGGCCAATTGTGCCCAAATGCTGGAGGGTCCTGCCAACGTTCCCGGAGTCCAGCACATTAACATACATTATGTTAATGTGAATCCGTTTCCCCCGCACCTGTTGAATTCTTTCCTGAGCTGGGCCTTTCTGGCGCGAACAATGACGTCATTCTTGTTTGGGATAGGTGCCGATGCTCCGGACATTATGGAGTGAGGGAGGTAGTTTTGTAGTTTCTCCCACCAGCCCTGTTGGTCTGGCGCGTTATTTCTTCAGCTCGTATGTGGCGCTAGATGTTGTTTACGTGACAGTGTGGGCGATTTCTATTTTAAGCACCTGTCAAACTCCAAACTCCGAGATGAGAAATATGTTATGTTTAACAAACGCAGAAGTGGCCTGTTGTATCATTGTGAACAAGTGAAGTGGTTCACATTCTGTATTAAAATGTTGCTGGGGGAGAAAGACATCCTAAATGTCACAATATTGTGATTCAATAGTTGCGACTCTGCTGGTGTAGACTTTAAAGAGAACTGGGGACATGGCAGATGCCTGTGGCATCCCAGTTGTAATAGTACAGGGGGCAGAAGTCCAGGAACACATGCGCAATGCGACCTTACGCTCATAAGGGGCTGTCGCAACCCATCTGACAAGACAAGGGCAGACGTCCATGTCCAACAGAGTGTATATCAAATACATTCCTGAACACGGGAAGCCGCTGTAACGAATACGCTAGGGCCCTTTCCCACCTGCCCGCTGGTCATGTGTTCGGAAACCTATCATGGCAGGGAATTTGTTAATGCGACGGGATGTAACGGCAGCCGGAGTGATATTAACCACATCACCGACGGAGTTTGAGTGTCTACAAGAATATGTGGCTAGCACCATATGTTCAATACGCTTAAAGGAATGAAAAATAGTCCTCTTACTTGTTTACACATACACAGCAAATAATGCATGATCAATACCCGGAGGCTATTAATGTTTACAGATACATTATATAACATTAGCAAAAGTGCATGCTTCTAATTTAATGGTGTTCAGAAGCATAATGTAACGTACGCGTAAGCAGCTACACACATGAGAGCGCGCGCACACGCACACTCACACAGAGGAGGGAAAATATATACGGGAATCACTCCCCTGCCCAATTGTCAAGATGTTAACTTAGCACTGATTATTTGCTTCACTGCTTGTTGATCCGGCATTGATTTCCCTCGCCAAATGTGTTGATTTATCGCGGTTTAATATTCCAACACTTGTTTAACTTAGTAATGATTTGTTTATCTACATCTGTTAGCTTTGCAATATTAGATGTCCCCCATGTCACGGTGAAGTACTGTTTTTGAGCATCTTTGAACTTGCAAGAATTGATCTGTGTTCTTTTCCCCTATATATTACAGGATTATGTATGTCCAGTTTGCATGACTGTTCAGACAGAAATGTCAGCTTGACGATCTGAAACTATGTTGAATATGAAATAATGTCAGAAGAATTGTAACGGAAGGTTGGGACCGTAATAGTTGTTATAACAACAGAACATTCAGCTAAGTCTCCCATCATTTCTTTTTGTATCAATGTTCACATAGAAAGTCATTAGTTCTAGATAAGATATGTGAGTGCTAGTCAGTGGACATACACATTACAAATATTAGTAACACGTATCTACACAAGAGGCCAGTAGACTACAAGCTGGAGGAGAAAGCTTGAAGAGCTTATGTCCTCTAGTAGTATCACCTCTGCCGGCAAGAAAACCCGGCTAACAAATTACTAAAGAAGTCGGATGTGTCGGTCGAAAGGTTCAAATGTCGCAGCTCTGCTATGAACAGGCACAATGCAATTACGTCTAAAAACATTCCGGACGAACGCAGAAGTATTACCTTCACTGTACAGCAGACACATCAAGAGGATTCTGATCATCAGATGTAGCCCCCTTGTAATGAATGTTTCGGCCTTTTTATCTCCCTTACACTCTTCATACTGGCAAGCTAAAGGCTTGCGAACGCGGTTCGTTAGCCGGGTACCAGGCGTTCGAAGCTCAGCTGCGACCGATTTGTGCATCAGACCGTGTCGAGATGTGTTATAATGTGCTGGTACTGGAGCCGGTCCTTCAGAAAGCAATGGCAAACTACTGAACGTAACACTTGCCATCAACAACAGCTGAAAAATGTTGGTGTTGACTGCAACGTCCCGTAAAAAAAAAAAACTCTTCATATTTCCTTTGTTATTTACTAGACATATTCTTCTTCTTCTCTTCTGCGTTCATCCGGATTTTATTTTTTTTCGGATGTGACTGCGTTGTGCCTGTTTACAGCAGAGCTGCGTTCTTGCGCCGTCAGGCCGACACATCCGACTTCTGCGGGCATTTGTTGACCGGGTTAACCTTCCCGGGGGTTTCTTAGGACGTTTGAATCTCACTGTTGAGGTGTTATCCCCCATCCTAGCTGGCCCATATAGAACAGCCAAAGACATCCTGGTCAACCCTCAAGGGAAGGCAGGGGCAGACCATGGGCATTCCCCGCCATCCAAGGAGGCTTCCATACTTGCAGAGCCATCACACAGCGCTCTGGTACTGGGCTCACCCAAGGAATCGTCACGTCCTGCACATGGCTGCTTAGCCTCACTTCCGTATATTGGGCCTTCCGTTCACCATAGGCTGTTCCTCCGGAAACCAGAAGAATGCAGTCTGCAGATGACATCCACACAGTGAGCTTTCGATTAAGACTTTCCACATAATGGATTTGCTATCCAAGCAATATTCCATTTCGTGCCACTAGGACACTTTTTCCACCTTTTATGAAGCCCACACAGTGAGCTTTCGATTCGGACTTTTCACGTAATGGATTTGCTATCCAAGCAATATTCCATTTCGTGTCACTAGGACACTTTTTCCACCATTTACGAAAAAGTGTCCTAGTGACTTGAACGCTTTGAGACGGATATGGTTCACTGAGGCAGCCCTCACATTTCAGAACATTTCCTGGTGCTCACTTAGGACTGGGCATTCTGGGAGCCTCGAATGGGATGTGAACACCTGACCAACAGGGCTGGCAGCAAAACATACTAGCTACTGCGCCACTGCTGCTACCAAGAGTCAATAAGCTAACGGCAAATACGTGTTATTTAGCATCTACTTCTCTTTTAGATACAAACGTAAAATTTTAGTAGGTTAATTCTCTGTTAGCAAAAATAATCTCTTTTAGCCTGTAAATTATCATTCAGTTACATTTTCTTCTATTCACCAAACACTCCTTTAGCCACCAAATGTAACGCGCAATTAGCATAGGATCTAACACACATGATTATTATCGTTAATTTTAGAGAATAAATATAGAGTCCAGCCTGCATTAGCTAATTAGTATTTTGTTTAACAAATCAACAAATTAGGAAATAACTAGATAAATCCTTTCACATTCACACACAACATATTTTCCAATATTGATAGATGGAAAATGGGATTTAAAATATCGGCACATGTTATATCAACGCTTTTCATATTCCCAGCAATAGAACACGACTTTGTAGCCTTACATTTGTGCCACTTCAAGTAGCGTACTAAATAAGATTAATCATCATCATATGCCATGCCGGTAAGCGTGGGCGGTCAAATATCGTCATCTCATTCGATCACTAGAGTCGTGGATCAGCTCCGTGTTCTTGCCTCAACCATGACACGTGGTAAAGCCATCCAGGTATTTACGTCTCTGCCTTCCTCGTTTTTTTTCCCCCTCAATCTTGCCAATTGTCACCAAGATCTCCAATGTATTTAATCTCATAACGTGACCAAAACATGTTGACTGTCTACCTCTAAATTACCTAATCCGTTTACGATTTTCATTTGTTTCTTGTAGGACTTGGTCATTAGTTTTTCTGTCTGTCAATGGTATTATTTGCATTCTCCTCGGAAACCACATATCCACAGCCATCAGATGTTTTCCAGCCTGTTTGCTCATTGTCCACGCTTCACATCCATACAAAAGCACAAGTTCTATGTAGTCCCTCAACACTCTTTTTCTCGTTACAAATAACATCTTTTTATTGATTTATTTGGTTTTCTAAAATATTTGAGATTTAAATATTGAGCACAATCCAGTACTGGCAACGCTATTGTATTCCGGTATTGCATATCCTTAACTGGACCGGGATCAAACCCGGATCACTGGCGGGTCCCGCGGGCTTGTAACCACTAAACCACGCGGCACACACTAGACGCGACCAAATTATCACACTAGAATATCACGTCACCCATTGTAGGCTATAGATCAAGATTTGCCCGTTCGCCGCGATCCCGGGTCCAGTCAAGGAAATGCACTACTGATGAGCGCAAACGAGAGCGAAACTCGAGTCTAGTGCTTCCAATTGACGTGGACAAGGCCTTAGGTTTGTACCGGAATATAATAGCGTCGCCAGTAGGGGTTGCGCTCAATATTTAAATCTCAAATCCCGGAGGAAATCAAATAAATCAAATGATTATTGCTCGCTGGACTTTAGGCAGCCTGATGTGCCTTGCAAGTCGAGAAGACCTGATCATTCAGGGCCACATCGATTGCCGGATGTCAGTCGCGCCGATCGGGCAAATTTTGAGCTATAGCCTACGATGGGTGACGTTGTGATATTCTAGTATGTTAATTTGGTCGCTTCTAGCGTGTGCCGCGTGGTTTAGTGGTCATACAACACGCGACAGACGCCAGTGATCCGGGTTTGATCCCGGGTCCAGTCAAGGATATGCACTACTTAGCTCAAACGAGAGCGAAACTCGAGTCTAGTGCTTCCAATTGACGTGGACAATGCGTTAGGTTCGTAACGGAATACAACAACGTTGCCAGTAGTGGGTTGTGCTCAATATTTAAATCTGTTTATAGGTTTTCCATCTTGCAGAACTCTACCTTCGCCAAGGCAATTCTTGTTTTAAGCTCTTCAAGATATTTCCATCAGACTGTTCCGAGATAATTGTACCGGTTTGCATTCGATAATGCAATGCCGATTATAACACTTTCTTTATTTTCACGTACGCGCAGGAGAGCGCGCGCGCACACACACACACACACACAACACACACACACACACACACACATATATACGTTCATTTGAAACCCATTCCCATGGCTCTATTACAAAAGTATGAAAGACACATTAACATGTGTGGTAGAATTAAACAAATCATTCATTTTGAATGAATTATGCACCATGGGTTGATCAGAAGAAGTCGCCGTAGGCATTCGGGCAAGCATTCCATTGCTTAGGTAGGCGGCGAATGCCGTCCGAAAAAAAAAAGGATTGTGGTTGCTCACTGAACCAAGTGTTTACCGCGTTCATTACGTCTGAATCTGTGTTAAATCGCTGCCCCTTGAGAGCTTTTACCAGATGTCTGAACAAATGGAAATCACATGGTGACAAATCAGGACTATAGGGTGGATTTTGCAAATGTTCCCACTTCTTCCTTGCTAATGCTTCCTGCACAATGTTTGCGACATGCGGACGAGCATTATCGTGCAACAAAATCACACCTCTAGAAAGCATGCCCGGTCGTTTATTGTTGATGGCATTTTGCAGCTAGTCTAGTGTTTGCAAGTAGTGGGTAGACTTGATGTTAACACCAGATTCTTTAAAGTTGGCCAACAATAGCCCTTCATGGTTAAAATAAAAACAAATGCGCTCAGAATAACCTTACCAGCGGAAACCTGTAACTGGAATTTTTTTGGCTTTTGGTGATCCAGCATGCTTCCATTGCATGCTCTCTCTTTTGCTGCTCGGCTCAAAGTGGTGACACCATGATTCATCGCCTGCCACAATGCGGATGAGAAATGCATCACCCTCCTCTCTGTAACGCAGTAATAGATTCAAACACCATCCCATGCGTTCCTCTTTTTAGTGGTCGGTCAACATCCGTGATACCCTCTGTGAACACACCTTCCGATATTGCATTTGTTTACAAAGGACCTTTTGAATTGTCCCAATTGACACATACAATTCTTTCTCTAGCGAACGTATGCTTCGACAACGATTCATCTGTACTGCTGCATCAATGTTGACGATGGCTTTTTCTGTTGCAACAATATGTGCTTGACCCGGCCGTCGAAGATCTGTCGTGAAGTGACGTCCTTTCCGAATCATTCGTGCCCAGTCTGCCACTGTTGTCTTCGACACACATTTGTTACTGCACGCTGCCTGCATTCTTCGATGAATGTCCACTGGTCGACATCTTCAAATGAATGAAACTGAATCACCGCTCTTTGAGCTTCTTTGGACGGATTTTGGATCAACCCGGCCATTTTCTCAACGGTCAGTGCTCTTTTATTCATTGGTCAGTACTTATCACATGACTATGACATGATCATGTTCAACGTACACAATTTCGCGCGGTGCTGCATGAACGGATTTCAAATGAACGCCCCTTATATATGTATATGTATACGTATATGTATACGTGTACATGTATATGTATATGTATATATGTATATGTATGTATCTATATGTATATGTATACATGTATATGTAATATGTATATGTATATATGTATATGTATATGTATGTATGTATCTGTATATATATATACTAGCTGACCCTGCCCGGCTTCGCCCAGACCCTGGTGGGGAGCATCTCATTTAATTCATATAAGTAGTCATATAAGTTCTCGTTCCCGTTACCGACTGTCTGTCTGTCTGTCTGTCTGTCTGTCTGTCTGTCTGTCTGTCTGTCTGTCTGTCTGTCTGTCTGTCTGTTTGACCCGGCCCGGCATTGCCCAGCTCCTGGTGTGGAGCATCTCATTTAATTCATATAAGTAGTCATATAAGTTACCGTTCCCGACTGTCTATCTGTCTGTCTATCTGTCTGCCTGACCCTGCCCGGCTTCGCCCAGTCCCTTGTGGGGAGCATCTCATTTAATTCATATAAGTAGTCATATAAGTTCTCGTTCCCGTTACCGACTATCTGTCTGTCTGTCTGTTTCTCCCTCCGTCTCTCCCTCCCTCCCTCTCTGTCTGTCTGTCTGTCCCTCTGTCTCTCCCTCCGTCCCTGTCTGTCTGTCTGTCTGTCTGTCTGTCTGTCTGTCTGTCTGTCTGTCTGTCTGTCCGTCCGTCCCTCCCTTCCTCTCTGTCTGTCTGTCTGCCTGTCTGTCTAATCATTTATTGGTTGCAGTTAGAACAACCTTAGATAAACGAAGACCAACTTACAAAAAGCATTAGAAAGAGCACTTGAAAGATCTTTACATCTTCCCCAACAATTAACTTGGGTAAATGGAGCGGCGGCAGCGCATCAGCAAAAGAAGGAAAGGAGGATAGACAACTGCAGCGAAAAGGTGGGTCTGTCTATCTATCTGACCCGGCGTGGCTTCGCCCATCTCCTGGCGGGTAGCGTCTCATTAATTCATACAACAAAAAAAGTACTTAAAAAATGTCCTTCCACACACCATCCATTGTTTATGAAACTCTTGCTAATCACCTGCATGACTACAGTAACTTCTTAAGCAAAAAAAAATGAGTTACAATGTTATGCATTGTGCATTATGTTTTATGAAAACTTTGAAAATGCCTTGGACATTTGGATCACCGGCCATTTTCTCAACGGTCAGGCTCTTTATTCATTGGTCAGTACTTATCACATGACTATGACATGATCATGTTCAACGTACACAATTTCGCGCGGTTCTGCATGAACGGATTTCAAAATGTACGCCCCTTATATATGTATATGTATACGTATAGTATACGTGTCTGTAATGTATATGTATATATTATATATGTATCTATATGTATATGTATAATGATATGTATATGTATATATGTATAGTATATGTAGTACTATTTATATAATATAATATATATAATATCATTATATAATAGATAGCAATGTATATATATTATATTATATGGATATTAAAATATATATATATATATATAGATATATAATTATAGTATGATATGTTTATATATAATGTATATTATATATATATATATATATATATATATATATATATATATATATATATATATATATATAATATATATAGAGAGAGAGAGAGAGAGAGAGAGAAGAGAGAGAGGAGAGAATGAGAGAGAGAGAGATGGGAGAGAGAGAGAGAGAGAGAGAGAGATCATGCAAGATGCCATCAGTTGCTTATTTTAAATTAGAGAACTGTAAACATTAAGAGAAAATGATAAGTTCCTTGGGAGTGACAACAAACAAGTAGTAACAATTTGCAGCCCTTGGGGATTTTGAAGCAAGCATTATCAATTAGTTAATCAGTGATGCAGACAATACAGCTTTTATACTTCAAGAAATTGAAACAGCAATGTTCATGGCATTGCCAAAAACAAAAAACGTCAAGGCAGACCGAGTGCTAACATTTTAGAATAATTAATCTTATTATAGTATGTCCACATTTGTTTGCCGCAATATAAACATCAATATCTCAGTAACCAACTGAGGGAAAATTATGAAATTTAGTATATAACCTTATCATTATGTCCACCCAACAAAAAATTTTTTGTTCTGTGGGATTTTACAGCAAATTTTAAAGTTTGTTTATATGAGATATATAATTTACGGGTCTGACATGAAATTCATAATTTTAAATGTATTACAGCGTAGCCAGACAATGCGAAATCGTACACTTCAAAGAATCGTTATGAAGTTGTACACATATTTTTGTCAAGAAGCTGATCGCAAGAAACTATTTTATACTATTACAAATTCCGAAAAAAGAACAATGCATGCATTGGGCTTGAGTAAACGGGCATTTTGTCAAAGGGTGCAAGAATCTGGAATTAAACCACCACCACACCAATTAAACCATATGGTTCGGTCTCTTTCCGCAGCACGGAAAGCATCGCACAAAGCACTAACTCCGCAGCTCTAGCGACGACCCACAGAAGTCTCCGAACAATTTAACTCGTGAAGTGGAATCGAACCCACGACGTTTGGAGCCCGAGTCAAAAGGCTTGACCACTTCGCCACAGAGACTCCTAAAATTATAAAAATTTTGGATTTTATATCCAGGATTATCCAGCATTATAAAAATGCTGGATGCCAAAGAAACAGTGATTGTAAGAAAACTTAGGGTTTGGTTCAGAAAGAACAATAACATAGAGCTATCCAAAACAACTTTGTGGAAAATTATAAGGACATTATCTTCACTATTTGAAAGTACAAGGGCGGTAGAAATAATCTTGGCGAGCAACCGCATTTAGGAGCCATGAGAAGCAGATACCTACGTGAAATAAGGGAAATTCGCAACGAAAATTATGGCATAGTGTGTTTGGATGAAATGTGGATCAATGCGCACCACACAAGTGATAAGGAATGGCAACCAGTGGATGGACAGATAAAGCGATATGTGCCCAGTAGTATAGGACAGCTTTTGGTCATGGCCTATGCTGGTAATACGCATAATGGCTTTCAACAGAATGCTGGGCTCGTGCTCGTATCAAAACATACAGACAATAGGGATTATCATAATAAGATTAATGGTAATGTATTTAGAGATTGGCTCGAGAATACTATATAATAATGTCTGTCTGTCTGTCTGTCTGTCTGTCTGTCTGTCTGTCTGTCTGTCTGTCTGTCTGTCTGTCTGTCTGTCTGTCTGTCACGAAGACTCACAGCGGGTCTGTCACCCATGTGTACGTGTGAACAAATTACACAGACAGCTGAACAGATCCTTAAAAATGGAAACATGATGACTAATTTGCGGTATCATTTCTGGTCACTCCATACGCACATTAACGCACAGCTATTTGGAAGCTTCCACGAGCTCAATATAAAAAGCTAAATGCATCCTAGTAACATGAATACTTGTGTACAATTATTAACCAGCTGCTGAAGAAACAAGAAGGAAATGAAAAATAAGGTAAGAAATATATTCCTTCTTCTTTCCTGTCAATTTACACATTATTTACCCCATACCTCTGTACATTCTCTGTCTTTACTTAATATTACACATTGCACCCCTCTCGGGAATCTCCGTGGTGAAGTGGTCAAGCCGTCTGACTCGGGCTCTGAGGGTTGTATGTTCGATTCCTTCATTTCACGAGTGCATTTTTTCGGAGACTCCAGAGGGTCGTCGCTGGAGATACGGAGTTCGTGCTTTGTGCCACGATTTCCGCCCTGCGGAAAGAGACTGAGCCATATGGGATAAAATCCGGTAGCAATGCTACTTTAAGCTACTTTTTTATTGCACCCACTCTCATACGATCCTGGCTACGCCTTGTACTTGTGTCTTTACCAGAAATAACGTGGTTTACTGTAAGACTAGTTCGTTAGCGTGAATTCACGGCATTTCTCCCAAAACATCAAAGAAATGTTGCCGTTTTCAATGATTTAAGTTGCTTCTGGACCTATCAAAGACATATTTCTTGTGTGGGGGTAATTATAAGACGGCTGGAAAAATTTCATAACGATGCAACAGACAGTTTTCAAAATAATTGATCGTGAATGAAGGCTAACAAATGTGGACATACTATAGTAACACACTGAAAGTATTTCATCAGATCATACATAATGAAACTAAAAAAAACAGTGTCAGGACAATCAAGAAGTTTGTGGAAGAAACGTCAACCAACTGAAGCAGTTTGAAGCACAGGCGTAAACCAATTAAAAACTTCTGGTAGATAGCCACGACGCATAACTTTAATGCCTGGATGAAGTATGTATTCTTGACAACGATTAATGACAAACTCACAATGAGAAGGAAACAGCAACAAAGTTATAAGGAATGTGTGTATCACTTCCCATTGATATAGAAAGATTTGTAGACAAGGGTGTTTATTATTTCGGAGCCTTTACACATTTTATATGGAATATATATTAAAACGGATTGAGAGAAACTGGAATAAATGTTGGTTAGAATCTATACACACCATAGTATACGTAGTCGACACGTCTTTCTTGGCTTAAATAGAGTATAATCTTTAAAGCAATTCAAGCATAAATACTATTCAATGAAAACAGCCCGGATATAAAATATAAACACAGCAGCAGTTATGTTTAACAACACATATATAATAAGGCAAATATACAGATAAATTTTGACATATCTTTAAATGGAGAGACTTTTAGACTTTTCAATAATGTGTCTGGCCTAGGACAATTAATAACAGATGATGACAATCGTGAGGCAAAAATAAGAGAATAGGACTGGCTAAAGTAACATTCAACAATGTGAATCACCTTCTCATATATAAATAACAAAGTGATGTATTAAAATTAAGAGTGATCAACTTCTATATTTATTCGTCAGTATTGTATGATGCTGAACCATGTGCAATAAACAAACATTGTAAGGGTAAAACTGAAGTTCTTGAATTGTAATTAGACGGATGGATGGAATAAAAGGAAAATGCAAACAAAGAATTATTACAAAACTTGAGATTGTGGGAAACAAAATTGCTGAAAGAAAACAAGAGCAGGCAATGAGAGCACTCATATAAAGGAGACACAGATCATTGATTAAGGAAGTGCTGGCCAGAAAATTAAAGAGAAGGAATTTGGTTACCCTAGTATACAAGCGTATAAGAGCATGGCATGGATATATCTATGTATAATGCAACTCATACATGTGCCCTAGTATTGTATGATGCTGAACCCGAAGTTACAATCGTGACACTAAACCAGCAGCCAGACATGACTTATTCCCATTTAGTATTGCAGTAAAACTGCTACAATGTGTCATCTTCAAAATTCACATAAACGAAAAAAGGAAACGTTAAATTTAATACAAACATAAATCTTTGTTTTTTTCTCTTTGCTTAAAATGTCTAAACAAGGCTAAAATACTTGAGATCATTAACAACACAGTTAATTATTTAACATTTCTGCGCTTAAAGTCAAAGATGCTCATCTGCCGAACATAAAACTTCTTACATAACAGTATAATGCATAAACCATATTATATGAGACACTGAACCTGTTTTCACATACAAGTAAAGTATGAAGGCTATACAACCCTGCATTTGAAAGACATAATTCCTCTGCTTGTGAAAACTACGAATAACGCAGACAAGTTAATTACGCTTAGCGTCCTACACTTACCGAACGCTTTCTAGTTCTTTACCCAGGAGAACTTTCAGTGAGATAGCATTGGAAAGATTAGTAGTACGACTCTTCGCTGGCTGTTGAACGAGCGGCAGGAGAGCGTATGGGAATTTCTGAATGCAGTGATGTCGGTTCGTAGCTCAACTCAGTTCAACTCAACACATTTCTAGTTCTTTAAGCGTATAATAGAAATGTAACATTATTTGAAACAGACATACACGAAATTTGTAACATAAACAACATTAATTTTTTCACAGAAGCCCAGGAAGGAACATTGCTACTAGGAATGGAATAAAGCCAAGAGGCGTGTAGGACAACAATCTATTAAGTATTTCTGTCCAACAGAGTTTGCTATTGTACTGTATTAACCGCCAGGGTTAGAACATTCAAACAAATGTCCCCTCTTCACTCCATGAGGTGTAATCAGTATATATTTCAGCCACAAAGTGTTGGACTTGTGGGCACTCGATGGGTGATGTGGTCAATATCACACCACCCGCCTTTACTTCATCGAATATTTCCTGGTGGTTATTTTAAGCTTGGTAGTCCTTGCAGTCCAGAGCAGTGAAAAAAGCTTCAGCCTCTAAGTGATTTCGATCACATGATCAGCAGGCAAGCAAGGTTAGAATGAGTTAAAGTATAGGTGTGTTTTCGTTAGATGACGTTAAAGTAACAATTGTCTGTGTCAGAAGATAAGGTATATTGTTTTATGATATGAAGAAGTTTATGCAATCAATGTCAAACACTGAAGAAGCTATAGTAGCAAAAGTGTTTGGCATAGAGTGAAGTAAAGATAGTAGTGACTGAATTATGATTTCGCGGTTGAGGTCTGAGTGGATACCAAACACTGACACTTCTAATTTACAGGGATACATGTTCGGGTCATGCATGACTGCTACATCTTATGACGCTTTCTTCTACAGAAGGAGCATATATTGATTTTCCTGGTGTACACTGATGTAGATACTAAAATAAATAAATAAATCAACAATCAATCAATCAATCAATCAATCAAACAGTGGAAACCATTCATGGCTGTAAACCAATGTCAATGGTGCATTTGAAGGCAAGTAGGAAAGAAGCTGACTAAGAAACCCTGGATTTATAACAATAAAGGATTGATAGTTTTCTGGATTGCCAAACATAAAGATATTTCTGAGGATAGTGGGCAACGGAAGACACTGAATACGAATTCACTCGTGCCGCAGTCGATATACTGCTAATGTTGGATGTAGCTAGTCAATAAGTTAATCGTAAAAGTATATCACACATTTCTGTTTACAAACCAAAGCACTCAGCTAGATATTGTTGTGTGTTTAAAACATAAAATAAATTGGCGCTCTTTTATACACCAATGTAACTACCAGAAATAGCAAAAGAAATTAGATACACAGTGTGATGTTCCTAGCACAAGTACCCCAGCATTTCAGACTAGTATTTTCTAGACAATCAAAACTTGCTGTCTAAATAGAGTAGAATTCGAGAATCCGACTAGGTGGTTGTACGAAAGACAAAGTGTTGCCACAGTTTCTAACTAGTAATCATTTGTTCATGTCAAGTGAACGATAGTCGATGCTACACACTGGATATGACATGTAAGGAATGTAAGGTGACATCGTTTTATATCTTATATGAGGTATTCAGCTCCCTTATTTTCCAGACTCAATTGCCTTATAGATTTCAATGCATTCAGAACAAGAGATGTGTGCTGACCTCTGTGGATTTCTTGCACATTGAAATAGGCGTTATATGTGGATCGTATTTGTATAACCCTTCACCTTTATTTCAAACAACTCAATGTCTGAGATTATTTCTGAAATGGTTTACGGGCGAAAACATGATATTTTCTGTTGTAATAATAAGATCAGAATGCATGTTATCCATCTATATCTTCCCCAGTATCATTCACTCGAAAGGCAATATCATAATTTGCATTTCAGACATCCATTTGATAAATGTTTGTATGTCCGTCCGTACGTCTGTCTGTCGGTGTGTCTGTCTGTGTGTGTCCCTCTCTGTCGGTCCGTCTGTATGTCTGTCAGTCTGTCTGCTTGTCTGTCTGTCTGGCTTTCTGTCTGTCTGTCTGTCTGTCTGTCTGTTCCTCAGTCTGACCGTCTTTTTTGCCTGTACGCTCAACTGCCTGATTGCGCTCTTATCTGTCTATTCGCCTGTCCACCTGCCTGTTTGTCGGGCCTACATGTCTGCCTGTCTGTCAGTCTGTCTCTATTGTCTGCATGCAGACGTTACCGTGTGATTCGTTGTCTTGATGTGATTATATCTAGTGCAGTCAAGCACTATTGACATCCCTTCATTTTGGATACGCTCATATCTTTGGCACGGCGCTGTTGACAGAGTGACTACACCCAGCCCGTACTCAATAACAGACAAGACGAGATGACAATATAGGAGTCTCTGTTCCACGCGGGCAGCTGCCACTGTTCTCAGTACTACCAGTCAACGCTTGCCTCAGTACATTGTTTTATCAATGTTGTATTTGTGCGAGAGCTACAGCCAAAGGTTATCCCCACATAATTCAACGCGGCACGCCTATCAAAGCTTTGCCACTGAAGTACACACCAGGGAGGTTGGTTTTTACTATCGCGTTGTTTAAGCAGAATGACACCACGCATGCTTCATCAGGATTCACCCTGGAGATGGTCATCTCACATCATTCACAGATTTAATGTAATGACATCGGAATATCTAGTTTTATGAGGGCATTATTAGCATACACACGATTCCGTTAAGGTCAGGTTGACATGGATTTGACTAATTTGGCTGTGTAGATGTTGAAAAGCACTGGCAACAACGGAGAGATATGCGGCAGTTCTTGGCATGTGCGCAGGGTTTGTTTGTATGTATATGTCACCATTTGAAATACGACTCACAATAAATTCCGCTGCTCTCCAAGTTCGACGAGCACGGGTTCACTCCAGTTCCCTACATTCCTCATTAACTGCAGGCGTATGCGCTCAAAACACGCCATTTAACGTTGCCCTCCTCTAGAAGGCTTACCTTCGCATTGTCCCATACAGCATGTTCCTTCTTCTTCTTCTTCTGCTGCGTTCATCCGGATTTTTTTTCCGGATGTGACTGCGTTGTGCCTGTTTACAGCAGAGATGCGTTCTTGCGCCGTTAGGCCGACACATCCGACTTCTGCGGGCATTTGTTGACCGGGTTAGCCTTCCCGGATACAGCATGTTTGACAATGAGGAGCTGAATCCATTCGTCTGGTTTAGTTGTCTTAATCGGCTTTAAAAAACTAAAGGACTCTTTTAAACCCCTCGAGGCGCATTAAGGATATTCATCATCATCATGTGCCATGTCGATAATCGTGGGCGATCATGTTTCGTCATCTCTCACGATCACCAGAGTCGTGGATCCGATCTGTGTCTTTATCTCGATTATGTCATAAGGTCAAGCCATCTAGATATTTACTTCTATGCCTTCCCCTTGGTCTTTCCCCCCAAATCTTGCCATTTTTCACCAAGTTCTCCATTTATTTCTTCTCAATACTTGCCCAAAAATCTTGACATTGGGTATACTGGGCAAGGTCATATTTTTATAAATCAATCGGCCCATGATGTGTGATATAATCAATATCACATTGGCCGCATTTGCTTTTTAGGACGTTTTCTAGGGCCGGTCTGAGGCTAGGTTCACCTGGGAAACCCAGGGAAATACTAAACATTCACCGTCGATTATTATATAAAAATGTGACGACCAAGTCGTTAGGAAAAGACTTAATTACCCGACCTTGAGCTAATTCTATGATGTTTTCTGCAATCCCACTTTCTATAATGATTTAGAATTTACTTTAAACTCCTGCAAGATAATCCTTCTGTTCGTCTAAATGACTATCTTTTATGCTGATAAATGATCAAAAACTGGTATCTGAATCATGAATACTGAGCACGAGAGAGCACTCATTTTGTTCAAGCGTAGGAGGTTTATCATTAGCGTTTATCTCTTGTCTGTCGGGGAACATTCCAGTATCAGTAAAATGGGCGGTCCTTCATCTTCACATTAACCTATAGGAGAATGTGATGTACCGTATGTCTTCACCAGATCGCACTATTTCATACTCCGTTAAAATGTGTCCTGTTCCATTCTCATCCTGTCTGTTGTACACTGTATTAATTTTTAAACAATAGCTTATGAAGTGCACGATTTCCTTTAACACGAAACCTAACCAAACACAAATCAAGGGTTGTTACAGATGCTTTCTAGTTCTATTTATTTTATTTTAAAAACATCATTTCAATCGTTTGATTTGTACTATCTGACATCCTTACATCTCAAGTACGCGTCCAGACAGGATCTTACGCGTTTAATTTCGCGTCGAAAATTTCCAGCAATTTCTTTGTAGACGGATTTGTATTATTATAATATTGATTACCAGAGAAGTAAGTAAAGCTATGATTGCGGTTTTTATATATATTGTAAGAGGCAGTGGCGTGGTAAAGTAGATTCAGATGAAATCCTTTAATGCTTTATGTTTGATAACTAAGAGATTCTAATGAAAAAGTCGCTTAAAAGTCGACAGGATGGACTTCATTGCACCGGGTTTTTATCCCATACGGCTCAGTTTCTCTCCGCAGCGCGGAAAGCGTCGTACAACGCACTAATTACGTAGCTCTAGCGACCCTCAGGAGTCTCAGAAAAATGCACTCTTGAACCGAGGGACGCAGCCCGGAATCGAACCCACAACCTTCGGAATGGCAGCAGGGTAGTCATCTTCCATAGTAGCTGTTCGCGCTTCTCCATTATTCATCTGGCTGGACTTCTTTAGCGAGTCATCTATGTTTGCTTGTGCTCATTATTATACAATACTCATATGACCGCATTTACAAGATGGTGAGGAGGAATGATACAAAAACGAGAAGATGGTTGTGTCTGTTTGCTCTGTCCGCTCACATTATAATACTAATTAAGTACATTTGATGGTGTATTGAATTCTGACTCATACAAAAGAACTTTTCAGTTACGAATTATCAGTGTCTATTTTCAAGACAATTAAAACTTATCTTCAAAGCAATGTATTTATTCCCTTAGTGAATTTAATGAAAGAAACAATAAACAATGAATTTGCCCTTACCGTTTGGATAACAAATGCTCCATATTCGAACAGTGTTAGTGTCTATGTGTCCTATGTATTTCAGTAAAAGTATAATTCATCTACTCAGTTCATATTATAGATAATTCTGCGGTATGCAGATGACAGGAAGCAAGTAGTAAAGGGTGCGACTTACACACGTATATTTTTGGCGGGTAATAGCGGGTAATGGTGGCTGATAGGGTTTATGAAGGAAAATATGGGGAAAATTGTCGACTCGGTAAAAAAAATCTTTTGGCGACGTGTGGGAACGGGTCTATTTCTTTTGACGGGTGATGGCGGGTAAGTGTCTGTGAAAGTAATTAAGGTAATTTTTAGTTGGTTCTGTACTGGAAAGAGAGGGTGTGAAGGGGAAAGTTATTTTGGTTACGTAGGGTATATTAGTATGGGTAGTGATGTATAAACACGGTTGTGATGGGTCGTGGTTTCTACTCATGTGTTAGATATATGGTGGTTACGTATATGAATGTGTTAGTATGCATGGTGTAGTAATGTATAAACAAGGGTGTGATGGGTCGTGGTTTCTATTCATGAGTTGGGTATATGGTGGTTACATATATGAATGTGTTCACTATGCATGGTGAGTAATGTATAAACAAGGGTGTGATGGGTCGTGGTTTCTACTCATGGGTTGGGTATATGGTGGTTACGTATATGAATGTATTAGTATGCGTGGTGTAGTGATGTATAATCAAGGGTGTGATGGGTCGTGGTTATACTCGACGAAGTAAGAGATGGTTACTATCATCTGAACAGTGTGATAGAAGTGAAAGTAAAGGGTGGTATGTAGCTTATTCACCGATTACAAAGGAAATCTTATAAAATTATAATGGGTATGGTGGTAAGGGGTATTAGTGATCAAGTAGGAGTGATATAGGGGTGGTCATAAATGTAATAAGAGGTGTTCGCAATTACACACTGGTCAACCAGTGGTCAAGCAATGGTCAAGTAGTCAAGTAAGGAAATTTTAGGGAAAAGTGGTTGTAATGATATGGTGATGGTTAAAGAGTGGTAAATTAGGGGTCAAGCAGTGGTCAAGCAGTGGTCAAGTGGTCAAGTAAGGAAAATTTTAGCGGAAAGTAGTTGTAATGATATGGTGATGCTTAAAGGGTGGTAAATTAGTGGTCAAGTAGTGGTCAAGTAGTGGTCAAGTATTGGTCAAGTGGTCGAGTGACCACTTAAATTGTAGAGGACGATGTGCCTAAGATTATGGTAGTGGTTAAAGTGATCGATGACGTGGTCAAGCAGTGGTCAAGCAGTGGTCAAGTGGTCGAGTGACCACTTAAATTGTAGGGGAAAATACGTATAGTGCAATCGTGGTGGGTAAAGTGAGGAGGAATCACTAGTAGTGATAATAGTACTATCAATATTACCGATAAGAATATTAGCTGGTGCGTTATTATTATACTATTTTTTGTCGGGTGTGTAAAAATCATACAAAGAGGGTCATACAAAGAGGATCACACAAACACACATACAAAGACAACCAGACATACACATAAAGACAGACAAGCACAAAGACACACCCATACCATTACTACTGTCATCACAACTATACACACTTGATACACTTGTACATACAGACCTACAAGCACACAAAAACACACCCAAACCATTACTACTGGTACCACAACAAGTACACACCCATAATCAATTACACAAACACACATACAAGCACAAAGTCAACCACATACAGTCATAAAACAACTACTCAAGTAAAGACACAGGAAAACCATACCGTACGATTCCCTGAGACCATCAACACGCACGTTTCAGGGCTACGTTCAAGAAATCGTAATGAAAAAAACACGCGGTGGTACCACTATCCCCTTGTTATGAATGGGGTGAGCATCGTGGTATTATTGGTTGTTTCAAGTGACTGGCTTTTTTTTCTTCTTCTTTTTCGAGAGACAGCAACGGTGACATATATATAAAGAGAGAGAGAAGAAAAACTATACAATGGAACAAAAACATAATAAAATAGAGAAACAAATAATAACATTTTCAAATGGCTTTTATTGGTATACAACATTTAAAAATGGCTTCGTTTACGGTCCAAAGGGAGCAGAGGGACTTGATTATTGTAGAAAGATGTCTGGTCTTTCAGAGGCTTGTCTTGACTGTCGGTAGATTGATATAGATGGAGTGTCGTTGTTCCTGTGTCTTGAGAAACTGTCACCGCTTTCAAAGTGTTGTCTAGTTGTCTGGGCATATCAACAGGTCTTGATATGAATAACCACTTGGGTGTAGACATCTTGATCGTTGTAGAAACAAAAAGATGAGTGGTCGTCTCAGTTTATAACGAGGAATTTATCTAGTTTTAAACAGTTCTGGACTTGTCTTTTTTAACCACGGAGTAACCAATCGAAACACGAGCCGGTCGTTCACGTGTTGTCTGTGTCCAAATGGTTGCAGGATACGTGACAGGCTCGAGCCACGACATTTCATCAATAAGAAATACAACGCATAAAGACCACAAGTACTGTTATTAATGTCTTGTAACATACGGGTATTGTACACGGGTGATCTGTCCGAGTTTCGTTGTATAAAGCTGATAATGTCGACGATGTCGCGTCTTTAAAACTCTCTTGGACATATGAAACACGGCCTGGATACATCTGTTTGGCCAGATTGGTAATCTGAGACCCGTCTCGAGGATTCTTAAACACCACTAGGTAGTGCGAATTCAGACTGATAGTTCTTTGTTCTTTATTCTTACCAAATAGGTTCTGTACTATATACATAACACTGAGGTTGCGATGATGACTGCGTTTAGTAAATAATTTAGTCACTCTGTCATCTGTCTCAGACATTAGATCATCTATGACTACTAACCGACGTCTATTCCCTGTCCATTTTTCCATATCCGGCAGACCTTCATTAAATTGAACACCCTTCATACTTTCATAGATGGGTTGCCATTCCCCATAACACCATATAATTTCCTCTGGAAGGGGGTCTACCATGGCTGGTAGATGGACCAAGAACTGTTGGACAAAGACGGTTTTACCACTCCCTGTAGGGCCCGCAATCAAGGCCGTAAAAGGATGTTTCCACCTAGGATCCATGAGTATTAATAACCACCTATCTAGTCGCATTGGTGTTTATAAACGTATCGGGTGATATTATTAGACCATTTGACCACCAACTGCACGCCAGTGGGTCTCTGGTAGCTATTGGTATAATAATGATGGAACCAATGGTCGAGTTGACACAAGTTCACACTGAGGTGGTGAGTATGGCGTTGACTATTATTAGTTCCTACAAGCCCACAAAGACCAATAACTCGAGGTTGTGTCGCGTAGTACGTCAGATAGCCAACCAACATGATGTGTTATTTACGAGACTAGAAGTCTGTATCAAGCCCGAACACGTTTTCCCGGTCTTTGTTTCAATCGCTGACGAAGTCTTTGCCGATAACGTCATCAATTACGGGAGAATAATGATGGTGTTTACACTTGGTATGCATCTGGGTAAGCATCTGGTTAATAATTCTTACAATACAGACGTGAGTGTCCAGGACCTGGAGGAAAGCTTCGCTACATCTGTAGGCACGTAAATGACTGATAAACTATATCGTTGGATACTGGGAGGTGGATGGCGTAATTTCTATACTTGGTTGCAAGCATCAATTGAATAAATACATAATACATTTCAGTATGTGTCTTTGATTCATTGTCTGTCAGTGTTGATGTCTCTCGGGACAAGAAGTAAAAACAAAACCACTAAAGAAAATCAACAAAAATCTTGGTTTCAATATTTATTCACCAAAATATGTGTGTTATTCATGAAAATAGTTTAGTGATATAAGAAAACATCAATGACATACATGATTAGTGACAAAAATATAAAACAATGTAGTTGGGGGATGACCTAGACATCAAACTATCGGGAACTCGGGCATATGAAAGAGGTAAAAACATATGCCAGCTACTGTCTCTAGTGTATATTTGGTGTCTGCACGTTGTTGAATGGCATAGGAATGAATGTCATGTTCGTGTACTGTTGTAAGGAAGGCATCAAAGTCGTATCTGTTATTTATTAGCGCTGGAAATTCTAAAACAGAAGAATTATTAAATGAGGCATGATAGAATCTAAGATCTTGTGTTCCTCTATCTCGTAACACTAAATGAAAGCTAAAGTTGATCTTAAGCCGACTAATTTGAGCGTTGAAAATCTTATACAACGTATCTGTCCAGTTGATAGGGTTTTGTATCTCCGGGCTAATAAAGAAGGTATATGTCGATAACCACTTGTTAATCTTGTGATGTGTCCTGATAGCTTCCCAATTTTCTCTATATATTTGTTGAATATCGGGTGGAAGGATGTGTAGTGTCTCTGGTTCCCGGGCTGCTAAGATGGCAGCTTCGTCTTCTACCACTTGTTCAAGAATATTATCGTCTGGTTGTATCTGACTGTTAGTTATATTGATTTCAATTGGTGGTGTCGTCTCTGCTGATGAAGAGGTAGGTGAAGTAATTGGTTCTGCTGTATCCATAGGCCGGTGATGACGTATTCGTATGTGTTTTTGTAGATTGTCTTTTCTCTTGAAACGTTGTCCACAGATATGACATAAGTGTGGTTGATCTTTCGTATCGTGAATGGTATGAATGTGGCGAGTGAGCTTATAGTTATCACGGAAGTCTTTGTCGCACACTGAACACGTGAAAGTAGATCTGGTGGCCATATCGATAAACTGGTCACAAGACACACTTTCGGTTGTTTTTTCTTTCTTACAACACCAAAAAGTTCTGATGTATACAATATATGTTTCAATGTTTTATCAGATGCCAACCTGTTTCACTGCTGTAGCTAGCCAAGTCACTACGTGAACAATATCTGGTTACTACACAAACACTGCTCACACCAGCCTGATTTAAAAAATAACTCTGTAGATACCCAAGTCAGCCCGTGAACTGGTACTGAGCTCACAAGAGACGCCGTCTATTTTATACACTGGGTCTGCACACGACATAGCTGATGTGGCAGTTAGCCAAGCTATTCTCACGCCTGCTTCCCTACACACCGATGACTCATACTTAATGACTTTTGCATATGAGGCTTGATGACGTAGGGGCTTCTCGGACCTCCGCGTTCTTTACCCAAAACGGGTATGGTGATATTCTTGTAGGTCTGTATGTACAAGTGTATCTGTACTGGTTGTGGTACCAGTAGTAATGGTTTGGGTGTGTTTTGTGTGCTTGTAGGTCTGTATGTACATGTGAATCAAGTGTATCAAGTGTGTCTTTGTATAGTTGTACTGCCAGTAGTATGGTATGGGTTGTCTTGAGTTTGTAGTAGGTTGTGTAATTGCTTATGGGTGTGTACTTGTTGTGGTACCAGTAGTAATGGTTTGGGTGTGTTTTTGTGTGCTTGTAGGTCTGTATGTACAAGGTATCAAGTGTGTATAGTTGTGATGACAGTAGAATGGTACGAGTGTGTCTGGCTGTATCTGCACTGTGTATATCTGTTGATAGTGACAGTAGTAATGGTATGGGTTGTCTGTGTATGGTTGTCTTGTGGTTTGTCTTTGAGTGTTCTTGTGTATTGTTTATGAGTGTGTACTTGAGTATAGTTGTGATGAAGTAGTAATAAAATGGGTGTGTCTTTGTGCTTGGCTGTCTTTGTATGTACAAGTGTATCAAGTGTGTATAGTTGTGATGACAGTAGTAATGGTATGGTTGTGTCTTTGTGCTTGTCTGTCTTTATGTGTATGTCTGGTTGTCTTTGTATGTGTGTTTGTGTGATCCTCTTTGTATGACCCTCTTTGTATGATTTTTACACACCCCACAAAAAATAGTATAATAATAACGCACTAGCTAATATTCTTATCGGTAATATTGATAGTACTATTATCACTACTAGTGATTCCTCCTCACTTTACCCACCACCATTGCACTATACGTACTTTCCCCTACAATTTCCTTACTTGATTACTTGACCACTGCTTGACCACTGCTTGACCACGTCATCGATCACTTGAACCACTACCATAATCTTAGGCACATCGTCCTCTACAATTTAATTGGTCACTCGACCACTTGACCACCACTTGACCACTACTTGACCACTACTTGACCACTAATTTACCACCCTTTAAGCATCACCATATCATTACAACTACTTTCCGCTAAAATTTTCCTTACTTGACCACTTGACCATTGCTTGACCACTGGTTGACCCCTAATTTACCACTCTTTAACCATCACCATATAATAACAACCACTTTTCCCTAAAATTTCCCTAAAATTTTCCTCACTTACCCACTGACCACTGCTTGACCACTACTTGACCACTACTTGACCACTAATTTACCACTAATTTAAGCATTACCATGTCACTACGACCAATTTTCCCTAAAATTTTCCTTACTTGACCACTTGACCACTGCTTGACCACTGCTTGACCCCTAATTTACCACTCTTTAACCATCACCATATCATTACAACCACTTTTCCCTAAAATTTCCTTACTTGACTACTTGACCATTGCTTGACCACTGGTTGACCAGTGTGTAACTGCGAACACCTCTTATTACATTTATGACCACCCCTATATCACTCCTACTTGATCACTAATACCCCTTACCACCATACCCATTATAATTTTATAAGATTTCCTTTGTAATCGGTGAATATACCACCCTTTACTTTCACTTCTATCACACTGTTCAGATGATAGTAACCATCTCTTACTTCGTCGAGTATAACCACGACCCATCACACCCTTGATTATACATCACTACACCACGCATACTAACACATTCATATACGTAACCACCATATACCCAACCCATGCGTAGAAACCACGACCCATCACACCCTTGTTTATACATTACACACCATGCATAGTGAACACATTCATATATGTAACCACCATATATCTAACACATGAGTAGAAACCACGACCCATCACACCCTTGTTTATACATCACTACCCATACTAATATACCCTACGTAACCAAAATAACTTTCCCCTTCACACCCTCTCTTTCCAGTACAGAACCAACTAAAAATTACCTTAATTACTTTCACAGACACTTACCCGCCATCACCCGTCAAAAAAATAGACCCGTTCCCACACGCCGCCAAAAATTTTTTTTTACCGAGTCGACAATTTTCCCCATATTTTCCTTCATACACCCTATCAGCCGCCATTACCCGCTATTACCCGCTATTACCCGCCAAAAATATACGTGTGTAAGTCGCACACTTTACTACTGACGCAGCGAAATATGCAAGGCAACAGATTGTGTAACCTATTGTTTATGATTATGATATTGTTATGAGCCGTCTCCCTGGTCAAGGTGTTAACGACGTTGTTCGTAATCCCGTATATCAGAGTGGGGAAAACAGCTGCGCGAGATTCTGTAGCAGATTGCGCCGCGATTGTAACTTACGGGAGTATGTGAGCCGGTCGTTCAGAAAGCGATGGTAAACTACTGAAAGTAAAAACTTGCCTAGTACATCAACAGCAGCTGACAAATGCTGGTGTTGACTGCAACGTCCTGTAAGAGATCTGCAACATTTAAAAAAAATTGTTTATGAACACCAAAATGTGAAATGGAAATAGAAGGGGACATTCTTAACCAAGAGGATACATTTAAATATCCAGGGGCATTTATAACATCAGATGGAAGGTGCACAATAAAGATTAGAAACAGAACAGGGTAAGCAAAACCTGCATTTCAGGAAATGAAAAATATGTTATGAAATAAGTCACTAACATTGAATTTAAGAAAAAGAATGCTGAAGTGCTATATAGAATCTGTTTTGCTGTATGGTAGTGAATCCTGGAATGTAAATGAACAGATTAGGAGGAACTTGGAAGCAACAGAGATGTGGTTCCTAAGACGAATGTGGCGAATTTATTGGACATCCAGAGTAACTAGCGAGGAATACCTAAAAAGAGGATATTGAAAATTAAACATTACACGCAACAATAAGAAAGAGACAAACATCATTCGTTTGTCATGTGATGAGAAGAAATGCATTGGAGAACATCGTGTCAACTTGAAAGAGAGGCATAGGCATAAGAAATTATGCTGGATGAATTGAGATGATGGAATGGAGGAATATCATCAGCAGAGGTGATCCAGAAAGACGGACCGAAATCTATAGAAAGACGTAAACGCCTATGCCAGCTGGCATGGCATTTGATGATGATGATGATTGTTTATGGTATCTTTGTTTGAAGCTTGTCTTATATCAAGTTCAAGGCATGCATGAGTACAGTTCTATTTCAACAGGCCGCTAGGGAATGGTGGTGATAACGAAGACAGGTACACTTCCATGTCAGTCTAGCACATGCATAAGGCTGTCTATTTTCAACTGGTACGTTGTAAACCGTCGTAATAAAACCTTGAATATTTTATGTGTCCCAGGCAAAAAAAGCCATAACAGTTTGACTCCAGATAGTCTGATATGACAGACAATAGTGGGCTGCGTGAAAGCACAACTCTGCACTGCGCTCGCATATAGATCGTAAACATGGTAAGATATTCGGCTGTGTCAGATTTAACGAACCTCTAAAATACCAATAAAATATGTGAAAGGGTTTTATAAACGATGTAATTGCCACTTGACAAGCAGCTAGATGTTATTGCCAAATGGTTCGCTAGAATACGGTATCTTGTCTATATATATAACATGTATATCAGGAAAAGACATATGTATCTTAGTCTGTGGAGAAAACTATGTCCAGAAATAGCCCTGTAGTAGATACATCTTTTGGGTTATGAAATACTACGGTGCTCACATATGGTATGTGACTAATTTGTGAGATAGAATAGCCAGCTCTCGTCTTCATCGTTTCCCTCAGCTGCAAGCAGGGGAGCCTTGCATATGACATCACAATGGTTTGTCTGAGAATGGAGGTGGGAGCAGTCACGGAGGTTTTCCGATGGCTGGAAGACAAACCGCACAAGCATGTCGTAATTGTAAAGGACTCACAAAGTAAGGGAAAAGGTGGAGACAGGCATGATTCGGGCAGAGTGGCAGGCTTCCCCTTGACAAAAACATAAACTTCTTCTTCTTTTTCTTCTTCTTCTTCTTCTTCTTCTTCTTCTTCTTCTTCTTCTTCTTCTTCTTCTTCTTCTTCTTCTTCTTCTTCTTCTTCTTCTTCTTCTTCTTCTTCTTTCGTTCGCTTGAAATATGTCTATAACTGCAATGTTGTCTCTTGTATGAATCTAACAGTCGTTTTTAGTTCACTCAGCGGTCCATAGAACTTATCTTCCACTGTTGTCTCTCAAGACCAGAAGGTTTGCCTGGATATGTTATAATTTTGGCAGTTTTGGAGTATGTGCCCTGCTGTCTGCAACGCCAAACCACATGTGCACATGGCTGAGTCATCAATCTGGAATTTTGTATACACGTGTTTAAAAAGACTACTAATGGTACCACGAACATTAGAGCTCTTCGCTGACTGTTGCAGATGCGGACGGAGCATGTATAGGAATGTTCCGAGTGCTTTGGTGTAGGTTCTTGACTCAGCTCAACTCAACGCCTCAGTTCCAAGCAATATTGGCTTGATTCCAAACTGGACTAAACATTCACACTGACCAAGAGTCCAACCAAGGAACACCTTTGTTACCCCCGTTCTTGAAACCTTGATTGAAGAATTTATCAGAGATGTCAGCAGTCACTTGCGAGAGATTATTGCTAAGCGTCGTAACAATCCCAAGGACTTGCCATCTAGCTGCGATTGCAGCTCAATACTGTGTCTTAGTGGTTGTTACACAAGTTGTACTAAAGTAATGTTACAGATACAATGGATAACCACACTGAAATACATGTACCTAGAGTGAATTGTGAAGAGGTAAAGAAACTACACCAAGAAAATGAATTTCTTTTCACAGGGTTTAATCCCATATGCTTCGGCCTTCTTTTCACTGAGCTGTTCACAGAAAGTTTAGAATAGAGTAGAAACTCGTAGCTTCAGCGATGACCCCCAGGAATCGCCGGGGAAACGAAAATCTGCACTCATGAACCTAATAACGGAATCTGTCAACCTTCGAATCGCAAGGCGGACGGCTTGCCCACATAGAGGCTGCCATGAAATGTGAAGAAAGTAAATGTAACACAAACAACGCAAGTTAACACCGAAGCTAGAGGTCAAAATATTGGAATGGATAAGACCGCTCGTTCTTAAACATCCGGTGTGATGATACAAAGGTAGCGGGTTCTACCCCTACACCGGTCAGTTGGACTAAAATGTTGACTTCTCATCCTTGACTTGGGGACGTAAATTACTCATTGGCACCTTGCCGTCTTGACAGACGATAGTTTGTGCTTTAAAAAGGCATAATAACTTTTACCTATGGCGGTAGCGAATGTGACTGATAAGGTCACTTTGCGCTGTAAATGTCCGTTCACAGTGGGTGCATGTGAACACGTGGTCATTTCCACCATCATGCACCATCTTACGTCTCAAACGCTCGGTGTGTGACTTATCTGCAATAATTACGTAATTACGTAAATTACTAGTACCTCAGATCAGAAGACGAGATCGAAAATAGGTGCAATAAGGCAAATCAACTCATTGGACAAATGGCACCAATACTAAAGAACAAACATGTATCAATAACTACTAAGAAAGCACTTTACAACACAATCTTCCTACCAACTCTCTGCTACCAATGCCAAACCTGGACAATGACAGAAAAAGAGAAAAGAAAAATCGCAACAACAGAAATGAGGTTTCTGAGAAGAATACTCAACGTATCAAGAAGAGATAAGATCAGAAATGAAGAAATCAGGACTAAAGTAGGGGTTAAAGCTGCTCTAGATTTTATTAGAAAGCAGCAAGTCAAATGGTTTGGCCATGCAAGTAGGCTACCAGTCAACAGCATGCCACAACAAGCAATGATGTACAGACCAGATGGAAACAGAGGAAGAGGCCGACCACGTAAACGTTGGACTGAGGGAATAACAGAATCCATGGGAATGTCGATATACGAAGCCCATAACCGGGCACTCTCACGAAGTTTATACTTCACCTCGACACCGCAAGGTACAAGAGGAACATGATGAGACATGAGACTAGTACATCAGAAATCGGAGTGGGTTCGCCTGATGGAGAGGGACACCGGTAATAGGGAAAGTTCACACACACACACATACACGCACGCACGCACGCACGCACACACACACACACACACACACACACACACATCTGCCCAGTGCACTAGAAGTAGTAAGTAGCGCGTGTGTGGACAACGCTTGAGTTAAAAGCGAGAGGAAGAAACAGAGATAAATGTTTTAAAAAATTTACTCTGGAAAGTTCTGTCATTGGACTAAAGCAGAATATATAAGAATATGAATATAATGAGCTTATATTGGGGAAAAATTATCTTGATAAGTAAATAATAATTAAAAACTAACATTCATATACTTGTATTTTCAGAACACAGATGGACCGTGTCGAGGTCGCTTTTTTGACCCACATAGGAGATACATGTATATATACAAGGAAAGAAGCGGTAAAATAGAGTTGCGTTGGTATCCTCTTAACAAAAGAAATTTCTTCAGCGACCCTCATATAGCATCATTGTTTGACTTAATTCAAAAACGAGGAACATCACAGGTGTAAAAATGTATGCAGCAGCAATTGCATTAGGAAGGGAAGAAATTCATGAATACTACAGTAGTTTACAGGGGACATTAGAATGGTTTGAAAGAATGGGAAAAGGAGGAAAGGTACCAGGCCCATTCGGGATAGGAGGACGTTGACGAGAAAGGGAGAGAAAAGAATCGAAATATATCTAGAAACTTCTTTTAAAAATTATAAATCTTATATACAACAACTACATGCGAAAAATCAGAAGTGTAAGAGACAAGAAACAGTTCACAATGAACGCCTATTATAAAACATAAGAGACATAGCGTATCTTTTACAGAGCGTTGCCATCATCCCTAGCATTACTTTTGCCGTTAGTGATTTTTTGGCAAATTTGCGTTCGGTTGTTGTGATTGCTTTCTGAGCGACCGATACTCATGCTATCCTATGCTAACCAACACAGGGCGTACTGCATTCCAAACGCCCGCCAACTGGGTATGCGGAATGGCGAACTAAAACAGTCGCCACAGAGCCGGCTTTAGTTCACTGCTAATTCGCCCTTCACCGTTCGCCCACATGGGTGTTCTTCCCCCACCAACCCATCGGGCATTTTAGCCAATCCCTGTTACCCATCGACCCGTTTCAATCCTCACATCCGGCCGTCTCCACACTCATCAAACGGCTAGTGCTTTAGACACATACCAAGACAGTATTCAGCTAAGTAACCTCTGTATTATCTATGTAATGATTATTTTATTAGTTTGGTGTCTGTGTTGTTTTGTTCTGTGCTGACGAAGGCTTTGGCAGCAACGCTCATTTTGTTTCTTGCAA
The DNA here is from genome assembly GCA_014155875.1 of Cepaea nemoralis. Lineage (NCBI taxonomy): Eukaryota > Metazoa > Mollusca > Gastropoda > Stylommatophora > Helicidae > Cepaea > Cepaea nemoralis. The sequence goes on from JACEFZ010016402.1 coordinate 294,578, forward strand.
TCGTGTTCTAGTAAAGCTCACAATCTACTTATCGTATTTTGGTAATTCATTCCTTATAAAACATACCATCTTCAGTTGCGAGTAAGGGATGGAAACATGCTCAATAAAATCTTAACATTATCAGGAGAATTAAAACTATAATTAAATATAATATGGGAAAGATAAGGCAATACTTTAACAGAGAGTAAAGATCTATTGGTACACGGGTGTTGCTAATGTAATGTTACGGATATTATAAATTACAGCATTTGACATTCGTACATTGACAATAGAACATTGTAAATGTAACACACACCACACAACTCATTTCTGACTATATATACCCTAGCCAGAAAATTATCGCTATGGTTTGTGCACCGCTGCTGTGTTACAGGGACGATTTTAAGACTGGGTAATGATGACTAAATGTTGCTTTTCTTAGATCAATAGCCATAACAAAGGGTACACACAACGATGTTTATTTACCCTCCGATAGATTACAAAGAAATCACTTTGGGTTACTGGATATTTTAAATCAGGTCTCCTGATTGAGACATTGGTACCTTAACAGCAGAGCCACCTACCCCTGCCATTGTTTGTTTGTAAGGATGTCACGAAATGTGGGTCTGAAATTATCTGAACCACCCAGAAAGATCCATGTGCAACGACACAGAGGAGGAAGGGAATATGATGAATATCATGTAGCAGGTCCTAATGAGAACGTCGCTCTTAACACGGTCTGCCGAAAAGACTCAAAATAATTCATTCATCATGTGGAATGCCGATAAGCCAGGGTGGTCATGTTTCGCCATCTCACGCGATCACCAGAGACGTAGTTCAGATCCGTGTTCTTGTTTTGAACATATTACGTGGCCAATCCATCCAGGTATTTACTTTTCTGCCTTCCCATTGTTCTCAACCCCAACGACCTTGCCAGTTGTCACCAAGATCTCTAATTTATTTCTTTTCATAAAGTGGCCAAAGAATTGTGACTCTCTACGTCTAAGTTTTCTAATCAGTAAACGGTTTTCATTTGTTTCTTGAAGGACTTGGTTATTGTCTTTTCTGTCTGTCCGTGATATTCTTTGCATTTTCTCAGAAATCACATTTCCACAGCCAATTGATGTATTTCAGCTTAAATTTCATTGTCCACGCTTCACATCCACACACAAGTATTTGTTCTATGTAGCACTTCAACATTATTTTTCAATATAATAATTATATAAAATGATATCCCAAAAATGTCAACAACAACAACAACAACAACAACAACAACAACAACAACAACAACAACAACAACAACAACAACAACAACAACAACAACAACAACAAAATAACGCAATGAGAGAATAAATTTTAGGATACACGTTATTGTCTGCAGATGTACTTTCTGATATTTGTCACAAAAACAATTTATTGTTCAATTGTCGTTCTGTGTAGAAATTTAAAAAAATAGTTCACTGTGTTTGTCCTTGTATTTAAACCACTATTCTTCTTTCAAAACATAATTGTTTCTGTTTGCGTGGCCTTTAAGGAATCTGTCGTGTTAGCGCTAGCCTTCTGAAGTCATATACAATTACATGTCAATAGTATAACGTTGTAAATAAGGTTAGCTTTAATATAGGGCACCTCTTTTATGGATAAGTAACAGATGTGTTTCATTTAATAGTGCGCTTGCATAAACGCCAGCTTTAAACATCGAGAACGATATAAACATTAAGAGGAAATACAGTGCTAAACATATACACAAATAATACATTTTCAGTAAAATAGTCTAGCAGGGATAAATGACAGTGATAGGATCGCAGTGGCCGTTTTCCGTACACGATTCGTAAGTCCGCTTACCCGCGTTCGAAACACAGCGGGGACCGATTTGGCAGCAGACCGTGTTGCGCTGGGGTTTTAACGTGTTGATGTGTGAGCTGGCCGTTCAGAAACTTGTCAAGACATCAACAGCAGTTAAATGCTGGTGTTGACAGCAATGGCCTGCAAATAGGATATGAAAAAAAGGATCTTAGTGAGGATGTTAGGGGATGTATATTAAATCTGCAGAAGTCCTATGAATATTTTGGTGTTGTCAGTAATGAACCATTATGTAAAGACGTTTCGGCGAGCATTACATATATTCAGGAGCCAAGGTAGCGTGGTGGCTATTCGCTTGTCTGCCAGGTCGGTGGCCATGGGTGCAAATTCTTCTGACAAGTATTTAACATACAGGCTTCCGACAAGTATTTAACATACAAGCTTCTTACAAGTATTTAACATGTAGGCTTCTTACAAGTATTTAACATACAGGCTTCCGACAAGTATTTAACATACAGGCTTCTTACAAGTATTGAACATAAAGGCTTCCAACGAGTATTTCACATACAGGCTTCTGACAAGTATTTAAATTACAGGCTTCTGACAAGTATTTTTTGTAGCATATATGATAATGCGATATGTAAGTGCCATTGTCATACTACGATTGTAAGTCAACTGTTTATATATTCATTCCGTCTACCTTTGAAACAGGCTATAAATTCTGAATCCCGAAATTCGATGTTCCAAAAGCCGCCCAGCAGTTAGCCGTTCGTAGGCATTACATACGACTGTCTACCTTACAATCGTATTTTTACGGTAACCTCTATATGTTATTCCTCTTCCTCGGAATACACCCTGTATGACCACTTCAATTTTTTGGTCTGTTCTTACAGTGTTTGATACCCTGATTAAAATGCTAAGGCATCCTTTAATCTTATGCAATAGTATACACAGCTTTGAAGAGACCACAACAAGGATCGTCATGGCGAAGGCAGCCTTTTGCAAGATGAGTTGAGTTGAGTTAAGAACCGACATCACTGCACTCAGGACATTCCCATACGTGCTCCATCCCCTCGTTCAACAGCCAGCGAAGAGCCATACTACTAATCGTTCCCACCACTATCTGATTAAAAGTTCTCCTGGTCTTCCCTCTCAGTTTTGAGATTCTTCCAGAACCCCTGCTGATCCCCCGCAATCTCATTCTTTCCACATATGGGTTCTCAGTCTGTTCCTTCGCCTTCTCCACCTGGTCCCACAAGCGCACGACCATCTCCCCCTTGTCCAAAGGCAAAATGCCACCAAGAGGTGCATTCCCTGCTAGCCTATCGGCCTGTTCATTCCTCCGTACACCTGAATAGCCAGTGCAAAATATCCATACAATTCTCACAGTCTGTGACCTCTGAAGCGACGAGAGCCATTCCACACGAAACATTCCTTTCTCCACCTTGCTAAGCATACTATTTGAATCCGTAATGAATACAACATGTGTTGCAGTAGTCTCCTCTAGCCACCGGAATGCCGCTGTTACTGCCTCCACCTCCATTCTCATGCTGGAGGTCATAGCAAGATGAAAAACATTCTGACCAATGAAAAGATGTCATGTGCAACGGGAAAACATATTGAGGGGATACATAGACCCTGTGCTTTTGTAAGGATGTGAAAAGTGGACAAGCTGGGGGAGGACATCTGAAGGCCGCGGAAATGTGGTTTCTGAGGAAATTCAAAGAATACCATGAACAGACAGAAAAACAAATGACAAAGCCCTACAAGAAACAAATTAAAACCGTAAATGATTAGAGAAATTAGACGTAGACAGTCAAAGTATTTTTGAATACGTTGTGAGAAGAAATATGGCAAGTTTGAGGGGAAGGGAACAAAGGGAAGGCAGAGAGGTAAACACCTGGATGGCTTGGCCACGTGGTATGGTCGAGACAAGAACACTGTGCTGATCCACGACTGTGAGAAAGCGAAACATGACCGCCTACGCTTATAGACAATACACATGATGATGATGACATAACTTTCACATTGAAGATTGGCGGCTAAATTTCTCATAATATTCGTTATTCTTGCCAGAGAAGATAAGTCGCGTTATAAATTGCCGTAAATAAACATCGTTCATTATAAGTGCACATGAGTTTGTCTAAAATATCTGTCTAAGTTAATTACGTGATCGGTCGACACCTGGCATCTGCTAAACAGCTGTAAACATCAGTATTTGCGCAACTTGTCATTTTCATTTTATGTTACATCTCTCCCCATCCTGAATTATCCTACAGTGTAAAGCGTTTTCTGCTTTTTAATTTAGTCAGTAAATAATCATCGTCTTTCCTCTAAAGCCGCTTTTGCGTGATGCCAGTATGTAATGTAGTCAGTCTTGGTTTTCTTATGCCTGCCTTCTTCTTCGCTTGCTTAAAGCTGGACCCAGAAGAATAACCTTTTACAGGGAATCCTAACTAGTTCCATAACCAAACGAGACACGAGTTGGTCTTAATTGTAGATGCTGGATTTACGAAGGAATATCGACGTTTGGATTGCAATGCCTACTTGTCAATTATGTGGAGATTTATTTCGCGGGACATTGGGTTGGAATCTGATGACAATGACAATGACCCCCCTTTTAATACTAAGCATGCCGAGACTAGTCTGACTTCCCACTTCGTTCGCTGGGCTGCGTGTGGGTGCGCGGGGGCGTCGGAGGTCGTAAGCTGGAGGCCCACCGGTTTCGGGGGTCGGGGGGGGGGGGGGGGGGGGGGGGGGAGAGCCTTTAAGTCAGTGTCACTCCAACATGTAGCAAGGCAAAGGCAGTATCATAGCACATGATGCAGTTGGAAAATGAAATGTCAGGACACGATATATGAGATGGGGGTTCCCATTCACTGTCTCGTCACTTTATTACCGATGCAATTGCCAGGAAAGTTAGGAAATTGTCTGATGCCGAATTTAACGAGACTGTGTAGATTCCAGATCAGTTACTTATCGGGAAATCACATCAGGCTTCTGCACGGAGCAATGTTTTCACAGGCAAGCGTAATAATCGCTCGTCTACCGAGGCTCTATAGATGGAAGCCTGGTTCAGGTCTCAAACACCCTGAATCTGACTGCGTGGTAATACAGAGTTAAAACTCAATATGGCAGAGGATTCACCAGTCCACCAACCAATATAGAGGATTATGTTGCATGATGAGAATTGGGAAATTGACATGTAAGTAGAAAAGTAAAAGACACCTTATAACGCCCTATGTCGTATTAGATATATAGTTCTAGACCCACATTCGTATAGACCATCCTGCATTACAAGGGTGATGTGGTCAGTATCACACCGATCGCCTTTATTTTTGAAAACTTTACTGGTCCCCTTTCTAGACTGGGCCGACCTGGGAGACAATATCAATTAAAATAATAATCTGACACTATGCGGCTTCGAGTTCATGATCATATGGCCTGTTAGTAAGCATCTAGACTAATGATTTGCTTGTATGCAAGTGTTATTGATGTGAAAGTGACTTTCTCTATACCATGAGCTAAATATTGGTGCATTATAAAATGCTCACAAGTAATAATAAACTATAAAACATAATAGTGTAACCACACGCACTACTTACCCTTTTGTAGTGTAGGTGTGTAGTGTTTGACACTGAGGTATGCTTGATCACGACATAACCAGGTGAGGGTAACAAATTCCCTTAGACGCCGCCTTTCATTCCCCGATGATCTCCTTCATATTGTGAAAATTATCCGTCACCAGTGTCTTGGGCGACATCATAGCCCGGCTGGTGAGACGTCAACGTCCTGCTACTTTCAGAATCGAACCTGGATCACTTTCTTATAAAGCAGGCACTCCATCCACTATTCCATCGCAGTTCAAGTTCAAATGGATGCTAAATGTAACAATATAAAAAGATGTTAATTTAATCAACATTTAAAAAAAACCTTTCAAGGGGAACTTTAAAATTAAAAAAAAACAATGGCTACATTCCCCTACAGATAGAAGGGCATAGTATCATAGTGGCTAACACGTTTGCATGCCGAGCCGGTAGTCATGTTCAAACCCACCATAGAGCTTTAAAGCTATACACTATTCTCTTGCCCCATATGTCCAGACCGCCAAAAAGGCCTGTTATTCTACTTTTTACAACATGTAACAGGTAGCCACAAACACAGGATCCGTTTACATGTATGACCACAAGTAAGTGGAGGCAGAAAGGAATGCATGACAATAATAATATATATTTTTTAATATGCCTAAAAATATAAATACCGAAGCAGGAACCTGGTAGGGGTATGTTAAAAGCTAAGACCATCACATTGTGTAAGCCTAAATGTACAAATGAATAAGTGGCCAATCTTTCCCTTTCTTGGCGAACACCGTGCGCAAGCGTCCAGTCCTCGCCCTACCGTGTTGACGACAGTATCAGTGTAACCAATCATGATTACAATCCACAAGCTAATATTAACAATAAGACAAAGAAAACGAGGGAAGCGGGGACTGGAAAAAAGGGATACAATAAGAGAACACAAACGGAATTACAATCGGAGATCACAAACCACATTATTAATAAATGCAGTAGCCCTACTCTGTTTACTCTGCCTGGGTCCGGTCCTGGGGTCTAGTGGTCAAGGAACTGTCTTTCCGGACCTGGGTTCTAGTGGTCAAAGAACTGGTTTTTTTTTCGGAGCAGGGGTCTTGTGGTTAAAGAACTGTTTTTCGGGACCTGGGGTCTAGTGGTTAAAAACGAAACTGTCCGTCCGGACCTGGGGTCTAGTCGTAAAAAAAAAAAAACACTGTCTTTCCAGTCCTGGGGTCTAGTGGTCAAGGAACTATCTGTCCGGTCCTGGGGTCTAGCGGTCAAGGAACTGTCTATCCGGTCCTGGGGTCTAGTGGTCAAGGAACTGTCTGTCCGGTCATTGGGGTCTAATGGTCAAGGATCTGTCTGTCTGGTACTGGCGTCTAGTGGTCAAGGTTCTTTCTTTTCGGTCCTGGGGTCTAGTGGTCAAGGAACTGTCTGTACGGGTTCAAATCCAAATCGCGGTGGAATGTTTACTTGACCTCAGAAGCCAAGGTCAACCCAGCCTCATATAACGGGTATTAGAAATGTTATACATTCCTTCAAATCCTAATATATTCCTTTGCTAAGTTATTTAAGGGCCCATCCTTCAATTGTCCAAGCTTGCAAACAGCAGCTTCAACTGCCCAGGGACACTTATTTTGACGCTACCCTATGAGGAAATGAATTTCCTGTTTGTCCTCATTTTATCTTTCTTAAACATGAAAATGGGAAAAACCCATAGATTTAAAGTATTTACTTTTCCTTTGTCGAAAGAAGATGGGAGTTTACGAATACAAGACCAGGCTGTCTTGCAGTACTTTAAAATGGTTCTACCCCTTGTACAAGATGGAAACTACAGTGTCTTCTAGCCTGTGGCATGTCTGGCATAGCTGTAGTCATAGCGTTTCAATGTACACAACACCACTGAATACAACCCACGGTGGTTAGAACGTGTTTTTTCACGAGTGTTCTTTGGAATACATTCATTCACCCATTTATTTAATCAACCTTTAATGTCTGGCCTGTCTGTCTGTCTATCTGTCTGTCTGTCTGTCGCTGCCTGCCTGCCCGCTCGCCCCCCACCCCTCCCGTCCGTCCGTCCGTCTGTCTGTCTGTCTGTGGCTGCCTGTCCGCCCGCCCACCCCTCCCGTCCGTCCGTCCGTCCGTCTGTCTGTCTGTGGCTGCCTGTCAGCCCGCCCACCCCTCCCGTCCGTCCGTCCGTCTGTCTGTCTGTCCGCCCGCCCACCCCTCCCGTCTGTCTGTCTGTCTGTCTGTGGCTGCCTGTCCGCCCGCCCACTCCTGCCCGTCCGTCCGTCTGTCTGTCTGTCTATTGAACTTTCAGTCTGGTTATGTCTTCTCTCTGAAGACCTGTCTGTCGGTCTTTATATATATATATATATATATATATATATATATATATTTTTTTTTTTTTCCCGCGTTTCCATCCTGTTTTCAGGATATTGCGGTCAACACCAGCATCTTTCAGCTGTATGTTGATTCCTAGGCTAGATTACGCTCATCAGCACGCCACGACTTTCTGAGCGACCGGCTCCATACTCTCATAAGTCACTTTTGCAATTCGAACCACTGCTAATTCTCGTCGCGTCACGTGACGAGATATATATATATGAGTGTGTGTGTGTATGTGTGCGTGTATGTGTGTGTGTTGTTTGTTCTTCTATCTGGCTGTATATACATCTATATATATGTCCATCTGTTTATTTGCGCGTACATCCCTCTGTCCACCCAATCATTAATTCATCGATTAATCTATCACTCTAAATCTATCGGTTTATCTGTCTAAGAGAGACTGCCTGTTTACACCCCCCCCCTCCCTTTCTCCTCACCCCTCTTTTCCACACTCTTCCCTTGCCCCCCTTTCTCTATGACGAGCTCTCACTGTGTATATTTATGTGCCAACGGTTCGGGATATAAACATAAAAAGAAGCATACAAGACATGTTCATAATAAAAAAAAATCTTGCAAAACAACAAAATAATGTAGCACAGACGGACAAGCATCGGGGAAAGAAGTTCGCTTAATAACACAAGCGTTGATGATGTTAGCTGATATAATGCAGCCATTTCTATACTTGGGCAGACGGCGGCTTTTAGCGGGTCAGCGCCTTCTATTCCAATCAGGTAAGATCTCTGGTTATGATGGAGAAAGTAGATCATCATTAAGTGCTGTGCTGGATAATTTAGATGCTCGCGCTGTTTGTTTTCTTATTTTGATGTTACCTGTTCTTCTAAGTAGCTTTTCCTTAAGGTAGGGTATACATTAAATGAACATTTTATCCGCTTATTAAGTGTTAAAGAAAATTACTATGGGCTTTTTTGTTGTTGTTGCTTTTAGCGTGGCGTCCAAAGTGTTAAAGGTGTGTCATGGTGCCTATGTTTTATTATAATTCTGTTATCAGTTTCCCTATAATGTACTAACTTTATTTAGTCTCGCAAGTCTTGACGTATGCTTGTTTGTGTGTATGTGTGTGTGTGTGTATGCGTGCGTGCGTGCGTGCGTGAGTGCGTGCGTGCGTGAGTGCGTGTGTGTGTATTTATGTATTATGTTTGTATGGATGAGTGGATGAATTGATGGATGGATGGATAAATGGATGGATGGATGGATTGATGGATGACCTATCTAAGACTGGGTCCCCAATCTGTCCAACCTTGCAAGATTCGTCACGCCTCTTCTCAGATGTGAATTTCAAGCGCGAGCCTTTCACTCACCGTTGACTCTCGTGTTTTGGAGAAGGGCTGGATAGCTCTGGTACTGTGGGTGGGTATGAAAGTGTCTATACCAAGCCTTACTGCGATATATGCTAGCCGTAGCCTGATAAATACTCCAAAACGACACTGGCGTTAATGCATCGAGCTTAAGAGTCAAAACGTAGCCCTCTAGATGATACACAAGAAATGAAACAACAATTCAGTTATCTGTTTATTTGAGTGCTTGATTTTTCATTGTTTACTTTTCGTGGGACTGTTTCAGTCAGTATAGTTTTGCACAATCTATATAATCCTGAAACATAATCATACTACTGACATATTTGTGGTTTTACATTTCTATGGGAAAGTGACACGATAAAGATATATGACATTTTGGAAAATACTAAGTAAGAGAAAAGAGGCAGAAGAATATTGTGAAAGATACATATTTACAGTGTAAACAGCTGGGCAACAAATAACAAAGCATGCAGCATCAACTTTACCAAAAGAGTAAATGGCAGAGAGGACAGGGAGGTAATTTTTGTTGACGTCTGCTCCAGTCCAGGCACCCGAAGAACAAGACTACAGGTGGTGTGAAGTGAAATACGAGGGTAAGTTAATAAGTAAGTCACAAATGGCTGTAGAAACATAACTAACTATGATAACAACTTGAAACCAGTTTAGTTTTATACATACATTGTCCATTTATTTCTCAACATAATTTCAACCAACATTGATGCAATCTCGGCGCCCCTTTCGGGTGGGGATTTTGAAACACGCTTCTGATATGTTTCTGATATGTTTAAGTTTATGAAATCCCTTACGTGGCGAAGGGGTCACGGATGCAGTTTCGTAATACAGCATACCACGTTTGAAACACAGCTGCGGGAGATTTGGCAGCAGACATCATTGCATTGGTTTTTATAAAATTATATAAGTACTGGTCGTTCAGAAAGCAATGACAAACTAATGAACGTCGCTTTAAAGACGTAACCTTGCTAAGAAATCATAAATAGTCAAGTGCTCGGGCTGACTGCGACGTCACGTAAAGGATATGCAGCTAACTTCTAATAGATAAATACTCATTGAATCGAGAGTGTTGTGGCAGCTTTTTAATTGCCCTGGACTTCCATGTCGACCCAGTTTTAAATCTGTCCCAGGATTTGACCTGAGTTGTAAATGTGGCCGACGTGATATCAACCACATCAGCCATCGAGTTCCGACTGGTCTATGAAATATGAGACTAGCACGATGTACTCAATACGCCTCAAAGCGTACAACAGGGCTCTGGGTTTACCATCAGTTAGAAACTACATGCAACTATGAATAACCCCAGCATGCCGATCTCTTCCTCGCGACTCAACTATCTTTATATTTGAGTTGAAACGGTAGACAAAGATATGGCTTCATGTACACTGAAAACTAACAGATATGCAATTGAAACGAGAGAAACGAACAGTTCACAATTATCGCTGGAAAGACAATAGAACTAATATTGTACAAGCAAAGGTCTCTTTACACACCTTAGGCTCATTGGGCACACGGTACCAGATCCATATTTCGCCACTCAGTGCATGTTGTGGTCAGTATCACAGCGGCCGACTTTACTTGCCAAGACATGTCATGATACCCAATTTAGACTAGGTCGCCCTGTGAGTCCAGATCAATGTTGAAACTCTGAATCTGCTCTAATATGAATAGAGATCATCACGACGGGGGCCAGCAGGCGAGTGTCTGGACATAACTATTCTCAGGTTTTATGAAGGTCTTCTTATAGTGATCATTAGTTCATTTTCTTATTAAAAGAGTGATCCAAGTTCAACCCTCAGCAGTGGCAGTATTGTTGCTGGTTTCGACCAGTAAGGCTCCCGCTCTGGTTTCCACCTCCAAGTTACTTGAATATCCTTTACAGGACGTAGCAGTCAACCCCAACATTTTTTTTGTTGTTTGTAATTTCTTGGCAAGTTTAAGTTCAGTAGTTTACTATTACAATTTTACGTTTAGTAGTTTTTCATTGCTTTCTCAAAGAGAAGTCAGCATTTAAGTCCCTTACCAGGAATCTTAAGCGCGAGTTGCTAGTATTAACTTCAAGTTATTATGTAAATTATAGGAACTACATAATACTTGACCTCGCATTACAAGTAGGCAGTGAAGAAGCGGTGAGCGATGAAAACTAGTCTCTAAGGTTAAAAGCTAAAGCGTAGGGTCAACCCCGTCCGTGAAATTGCTTTAAGATGTAGCGTCTGATGGGGCCGTAATTGAATCACGACAGGTCTGCTATTGCCAGGATGCCACTATGCAACCAAAGAAAATAGCCTCATTGCCTACCCTGGCATAAGGCCAGGCACGACATTTGTGAATCTTTTCTCTCCCTAAATCGTAATTACCATCTGTCCGAAATCTGGCTACAGACGTATGCAATTGAGCACTAGCGGGTGGGAAGGACTACTAGATACGCGTTGATTCAATGAAGAATATATTGATTCACGACGGGACAACCCGCGGTAGGGGAACGTATTAAAATTAGACTGACACGATTATGTTCGTTTGATATCCAGCACAAGAAAAATTTAACCACATGTGCCCAAAACTAACCATCCTTTTATATGTTCGGAAATTAGAGAAATGAATATTCTGTTGTAAAATGTAAAATAACCTGCCATTATGGATATAATATGACGTTTTTGAACTCGCGCCCACACAAGCAACGCACTTCCTGTCCGCGTTCCTGTCCGCGTAATCTGTGGATTAAAAACAGCATTACCGGAGAAATATCGTCCAGATGCCTTGCTGTTTACGCAAATACTCATCGCCTCGCATGGAGCAACATAAGAAAAGTCTGCATGTATTTGCTTTCAGAGATAATAGTCCACATTGTCAAAGAACATTTCGAGCCAAAATAGGCCTTACCAGCCATCTTAGAACTCACGCCTCCATACTTTCAACTCCACTGGATGAAGTGAATGGTCATCACCATTCTTGATGGACAAACAACAAAAGAAGACATTTAACAGAGAGACAACTGAAATGTGCAGACATGTTTTGACCGTTGTGAATATTTACTGTCCCTTTACCAGCATTTACGACATGACGATCACTTTTATTGCACTGGGTTCTATCCCATATTGTTTAATCTTCTTCCCGCAAAGCGACCTGCCGATAGCCTCGAACAGAGCACGAACTCCATAGTTCCAATAACGACCCCCCCCCACCCCCCAAAAAAAAAAAAACACACACACACACCAACCAGCCCCAGAGGTCTCAGACTCGAACTGAATGAGTCCAGGGGGGGGGGGGAACCAAAAAAAAAACACGTACTTCATAGCGTGAGCCAGGCGGCTTAACCACTCCGTTGACATTGCTAGAACATATAGCTGCGAATGCTGGACCATTAGTACACAAGCAAAAAGCCACTGGAGACCTGGAGACATTGCTTAACAGGAGAATGCTGATACATGTTTGGACAGCCTGAGAGAGTAATCTAATTGCAGTGAAAGATTCTATATTTAAGAGGAACATGAAAACAAGGCTGTCATCATCTGTTCTCTCAGCATTGTTAGACAAGAAACACGTAGAGACGTGAATTGTTTGGCCTTCACTAGCTTTGAACTCAAGCATAATCCACACCCATGCTTCTACTTCTAATGCACTGGACTCATTTTTGCGTATAGATTAGCTTTCCCTATTACTAGTGTCCCTCGCCTTGACTTAGCTACCATATGACTGTAGACGGTACTATCTGCTTTCTGTTAGAGCCGAATGCTGGGCGGCGTTCACTAAACTCGACACTCCACATTGTTCCAACGGCTTCGGGTGGAAGAGTGCAATTGGGAGGGTACAAGCCTTACTCTGGTTCGAGGACATGCAACCTAAAGACGAAGTGGCATGGCAGGGCAGACCAGACCCAAAGCCTTGTTCGGCAAATGGTTTAGAATGGAATCTCCGTCAGGCGGACAGTTAGAGCATTTCTTTGTTGATCCGGCAGCTTCTGCAGCTTGTCTTGTTCCAGTCGTATTGGTGTTACTTTTCCTCTGGAGTAAACTAGACAGACCGAGAGAGGGATCATGCTGCATGGGCAATACAAAGTCTCTAAATTCAGCCCAGACTTTTATGGAGAGGTATAACTCCATTTTACAATCTATCGACTGTTAAGACGGCAAGGTGCCAGTCTGTCATTGTCCCTCTCCATCAGGCGAACGCACTCCGACTTCAGAGGTACTTGAAATTTACGTCCCCCAAGTCAAGGACGAGAAGCCAATATGCAAGTCAATCTGACCTGTGTAGGGTTGAACCAGCTACTTCGGCATCACCACACCTGATTTTTAAAACAAGGGATCTTATCCATTCGGCCATGCTGGCCTTCGGGTATTGTGATAACTATATGGATTTATGTCATCAGAGATAGAAAAAGACATTGAGTAAGTTAATAAGTACGTCACAAATGGCTGGAGAAAAATAACTAAATATGATAACAACTTAAAACCAGTTTATTTTTATACATACATTGTCCCTTTATTTCTCAAAATAATTAATTTCCACCAACATTGATGCACGTATCCCATCGCTTTATCATTCCTCCGAAACCGGCTGCATAGAACTGCGTTCTTTGTTTTCATTTACCTGCCATCCCAAAGAACTGTGTGATTTACTTATTGACTCGCCCTCGTATCTTTTTCTACCCAACTATGCACCGCTTTACGGGATAAACATTTGTCAGCATAAATACTGAAAACACACCTTGGCGGGAGACATTTTGAGAATGATGCCGAAGTTGAAAGTAAAGTGGAAACGTGGTTTTGATAACAGAGCACGCAGTTCTATACTGCCAGTTTGGGAGGACTGATAAAACTATGGGATAAGAATATCAATGTTGGTGGACATTATGTTGAGAAATAAAGCGAAAGTGTATGCATAAAAATAAACTTGTTTGAAGTTGTTATTATATTTAGTTATTTTTCTACAGCAATTTGTGACCTACATATTAACTTACCCTCATATGTAAGGAAAGGTGTCAGCACACGGACTTATACGTGATGTTGGAAATCGTAAGATGTGGAGAAATATCATCGTCCACGCCAGTCGGAAAGTAAACTTTATGGTGGTGACATCTAAATATAGCATCGCCAATATGACAAAGGAAAATAATAAACATGTTCAGTCGTCTACGCATACAGAGAAACTAAGAATTTTAAGCACAAAAATAAAATATAATTAAACATATTCTTCATGGAAACAAGAAGACTCAACAAAACTAATTCTGCTAAATATGAAGAAATTCAGAGACAACACAGAATATTATGTAAGGCGGCAAAAGAAGCATGGCTTGAGAAAACTTGCTTAGAAATTGAAAAACAACACAACAGTCAAAATACCAAATTAGTGCACAAAAGAATTCTTCTTCTTCTTCTTCTTCTTCTTCTTCTTCTTCTTCTTCTTCTTCTTCTTCTTCTTCTTCTTCTTCTTCTTCTTCTTCTTCTTCTTCTTCTTCTTCTTCTTCTTCCTCCTCCTCTTCTTCTTCTTCTTCTTCTTCTTCTTCTTCTTCTTCTTCTTCTTCTTCTTCTTCTTCTTCTTCTTCTTCTTCTTCTTCTTCTTCTTCTTCTTCTTCTTCTTCTTCTTCTTCTTCGTTCATCCGGAGTTTTTTGTGTGGACGTGATTGCGTTGTGCCTGTTTACAGCAGAACTGCGTTCTTGCGCAGTTAGGCCGACACATCTGACTTCTGTGGGCATTTGTTGACCGGGTTAACCAGCCCGGGGACAAAAGAATTCAAGAACTTGCTAATAAAAGAACAAGTACATCAGTGGCTGTCTAAAAACTAAAGATGGCAAAATCATAATAGAAATAAAATCAGATTCTGCATGTATGGTCAGGTTATGTGAAAAACCTTTATGATGATAACAGAGAGGAACAGTATGATATTCGATTTAATAATGAAGGACCGCCAATTTTGAAGATGGAGGTTCGAAATGTTCTTAAATATATGAAAGCTGACAAGGCCCCCAGTGCACATAACATCACAAAAGAAATGATTAAAGCTTTAGAAGAATATGGAATAGATCAAGTCACTAGACTGCTGAACACATTATATGATACAGGAGATATACCTTCTGAATTATGTAACTGTATTTACTGTAATCCCAAAGAAATCAGGAGCCTTGGAATGTGATCAACATAGAACAATTAGTACAATGAGTCAAATCACACAGATTTTGCTACGAATTATCACGCAAAGAGTGAGGAAGAAAACACAAACCTGAAATAGGGTAGGAACAATGTGGGTTTGTAGAAGGAAAGGGAACAGTGAATGTTGTGTATATGCCGCGATCAGTTATTAAACGTGCTATAGAAGCCTTAGAGGATGTGATATATTACATTTTCACAAATGTAACATCACGTTAAATATTTCTAGGACGACAAAATCGGCGTTCACCGCAACCGAATTGTTTGTTCCACAATTGTACGATCCAAGATTTAATATACCCGTTGGCAATGAAAAACGTTAACCGGAAAAGGCACCGTATAAATAGCAGTAAACAGCCGGGACACGTTCTGTTTTTCACCAACCCACACACACGAGGCAGGCAGAGGCAGATGGTGGAGTGAGTGCACCATCCCAAACAAATAGTAAAATTAGTTTGATTACTACGAGGATGAAAGCCTCAGCCAACAAAGACATGGCAATCAGACTCTGAAACCGGTCGCCGAAGTATGTGGAAGTCATTCTGATAAATAAGGTAGTGATCATACTCATGTACATCCAAACCTGCCTTGATGAATATTGAATGCAGCACCTGTTGAGTGAGCACATTGTTGAGTGATGCCCTTGATAGAGTAGTGCAGAAACTTATCTACCTGCAACCATTCCATTTGTCTCATGGGAGAGATAATCTTTATTTAAACATTTACCTGCCAACCAATGGAAAAGAAAACCAAGAGCCAACTTATGTTCTACTAAGACCTGGAACACTAAGACTACAGCAATTAATTGATAGCCAGAGGGATTCCCAAAGCTGGAAGGGGAGAATTCTGAGTGTAGACAGTTCTTTTTTTTTCCAGATCATCCAGGCCAGTAAAAGATTAACATTACATGCCACTGGGGAAAAATATAGCTGTTATTATACACGTTATAATTGGCACATCAATTCTGTATATTTACTGTATATGTATATGTCCTTATTTTATGACAGGAAATTGTAATTTTGAATGCAATTTACAAAATCCATGTTTGTGTTTATTACATCATAAAAAATGAGGTCATGTCATGTATTGATTGTATTTTTACTTGTCATAGTAAAATTGTTTTAACCTACCCTAGATAGAATTAATTACTTGGTAGAGGAGAGGCAAGGAACCACTGAAAGGATATTTTGGGTATAAAAGGGATTACACCTTTTCCAGTTATTTCCTGAGGGTAATTCCTTGGTTCTCTAAAACTCTATTTCTGGTCTCGAACAACTGAGTCAGTACAGCTAAATTAATTAAACGGGCAGGATCACATTGGGAAAAAGGATTTTGCATCCTTTATCTATTTGGGGTTTAGCCATCAATCTCAACGTATCCGACAAGTTGGGGCCTAAGTCCGGGTATTTCTTTAATCAGAAAGTAGAATATAGCAGGTTAGGATAGTAACATTCATCTAGTCAGAAGTTATCATATCATTAGATATTGATAAAGTTAGGTTGATAAATCTAATCAGACATACGTGCTTTGCTTAAAGTCTATTCTCCAGGTATACAGGCGTATTCACCTTCAGAGAAGACAAGAAAAAGGTAATAATGGCAGACACCGCCAGATTGAGAAATCTTTTCATGGAGACTGGTAAGCAGTGCGACCAATCAGTTAAGGAGTTAGCTCAATATGTTAGCGAGGAATTCGAGAAACATGAACGGCTACAAGCTGAGAAGGATAAGGAGGAAAGACGTCGTCAAGCAGAGAGTGAAAATAAGGAGAAGGATAGGCAGACAAACAGAGAACAAGAAGAAAGAAGACAAAAAACATGAACTGGAAATGAGGAACTTGGACAATAAAACCGAGTTACGACGACTGGTAATCATTAACCAACATAATTCCTGAACAGATCAAAGTAGATCTTGAGCTGAACCACCAGTGGAAGCAGCTTCTGTTCAAGTGGACGCCATGTCTTTTCCGTTGGATCCTTTCAACGATCAAACAGACATCATCGAAAATTATTTGTCAAGATTCGAGAGGATATGTGTGATGTGCGGACTGGAGGAGACCAAATGGGCAGTTAATTTGTCACAAGGACTTCGCGGAATTTCTTACGAAGTATTTTCTAGGATGCGACCGGAGGAGTTGGGCAATTATAACATCCTAAAACAAGCCTTATTAGCCAGATTCGAAATAGCATGAGAGAACTACAAGAAACCGTTCAGGACTGCTCGGAAGGAAGCCGGAGAGAATTTTTCTCAATACGTAGAACGACTAAAATCCTACCTAAACATATGGCGCACCATGTCTAGATTTGAGGAAACCTACCAAGATCTACAAGAAATGTTTCTAATAGATTAACTTAAACAGAAAATGTCTCAGGACATGAGAGCATTTTTAAAACAAAATGGAGCTGAGAGATTGGAGTCTATCAATACTTTGGCAGAGAGATATGAAAAGTCGCAGAAAGAGGCGGGAGGTAATCAACGAACTACCAATAATCTTCCTCGCGAATTCCCTCAGAAGACCAAAGATAAAGGAGAGCCGAAATCCAGCAAACCAAATGGATCGAATGGATCAAATAAGACCGCTACAAAACAGAACCAGCAGGTCAAGTGGGAGATGCTCCACTGCAGCCATTGTAAAACCCATACTCATAACACAAAGGATTGCAGAAAGAAGCCTCAACCTCTTACCACAGCCTGTGCAGTAAAACCTATTGCAGCGAGAAGGAACCGTAATGCTCGTTCCAGTATGGACACTCAACGGAACACCAACTCCAAACTGCCAGTCATAGAATATGTCAACCTGAATGGATTGACAGTGGAATGTCTCTATGATACAGGTTTATTTTTCGACGCAATTGTACAAGCCTCATTGGTAAACCCAGTGAAAGTTACAGATGAAACCGTCGAAATACAGGGATTTCTGAAAGGTTCCGTACCTATGACACTTCCTGTTGCCAAGATCAGCATAACTTCACGCTATGTTACGTAAGAGATCAGAGCAGCGGTCAAGGAAGACCCAATCTATCCTGTCATGCTCGGATGTCGCTACGTCTTTTTAGGAGAACCAGTACAGCCAATGATAGCATCAGCGGTGACTACGCGCCAACAGGCCAAGGAAACTCCAACGACTACGACACCAGAAAATCTTCAACCCGAAGATTTAAATCAAGCCCAAGCAACAGATAGTTCACTTGGGACGTGATTTCGTATGTTGCCGAAATCACATACACCTGCTAGGAAGGGTGATTTCTACATGAAGAATGGAATTCTTCACCGAAGAGCAGGAAATTTAGGACAAGAGTATTCTCAACTGGTTGTTCCAACTACTTACAGAACACAAATACTTGAGATGGGACATAGTATGCCGTTTAGCGGACATATGGGAATCAACGCAAACATGCAACGATTCTCAACTCACTACTACTGGCCGGGAATGAACGCAGACATTCAACGATATGTCAAATCATGCCCAGAATGTCAGAGATTCGCCCCAAAATACTGGACGCCAGCGACATTAGGGGAAATGCCCATCACTGGCACACCATTCGAGAAAGTGACTGTGGGCATAGTCGTACCTCTCACCCAGACAAAGAAGAGGAATCGATTCATACTAACACTAGTAGACACATGCTCGATGTGGGCGGAAGCTGTGCCGATGCCTTCGAGTGATTCCAAGCATGTAGCAGAAGCTCTACTTGGAATATTTACAAGATTAGGATTTCCTATCCGGATCCTGACTGACAACGGATCCCAGTTCTAAGGGAAGTTGATGGAGGAAGTGTTTAGATTGTTCCAATCTAGGCAGATATGTACTTCTCCATACCACCCTGCTTCCATCGGAGCTGTGGAAAGATTTAATGGGACCCTAATAACCATCTTGAAGAAACTAGCTCAAGAAAAACCAGAGGCGTGGGATACATACATTCCGGCAGCACTTTTTGCGTACCGCGAAGTACCACACAAATCTACGGGAATTGCACCAGCAACATTGTTGTTCGGTCGTCCAATCAAGGGACCATTAGAAGCTTTACTTCGTAAATGGACTGATGATTCAGTTGATGAAACTGTTGTAACGTCATCCGCATATGTGGAAGAGTTAAAACAACGACTTCAACTTGGCTGGAAATTAGCCGCAAGCAATCTACGACAAGCACGGCGTAGAATGGCCCAAAATTTCGATAAGAAAGCGAAATATAGAGAGTTAGCGGTGGGAGAAAAAGTACTATTACTTCTTCCCGCAAGTCAAAACAAGTTGCAGATCGGTTGGAAAGGACCTTATGTAGTAATGGAGAAAATTTCCAGAACAAACTACAAGATCTTTATAAAGGCGAAAGATAAAATCTTTCATCTCAACCTGTTACGAAAGTACAACGAGAGACCCACCACCGAGACAGCACCTTTGATAGCAATGGCCGTAGCAACAGAAGTTGAAAATGGAAACTCCATGGGAGTGGAGTATCCTCTGCAGTTCAACGAGACTTATAAAGATGTGGACATTAGTTCAACATTAACGACGGATCAGCAGCAGCAGATACGAGAGTGCTTAGAGAATTATGCAGAGATGCTAACAGACAAGCCAGGATTAACAAATCTTGAAGAATTCTGCATGAAGACTAAGGATACAACACTTGTGCGAGTCAAAACGTACCCTGTTCCTTATGCCAAAGCCAAATCTCTCAAAGATGAAATTCAACAATTGCTTTCAGCTGGGATAATATCACCTTCTGAATCACCTTACAATGCAAGTGTAGTTTGATTGAAGAAACCCAGTGGTGAACATAGATTATGTATTGATTATCGGCAACAGAATGCGGTGACAGAGTTCCAACCAGAACAACTGCCAGATCAAAAACAAACTTTTCACTTACCTCAACAGAGCAAAATACTTCACAAAGATAGATCTCAGCAAAGGATATTATCAAATCTCAGTGAAAAAGGAAGTAAGACAGTGGTTAGCCTTCAGCACCCCTGATGGACACTACGAATTTAACGTTCTTCCTTTCGGATTAAGCAATGCGCCTAGTGTCTTCACAAGCATGATGAGGAATATATTAGGACCATTTGAAAATCCACGTCTTAGCAACTTCATGGATGACATCCTGATTGCTACAGAAACATTTGAGGAACATCTTGAGACATTGAAGATACCTTTCAACCGCCTGAAAGAAGTGGGGTTGATCGCAAGACCAAAGAAGTGCCAGATTGGGTTCAGGCAATTAGATTTTTTGGGACACACAATATCTCATGTCAAAATGCAACCTCATGATGGTAATGTGGAGAAACTAAGAAATACACCGCGACCCAGAACCAAAAAGTATGTCCGATCTTTCGTATCTCTCTGTGGAATTTACCAAAGATACATCCCTAACTTCAATTCCGTCGCATCTCCGTTGACAAATCTCACTCAGAAAGAGGAACCAGAGAATGTCGTTTGGTCTGCTGACTGCGAGGAAGCATACGCGGAGTTAAATAAAGCTTTAACAGCAAAACCAGTTCTTCATCTACCAGATCTATCGCGTCCATGGATACTTAGGACGGATGCAAGCAACATAGGAATTGGCGCTACCTTATTACAAGGAATGGATGAGGATCAATCAATGCTGTTTCCAGTTGCCTATGCCAGTAGAAAATTGAATTCAGCCAAACGCAATTATTCTACAATTGAAAAAGAATGTTTAGCTTTAGTTTGGGCAGTAGAGAAGTTCCAGGCGTACCTGTGTGGGAAACACTTCACAATACAGTGCGATCATCAACCTCTCACGTTCCTGGCAGCATCCAGAAACTTAAACGCTCGACTAATGAGATGGTCGTTACTTCTACAACCGTATTCATTTCAAGTAGAATATGTTCCAGGAAGGGTTAATGTAGGAGCAGATTTTCTCAGCAGACATCCTATTGACGATTCTGTACAAGAATCCGAGGAGGAAAGAAAGAATGAGAGAAGAAAGGATTAGAGAAAATATAAGCTTGTTACGCTTGCTCAAAGCTACTGTTCTTCAGGCGAACACCAGTCTGAGAGGGGAGCCATGTGATATATTACATTTTCACAAGCGTAACATCACGTTAAATATTTCCAGGACGACAAAATCGGCGTTCACCGCAACCGAATTGTTTGTTCCACAATTGTACGATCCAAGATTTAATATACCCGTTGGCAATGAAAAACGTTAACCGGAAAAGCCAACTTATAAATAGCATTGAACAGCCGAGACACGTTCTGCTTTTCACCAACCCACACACACGAGGCAGGCAGAGGCAGATGGTGGAGTGAGTGCACTCTCCCAAACAAATAGTAACATTAGTTTGATTACAAAGAGGAGGAAAGCCTCAGCCAACAAAGACATCGCAATCAGACTCTGAAACCGGTCGCCGAAATATGTGGAAGTCATTCTGATAAATAAGGTAATGATCTTACTCATGTAAATCCAGACCTGACTTGGTGAATATTGAATGCAGCACCTGTTGAGTGAGCACATTGTTGAGTGATGCCCTTGATAGAGTAGTGCAGAAACTTATCTACCTGCAACTATTCCATTTGTCTCATAGGAGAGGTAATCTTTATTTAAACATTTACCTGCCAACCAATGGAAAAGAAAACCAAGAGCCAACTCATGTTCTACTAAGACCTGGAACACTAAGACTACAGCAATTAATTGATATCCAGAGGGATTCCCAAAGCTGGAAGTGGAGAATTCTGAGTGTAGACCGTTATTTTGTTAGATCATCCAGGCCAGTGAAAGATTAGCAGTACATGCCACTGGGGAAAAATATAGCTGTTATTATACACATTATAATTGGCACATCAATTCTGTATATTTACTGTATATGTATATGTCCTTATTTTATGACAGGAAATTGTAATTTTGAATGCAATTTACAAAATCCTATGTTTGTGTTTATTAAATCATAAAAAATGAGGTCATGTCATGTATTGATTGTATTTTTACTTGTCATAGTCAAATTGTTTTAACACTACCCTAGATAGAATTAATTAGTTGGTAGAGGAGAGGCAAGGAAACCACTTAAAGGATATTTTGGGTATAAAAGGGAATACAACATTTTCAGTTATTTCCTGAGGTTCCTTGGTTCTCTAAAACTCTATTTCTAGGTCTCAAACAATTGAGTCAGTACAGCTAAATTAATTAAACGTGCTGGATCACATTGGGAAAAGGAATTTGCATCCTTTATCTCTTGGGGTTGAGCCATCAATCTCAGCGTATCCGACAGAGGAAAGCATCGGCATACTATAGTTAGATAGTTCTTTCCTCTTGAGCCTAAGTCGGCGCATAGGGCAGAAGGCATGGCTCTCCATGTCTGGCGGTTCGCTGCTACCTGTTGTATATCTTGGATCTATAGTATGTCCAGAAATGAATGCCGTCATTCACCATCAATTATTGTGAAAACTATCTGTTGCATCGTTATGAAATTTTTCATGGCGTCTTATATTTACCCCTACCCAAGGAATATGTCTTTGATAGGTCCAAAAGCAACTTAAATCATCGAAAGCGGCGAAATTTCTGTGATGTTTTGGGGAAAATGTAGTGAATTCACGCTAACAAACTAGTCTTACAGTAAACCACGTTATTTCTGATAAGGACACAAGTACAAGGCGTAGCCAGATTCGTATGGGAGTGGGTGCAATAAAAAAAAAGTAGCTTAAAGTCGACAGGTCGACTGAATTGCACCGGGTTTTTATCCCATATGGCTCAGTCTCTTTCCGCAGGGCGGAAAGCGTCGCATAAAGCACGAACTCCGTAGCTCCAACGACGACCCTCGGAAATCTCCGAAAAAATGCATCTCGTGAAATGAAGGAATCAAACATACAATCCTTCGGAGCCCAAGTCAGACGTCTTGACCACTTCACCGCGGAGACTCCCGAGAGGGGTGCAATGTGTAATATTAGTAAAACAGAGAATTTACAGAAGCATGGGGTAAATAATGTGTAAATTGACAGGAAAGTAGAAGGAATATATTTCTTGCCTTATTTTTCATTTCCTTTTTGTTTCTTCAGCTGCTGGTTAATAATTGTACACAAGTATTCATGTTACTAGGATGCATTTATCTTTTTATATTGAGTTCGTGAAAGCTTCCAAATAGCTGTGCGTTAATGTGCGTATGGAGTGACCAGAAATGATACCGCAATTTAGTCATCATGTGACCATTTTTAAGGATCTGTTCAGCTGTCTGTGTAGTTTGTTCACACGTACACATGGGTGATAGACCCGCTTTGAGTCTTCGTGAAAGATTGTCTACTCTGCTGTTTACTGTTCAGAGACGGAACATGATTACTTGTTTTGCACTATAAAATAGTTCTCAGTGTCTCTGTAGTGGGCTTTCTTCTTAACGACCAAGATGTTAGTCCTCTTTTCATTGTAGTTTATAGATTGACTAGCTGACCCGGCCCGGCTTCGCCCAGCCCCTTGCGGGAATCTGTCTGTCTGTCTGTCTGTCTGTCTGACTGTCATGAGGTGACGTTGCTTCCTCTCTACAATTATACGAGTTCAGACTCTATAATGCAGGAAGCTCGCCTCAAGATCTATGTGGCTCTGGGCATCATGGTACACGACAGCATATATTGAGGCATTCTGATACAGGACAGGGTCACCATCTGAACTCCAAAACAACGACTCAACGCATATACTGATGGAGTGAACTGCAATGTATTTACTACAGCTGATCTCATACTACGGTGATGAGTGTGGGATTGATTGCCGACTTCAGTCATTCTCTCTCTCTCCATGCACTCCCGCTCTTCAATCAGAAATCATCTCCACAGACCAGTGAAAGTGTTGGAACAGGGCCAGCCGCCTATTGTCTTTATAATGCAAATCAAATATACTCGCCTACCTTCACCGGAGCTCACCATAATCGAACTCCAACGGCCAATGCTGCCTTTGGTGACTTATGAATTAGGAACGGTTTGAATCCCGAGACTGGTATTGAAAACACATCCTATCACCTCGTAAGCTGGAACACAACTCATGCTTAAGCCGTTATGGCGTTAGGTGACGTCCTATCATGACGTCTAAATTGCGTTCAATGTTGGTGTCACTATGTTCACCATTTGTGGCACTCTTTATCTTCTTCTTTGATGCGATAACTCATCCATTGCCTGCATCACTGTCATTTGCCACATGCCAGCTTTGCCCCCTCTACAATGAAAATGATCGTTAGACCATTTTCTATGTTATCTTGACATGCAAGCAAATGATGTCTACTACGTAAATTACATCCTATTGTGATAGACAACGCATTCACCGTCCTTGGAACTTAGTTTGTCAACGTGAACCACTCTAGATCGTGGGATATTGAACACCGGACTAAAATACAAGTCCCGAACACCGCCACCTCTACATTCTATAAATAATCCCTGAGATGTTATCGCGTTAACATGCCCGACTACTTGTAACTAAACTAAGGTTCAAACACCGCCAGTTCATATATTAAGATCTGTTATCGCGTATATATGTTGACACCTTAAAACTACTAACGGTCTCTATATCCCCGAGTGCCGTCAGGTTAAATAAAAACACCATCCAGTGTTGCATACCCAACGATCACATGATCCGTAGTCGACAACTGATTGTCCTTGACGTGAATACATATATCCACACAACTCCAAGTCAACCTGGTACACCATCATTTCTTCTCGCTACATCATGTCGATAAGGACAACTATTCTCAATATAACTGTGTTATATATCTATAATGTGTTGTTCATTTGTTATATGTATCTATATATCCTATAATGTGTACTGTTTACTATACGTTTGTGTCTATTAATTTTCTTTCATTCCTTTCTCTTCCTTCATCCATCGTGAAAATGATATGTATGATGATCAATAGTTAACCCAGCACATACTACTGACGTTACAAACTACAACACATTAATGTCGGGATACTTAAAATAACCAATATCAATAAAACAAAATATATAAACATACCATTAAAACAATAAAGATATTCATTTATGAAACATGTTAATCACTTAAGATATACTTAATTAATTTTATCGTAGATCCGCACAGACTCTGTCCTCGAGTTTATGTCCACTATTGACAATTCCAATATAATGAATTTTCTTATACTAACACAATTAAAATTATCTACAAACCACCACCGGTACTACCATATTGGCTTGTGAAAGAATGAAGCCACACAAATTGGTTATGCCGCTTCCGCAATACACACATCTAGCCACGTGAAACTTTTCACCTGTTTCTCTGAAATAATAATAACAATAAGTGACTAAATTACGTCTATACTTTCTTTTAAAAAAAAAATAATAATATATATATATATATCTGTGGTAATTCAGACTTAGCCACAGTCATCCTACCGTAATGTTACACTAAAAAAAAAAAATCATAAAACATAAATATATATACATATATATACATAAAACTTTCATAATTTATTTAAAGTCTACTGAATAAATCAGCTAAATTATTTTATGTTCTAGAAATTGAATTTCCTGAAATGCCATTTCAGTTTTACTTGGCTTTATCGTAAAACCAAACATTCGAATGCGACAAAACAAAATAAAAAATATGTCTAGGAATATACGATGATGTACTGTTTCAGTTTTATGGATGCTATGTTTGTGATGTCCTTAAATAGTACATGTATAATGATGAAGGAGAGTTCTGAAGACCAAAAAGAAGGTATAAGAATTCCTCTAAACACAAAGGCGCTCAGGCGCGGTCATGTGTACAGAATCCTCCGCCATCTCAGATATGATCAATAAAACTATATAAATTTCGCCATGCTCGCTATTACTAAGTCCATTTGAGCATAGGTTTTAGATAAAGATAATCGCTCATTAAAAACAAATATGATTGGTAATATGAACAAGACAATGATACGAATACAGTACACTCCACTTATAACAATATTTATAATGACAATACAATCACAATGACGCTACATGTTTTATTTACGGTTAGTAAAATTCATTTGAGATTACCAAGAATTTTCTTCCTAAAAGATATTTAGCCAATTTCTGAACAGAATTCACCAATGATAGAGTAATTTCATAGCGCTTGTGTGATTCATATACCTTTCTCCCAGAGTACAAGACAAGATGTAGTATTTTCCTATACCCTTGTGGAAGAATGTATATGACAGACAGTAAACAGGTACCATCCACTACAACACAACCATTTGATCTGAGAATGATCTTAGAACTGATCATCGAATGTGAATTCCTGCAAAGGGATTTCAGATTCGCAATAAGGTGCCGTTCGGCGGACTGTTCGAATACATTGTACAGAATCATCATATATACCTATAATATGGCTCAATTTCCGGCGTACACCATATTGTAACATCTTAATCAAACTCCCTGTAGCCTTAGCATATACATTTTATACTTTGTTTGTTATGATAGATAGCAAGAAAATCACCAGAAGAAAGTATCGACTAAATCAAATGAAGTATCTGTTTTCATAAGCATATTCTTCGGTCCACAAGAAGGAAATGTCACTGCCCTAATATATGCCTGTGGTTGTCTATTTACCGGCGTGATGCCGTGTTGCAGCGTTATTGCGGCGGCTTGAACTATCCTACTATCTTTGGGTTTCCACCATAACTGGATGTACATGTGTGTGTTTAAAACCCAGACCAAAATGAGGTTTGATTCTCTTTATGTATTTGTGTGTTTGCAACAATATGTTTCCCTTTTCCCCATTCTGTTATGTCTTCAAGCGAAACATCACATAATTCGGGGATTTTTTCCAATAAAGACATCCCAAATGGGTCGGGCAGCACAGCTCCCGTTATTTTTCCAAAAAAAAATATGGGCTTTTATATCAGCCCAGGAAACTGGAAACTTTTCTCTTCCACCTCCAAAAGTCCTACAGGTCACATTTTTCTCCAGTATAGTGGGTTTTTCATTAATCAGTTTTTTATGTACCCCAACTATATTCGCCCCGGGAATCACGGTTTAAAATTACAGTTTGTCCATTCACAATGGCCTGATGAAAACTAATGATCCATTGTTAATATGGACTGCTTTCCCTCCTGCACGTGTATTTTATGACCGCACGTCAAGTTCCCCTCTTTATAAAAAGATCTGGATATCACAAGTTGGGTCGATGGGGAATTTTACCCTACCGTATTTGCATGACTAGTCTCGTCCGGTCACTGTCACTACTAGATTTTTAGCACCCCTATGTTTGCTTCTTTATACAGTTTTTTTAAACGGAAAAGATAAAACATATGTCCAAAACTTTTACATTTAAAGCATTGTGTTTGTCTTTGATAGGTTTTTAAATCTGTCTCTATTTCTAAGTGCAAATTTCTTTATGTAACTGTCAAACTGCGGATTTTTTGTCACACATTTGATTTGAGCCTTTGGGTAAAACCCACAGTATTTGCAAGTTGTCCACACCCCCTTTTTTCTCGTGTTTAACATAAGGTTGATACTTTGGTTGTTTTTTTTTTCCCTCCTTTGATGTTGTCCCCAGACTGTTGTTGTGTTTTGTATCCCTGCACCCTTTGTTTTATGAGGGAATCTTTTACTGCGTTTGTCCTACCAAGGGGGAAAAACTTTATTAAATATGTCTTTGTGGGGTCGAAAAAAACTCCCCCTTCTCATCCATCTGCTGTATACTCGAACATTTCTGTTCAATAAGAAAGGTAGACATAGACGGGGAACCGCCGAGATAAGTTTGTCTCTAACAATCAAGTCACGTAGCTTCTTGTATCATCAGTAACATTGGCTGACGAGCCCATTTACGAAAGTTAATTGAGTTAAAGAGGAGAATCAAGGAACGTCTGTCCTGCTTTTTGGGAAAAAGATTTTTTAAGATGCACGAAGGCCAAATTCGTCAAGACAAAAATGAGATAGCAGTCCCCTTTCGAATGTATGAGTAATCACTACGTAACTCATCTGGGTTAGTTCTACAACCTGCAAAGGTTTACCAATTTTAATGCCCATGTAGCAAAAATGGGCCCCTTCGGTCTCTGCAACTCCATAGTGTCTAAGATTAGCCCCAAAATTAGTTCCATGAAAAACGGAATCGGAGTTTGGGGTATGTCTTTATCACCCCATTATATTTCTTAATGGCATCTGTGGACTGTGCCTCACTTTGTTCCTAGCAATCTGTTCATCCTTGTTCTTCTCGTACTGTTTCATTTTGAAGTTATTCTCCAATTCTTTTTCCTTCAGAAGCTTTTCTGTATTCAATTTCTCAAGATTAAAAACCATCTCTTTTTCTCTTAATTGTGCTTCTCTATCTAGTTTTCCTTATCTGCAGCGATCTGCAATGCCATCCTTTCCTTATCAGCAACCAATTGAGCTGCAATTCTGTCATTTTCTGCGGCTATCCTCTCTTTATCTGCTGCAATTTGAGCTGCAATTCTATCATTTTCCATAGGCCATTTTTTCCCTCTCAAATATCTTTGTCTCTCTTGTTCATCTAGTCGATCCTTTTCCAATTGTCTTATCGCATCTCTTTCGTTCCTTTCGTGAGCTTGAAAATCTGTAATTGTTTCTCCGACACGATATAAGATCTGCTCCTGTACAAACCTGCATCTTTCCCAATTGCATCAAATCCTGTAATGATGACATGTCCTTTATGTTTCTACAATATTCAATAATAATAATCAAAGTGAGAAATGAAGAAAAAGACAAAAAAAATAATTTACCAAACCATAGACATGGCTTATAAGTATTAAAATCGACAAATAAAATCGAAGAAAGTCGAAAGAAATAATTAATATTACAATTAGATACATTAATAATGAAAAATGACAAATAATTTTATAATAGACACGACCTATAACTCAGCAGTTACAGTATAGACAGAGTTAAAAGTTCTTTAGATTCAAGCATTTATCAAAGAAATCCTATCATTATGTAACAAATCAATAATGCACCGCGCATAAGAATTCACAGTACAAAATAGCACAAAATTGTGTATCGCGCCTATGACGTCATCACGGTTACGATAATAAAGACAAAATAAATGCGTGCAAAATTACAGTATTCTGACTATAACTAATTACTGACAAACCACAAACAAATATAATACTCAGCTCAAGAATCAGCAAACATTTTCCAATAGTTTGATAGTAGACCAATCCAATCGATTTGATAAATAATTTTGTTCGATGTTACTCCGTCAGCACGAATCTGATGAGTTTATATGTACGTTCCTGAAATCCAAGGTTTGCGTACCTTCATAAATGACATCACTGTGTCCATTTCGTTGTACTTGGGCGTTAATTCATCAAGTTTCCGTACAAGTTTAACACATTGAGCTGTCTTAAGTTAAACAAATTACGAGAATAACACCCTAGGCACGATGCCTGTGATCAGCCCTAGAAGAAGCCTGACTGATGTGAGTGTTATTTGCTACTCAATGTAGCTATCAGGTTTAGCAATATTTTGTAATGCTCTGTCGATATGCACTAAGATAACCACTGTGTTGATACAGCCTCAGCGAGGCGTTGATTATCTCGTACACCTGAATAGCACTGGAAAAAACAAAAATTCGATTTCCGTAGAACTATGTCACTGTGACGAAATGTTGTTGGTATACACGACACAATCAACCAGAGAGAAGGTGACCTAATGAAGATCTGACCATCACTGACTTTGCAGATCTTGATATCAATCAGTTATTAAAAATCTTCCGTATCAAGTGTGTCTCCTATGTATAGTGACATCTATTTTTGATCCCAAAATGGTAATTGACAGTTTTTTTCCAAATATAGTACAATTAGACTTTCAATCTTGCTCTTAGAATGAGTATAATACCGTGCGAGCAAATGTTCTCTATCTGGGCCAACAACCAGAGCGATAATGTCATATACGGCTCTCAGATAATTGAGTATAGTACAGACCTCCTCTTTAGCATCCAGAAAACGGTCTCCAACTGACACTGACAGTGCGGTTAATCATTTATAAGATGATAAGACAATTAAACAACCGAGGATGCGCCACTTGATCACCAGCTATTGATCCGCATGATCCTCACATTTACAGATAAGTTGCGTGTTCATGAATGTGTTTCTTTATCAGGCTGAGAAAATGACCGTTACTATGTCACGAGGTAATGGTTCAAATCTCTTCGGATGACGCTCCCATGTCAAAACCAATGGTTCAAATCTCTTCGGACGACGCTCCCATGTCATGAGGTGACGTTGCTTCCTCTCTACAATGATACGAGTTCAGGCTCTATAATGCAGCAAGCTCACCTCAAGATCTATGTGGCTCTGGGCATCATGGTACACGACAGCATATATTGAGGCATTCTGATACAGGACAGGGTCACCATCTGAACTCCAAAACAACGACTCAACGCATATACTGATGGAGTGAACTGCAATGTATTTACTACAGCTGATCTCATACTACGGTGATGAGTGTGGGATTGATGCCGACTTCAGTCATTCTCTCTCTCCATGCACTCCCGCTCTTCAATCAGAAATCATCTCCACAGACCAGTGAAAGTGTTGGGAACAGGGCCAGCCGCCTATTGTATTTATAATGCAAATCAAATATACTCGCCTACCTTCAACCGGAGCTCACCATAATCGAACTCCAACGGCCAATGCTGCCTTTGGTGACTTATGAATTAGGAACGGTTTGAATCCCGAGACTGGTATTGAAAACACATCCTATCACCTCGTAAGCTGGAACACAACTCATGCTTAAGCCGTTATGGCGTTAGGTGACGTCCTATCATGACGTCTAAATTGCGTTCAATGTTGGTGTTACTATGTTTACCATTTGTGGAACTCTTTATCTTCTTCTTTGATGCGCTAACTCATCCATTGCCTGCATCACTGTCATTTGCCACATGACACTGACTCGGCCCGGTTTCGCCCAGCTCCTGGTGGGGAGCATCTCATTTAATTCATATAAGTAGTCATATAAGCTCCCGTTCCCAACTATCTGTCTGTCTGTCTGTCTGTCTATCTGTCTGTCTGACTGTCTGACCCCGTCCGGCTTTACCCAGTCCCTGGTGGGGAGCATCTCATTTAATTCATATAAGTAGTCATATAAGCTCCCGTCCCCGACTATCTGTCTGTCTGTCTATCTGTCTGTCTGTCTATCTGTCTGTCCGACCGGGCCCGACTTCGCCCAGGCCCTGTTGGGGAGCATCTCATTTAATTCGTATAAGTAGTCATATAAGCTTCCGTTCCCGACTGTCTGTCTGTCTGTCTGTCTGTCTGACCCGGCCCGGCTTCACACAGTCCCTGGTGGGGGGCATCTCATTTAATTCATATAAGTAGTCATATAAGCTCCCGTTCCCGACTATCTGTCTGTCTATCTGACCCGGCGCAGCTTCGCCCAGCTCCTGGCTGGGAGCGTCTCATTAAATTCATATAACAAAAAAAATTAACTTAAGAATGTCCTTCCACAAACCATCCTTTATTTTTAATGAAAACTGTTTTTAATCACCTACATGACTGTAGATAACTTCTTTAAATATAAAAGATGAGTTAGAAAATTTTCACTATTTAAATAGATGCATTATTTTTATGAAAACTTTGAAAATGCCTTAAAGATATCATTATTTATTATAACTCATATGCCTGTAAATAACTGTAGACAAAGAGTTTATAAATCTTTGAAAACAATGCAACAATCTATATATAAAATATATAGCAATGCTATTAAAAGTTATGCCGCTTGAAATAACTTTTCTTACGTTAAGTCCCCTCGCTATATATAAATGTAATGTAAATTTAAATATTAAAGTTTAGTAAGTAAATAGTTGATTGTACACTAACAAACTATGACAGTTGACTGGTCGGGAAAGAAAAGAATACATGTAGATAATTTCATCTCAATCGGATGGACCGTTATCGAACGCATCAAATACATCATCACATAAATACATCGCCTTTTATATATATAGATTCGTATGCACGTGTGTTGTCCCCTAATTTGACAACGTGTTTGCTATCACGTTTCTTGTTATGCCACAATATGTCAGTTTCCACCGCAATATTACTCTTCTGTTGGTATTCAATGCGCTTATTGTGTGTGTGTGTGTGTGTGTGTGTGTGTGTGTGTGTGTGTGTGTGTGTGTTTTAATACCAGTTGTTTGTCACAGCTGAGGGCTTGCAGAATTGAAAATTTATCACTTTGGAATACAAACTGTTGCCATTGACATTGTGCTGATGCTGTAATGTTTAGGGCCTGCAATTCGTCTGAATGGTTGGAGCAAAATATCCCAGTAAGCGTGCACGCGGATTAAGGTCTGCGATCTGCTCAAAACCTTAATCTGTGTCGGACGATTCCAGTAGGTTGATGACCGCTCTCGGTTGCATAAAATTCAATCCATCCTTTCTCCAATAGTCTTCTTCCTTTTTCAACACATGGTCCTCACGTTTTTCCAGTAACTTTTATCAATATTTAATAGCGTGGACTGGATTAGTATCTTGACGTCAGACAATTTGAATATAGTATTGTCAGCTGCCACCTGTCCTTTAATTTTAGCCCACACAAGTTCTATAGGGTTAAAATGAGAGTGATACGGCGGAAGTCTCAAGCAACCATGACGATGCTCTTCTATCAACTTGTCGATTTGATATTTGTTGCATTTTTGGCTTCTGTTTTACAAGGGACAACAATTCTAGCTAGAAATACCTTTCTATAAATGGTATGTTTTCCATTCGGATCCATATCTTTATTGCTCCCTTTGTGCTCGATGCTGTAGGTATTTTGTCTTCTTGGGCAACAACATTGATATCATACATTGTCCATAATTGGACAACAACAATAGACGACGGTCTATCTAGGAATGGAAGCACAGTATTCTCGAGCCAATCTCTAAATACATTACCATTCATCTTATTATGATAATCCCTATTGTCTGTATGCTTTGATACGAACACGAGCCCAGCATTCTGTTGCAAGCCATTATGCGTATTACCAGCATGGGCCATGACCAAATGTTGTCCTATACTACTGGGCACATATAGATTTATCTGTCCATATACTGATTGCCATTCGTTATCACTTGTGTGGTGCGCATTGATTCACATTCCATCCAAATACACTATGCCATAATTGTCTTTGCGCATTTCCCTTATTTCACATAGGTATCTGCTTCTCATGGCTCCTAAATGCGGTTGCTCGCAAAGAATATTTCTACCTCCCTTGTACTTTCTAAAAGTGAAGAAAAATGTCCTTATAATTTGCCACAAAGTTGTTTTGGATAGTTCTTTGTTATTGTTCTTTCTCAATCAAACCCTAAGTATTCTTACAGTCACTGTTTCTTTGGCATCCAGCATTTTTATAATGCTGGATAAAATGCTGGATAATCTTTGATATAAAATCCAAAATTTGTATAATTTTAGGAGTCTCCGTGGCGAAGTGGTCAAGCCTTTCGATTCGGGCTCCAAAGGTCGTGGGTTCGATTCCGGGCCGCATCATTCGGTTCACGAGTTAAATTTTTCGGAGACTTCTGTGGGTCGTCGCTAGAGCTGTGGAGTTCGTGCTTTGTGCGATGCTTTCCGCGCTGCGGAAAGAGACCGAGCCATATGGGATAGAACCCGGTGGAATGAAGTCGACCCTGTCGACTTTTAAGCGACTTTTTAAAGGATTTTTATAATAGCTCACCTTATGACATCTTTGTCAAATCTGTCTTCAATAACCTTTCTACCTACCGTTTGGTTATTGCGTGGTGGTTCAATTCCAGATTCTTGCACCAATCGACGAAATGACCATTTACTCAAACCCAATGCATGCACTGTTCTTTTTTTCGGAATTTGTAATAGTATAAAACAGTTTCCTGCGATCAGCTTCTATACAAAAACATGTGTACAAATTCATAGCGATGCTTTGAAGTGTATACACAATTTCGCATTCAATCCCATTGAAAAATATTCACACATTTCAATGTTACCGATAAGTGGTAAGATTTAAAAATAATAATAATAATCAGGTTTCATGAAATAACCCACAGTTTGACGACACCTCTGAACAGTCCCAGTTTAAACTGCGGGGGGTTCTTCGGCATAAGGCCAATCCCGTGAAAAACGTAAAATATTCAACATTGAACGCTGATTGTCTGGCTACGCTGTAATACATGTAAAATTATGAATTTCATCTCTTACCCGTAAATTATATACCGCACATAAACAAACTTTGAAATCTGCTATAAAATCTCCAGAACAAAAAATTGTTTTTTTGGGTGTACATAATGATAAGGTTATATGCTAAATCTCATCATTTTCCTTCAGTTGGTTACTGAGATATAGAATTTTATATTGGGGCAGACAAAAATAAACACGCTATACCTCTTTAAAAGTGCCTAGTACATGATGATTCGCCTAAAGACTGATCATCGCAAGACAAGGAAGAGACATTAAAATTATCAAATGTGTAATGTCTCCAGATCCTTTTTCCCTATACAGTGAAAGTATTTTCAGAAATGTTGAAGATATAAATGGAATCAGCATTGGAGGACGAAACATCAATAACATTAAATATGCAGATGATACAGTATCGATTGCAGACAATGAGCAGGATCTGCGACAATTAGTAGATGCGGTTGTTGAACACAGTGAACAACTGGGGTTAGAATTAAATTGTAAAAAAGACAGAATATGGTCGTCACTAGGAAGAACGAAATACCACAATGTGATATACAAGTAAATGGGAATATTTTTCAACAAGTGAATCGGCTCAATTATCTCGGAACAGTCATAACATCTGATGGGAGATGCCTTGAAGAGATTAGAAACAAGAATCGCCATGGCGAAAGTAGCCTTTAGCAAGATGTACAACATACTGACCAATAAAAAATATGTCAATTGAAACGAGAAAAAGAGTGTTGAGGGGCTACATAGAACCTGTTCTTTTGTATGGATGCGAAACTTGGACAATGAGCGGTCAAGCTGAAAAACATCTGATGGCTGCAGAAATATGATTTCTGAGGAAATGCAAAGAATACCATGGACATACAGAAAAACCAATGACCAAGTACTACAGGAGACAAATGAAAATCGTAAATTGATTAGAGAAATTAGACGTAGACAGTCATAAGTTTTTGGACATGTTATGAGAAGAAAAAAATGGATTGGAGAACTTAGCGACAACTGTCAAGATCGAAGGGAACAGACCAAGGGGAAGACCGAGAAGAAAATACCTGGATGGATTGGTCACATGGTATGGACGAGACAGGAACACTGAGCTGATCCACGATTCTGGCGATCGAGTGAAATGGCGAGTCATGACCGCCCACGCTTTTCGGCATGGCACATGATTGATTGATATTCTTCATTGGAACACGGAAGGTGTGCACAATTAAAGAAATGACTGCTGGCTAATAGACTACACAAAGTCAATATTGACGTAGCATGTATTTAAAAATGCACCTCAATCATAACAACAGATTCTCCATCAGAGGTTACAATTGTTATTGTTACACGGAGATCACTCATAGTGGAGAGTGATAAATAATGGAGACTTATTACACCGCATAAAGTTTTCTGTACCCCACAAAAATGGTTAAGTTGAAATAATCGGGGCAGATATTAAAATGAATTGTTGAGAATGTACTAAATATACACCCCGCCTAAAAGGATATGTCTTAATCATCAGATAATATAAAAACACCATCTACCGTGTCGTTGGGGACTTAAACAGCCATTCAGGAACTGGAGTTATAGACTGGCCAATACGCTCGGAACTGTAACAGAAGACAGTAAAATCGACACCATTGTACACTTGATAAACGAAACAGTTGATACAACGACCGTACTGTTCTAGAAGTTGGCTGTCATCATCGACTCCGTGTCTTGAATTGTCAAACCCAGATATCAGTCATAACATCAAACTGCATAGTACTAAATTAACTGACCAGACCAGTGAAACCTGTATTAACTTTGAGACATACATCATTCACTCACACCTTTTTTACACGACTGATTTGCAAAAGAGCTAAATGAAACAAATGACCCCAACTCACACATTCTGTGGCCATCTTAAAAAAAAAAATAAAATAAGTGGAGAAATAAGTGATATGTTTAATAAAGTAGTGCTCAAAGCTGGTACGAATCAATACTTGGGCTACAAGAAAGATATTAAACCTTACTATACGCATGAACGCAATTAT
This sequence comes from Cepaea nemoralis, assembly GCA_014155875.1. Taxonomy (NCBI): domain Eukaryota; kingdom Metazoa; phylum Mollusca; class Gastropoda; order Stylommatophora; family Helicidae; genus Cepaea; species Cepaea nemoralis. The sequence goes on from JACEFZ010016402.1 coordinate 330,874, forward strand.
TTAGAACAGGGGTCACCAAACTATTTTCACAGTGGGCCGGATAACTGAAAGCATGACGAGCGCGGGTTGTATAATCATTATGTACAATACTTGCAAGCCAGAACGAAAGCTCTGAGAAATGGTTGTGTATTGCATGTTAATCATGGCTGCTGAGGATGGGGACGAAGCGCCTATGGGGATGCCTCGAATGCTGTGATGTCAGTTCCAAGATCAATCAATCAATCAGTCAATCAATCATGGGCGAGTGGTGTGCAATGCACAAAGAACGAAAACAAGAAACATATTTATTTACTAAAAGATTATCAAAGAAGGCGACGATAGCAAAAAGATAGGTACATCAGACCTAGTTTGCACATATCCGAATCTCACAAACTAAGCAGCAAAATATGTTAGTGAGATTTGTTAAACTGACGTTTGACTTTCATTGTTTGGTTTAGAATTGCTGCATCCAATCAAAAGAATTGCTTTCAAATGTACATCAGTCAATCTCGTTCGATGTGTTGTCTTCACATACTTCATTTTTGAAAATGTTTGCTCACAGACATAAGTTGTTTCAAATACTGATGCCATACCAGCGGCAAATTTCTTCAGTTTCGGAAACTTAACATCTGGTAAGCAGTGGTAAAATTCAACAAGTTTTCCTTCTCTGTGCTTCTCTTTCAACAAGTCATTTTGTTTGCAAATCAATGAGCTGCAACTGTAGTTCAACTGGCACATCATCAAGGTTACGATCAAACGGATTATGGAACAGAGGAATATCAGTCTCAATTCAGTCAAGATCTGAAATTCCCTGCAAAAATGCTTCAAGTCACGAGTAATGTTTTTTTCCCCGGAAAATCGAGGTTGACATCTTCGGCGATTGTAGCGCAAAACACTTTGAAAAAGTGAAAATGAGAAACGCGTTCCCCTCCTAGTTATGCTCCAAACAATGACAGCTTTCTCCGAAATCTTTTGAGGGTTCTGTAGAGATCACATTCGAGGTTATCCTTTCTCTGACGTTTCAAGATCAATTCATTCATGTGGGATGTGATTTCGACCAAAATGACAACTTTGAGAGCCAGGTAGGATCTTACAGCTGCGGATCAGCTATATCTTTTTTCAGTGTGAAAAACATCTTTTTAGTTTCGGAGCTTGTAAAAACGAAACAGGACAAACGCAACAGCTGAGCCACCTCACTTACGGTGTGATAAGGCAAGTCACAGAATTCAGAATCAATTTCTTCAAGAAAACCTGGAACTGACGGTGACTGAATGCTTGTCCTAGAATGAATTTCACAGCAGAAACGACTGATTTCAGTACACATGAAATATCAAAGTCTTTCCCACAGAGTGTTTGTTGATGTATGATGCTGAGTATGAACAGATCACCCTGAATTTGCAAATCTTCCGCGTCCTGATCTGCCTCACCAGACCCTTTCTCAATCCAGCCATGTTTTATTTTCACCATCAATTGTAACGTTTCGAAGCTAATTCTACTGATCTTGCAAATGTTTTCGCACTTCCATGAACATGTCTTTTCCATCTGTTGTTCCATGCATGCTGCAAACGGATGCCAACTCTGCCGTTATCTGTGTCACAAAATAAAACCGTGTGTTTAACCGGTTGATTATTATAGAGGATTTTCTGATTAAACGGACTATCTGCCAGCGACTACTATTTTACTAACAGTAAAAACAAATGGGTTGTCAAAATCCCAGGACAATTTTTGTAGCTGCACGTGTACATCTCTAACGGATTTGGAACATTCAGTGTTGATGGTGACAGGTCCCGGCATCGCCTTGACAAGTTTGTCAACATTTGAATGCAGATGGAAGCCGTGAGATCACAGGGGCAGATGTAAAGAGGAAGTGAGTGCGCTGAATCATACATCGTTTTGACAAGTCGGATGGAAAACGGAAGTACTCAGCACGGAAGTAAACAGTCCATATGTCATATAGTTTCCAGACATCACTCAGAGGGGCAGAGTGCTACTGACAGCTTGTTGAGAAAAACTCTTTGTTGGAACTCGACAGGAACTCGTTGGCTTGTTTTGGAGGTCAAAATCAGTGATGACAAATCTAACATTAATGGAGCCAGGGAGGATGGATCCCTGACAGGGGATGATCTGCCAATGTGCCACCTGTGTGGGGGCATAAAGGATAACGTCACGTGGCCAACTTTGGTAGTTTGCCATATAAACCCGAGTTGGGACCAACTAGGGGGACTTGAAAATGCTCTAGTCGGAGTGGCCAGGGGCACTGCAGTGCTTAGTGGAAATAATATCTACCGTGTGTTAATTAGTGACTTAATTTTACACGTGCCTATAATGGCAGATGTAGATATGATTGATAGGACTGCAGTAGTGCCATTTAAGGTATAACCTATTATAATATTAGTTCTAATTAATATAGACTGTGGACTTGTTAAACTATAGTGTGATGATTAGCACTGTTAGTGGAAACTAGTTAGAGTAGAATAGTGATATTAACTCTGCTAGTTAAGAGTAGATTAGTGAAGTGTTGATAAGCTTTACTAGTTGAGAATTGAGTAATGAGGGATAATTGGGATCTTCCCGTAGGTGTCCCTGGTGGGCGGGGTTCCGCATTCTGTTTGCTGATATTTTTTGTCTTGGCCTGATGATAACCTATGTGGTCAGTTCATATGTCCCTGATGGGTTCATTATATTTTCTGAGTGAGGCCGATGGCCCACGATCATCTAATAGAGATCAGTGACGGGGAGGCTATCACCAGTTGTATGATTTATTTTACAGGTTCCTCGGGTTGGAATGAAGAACCCGGACCCAATGTAACATCCGATCCCGGATAAATTATGATGTGGAGAGATGGGCCAGCAACTTTCGCAATGGAAGAAGTTAAGACACATTGCTCGGTGGAGTCTAATGGTATATGTATCCTACATGAGTGAATACCAATCGTTAACACACCTGAAGTGATGGAGGTTCAAGCCCATGTGGAACTAGATCAGTAGGGACTGATGTTCACAGTAGATGAAACCAAACATTGAAGTGTAGTTGTTCCGCGTATCAAGGAAATCAGAACTTCAGACTATATCTAGTGAATAAAGCAAGCCATTTTATTCTAGATACATTAACTGTTTAATAGTGAGAACTAGTGAACATTTATCAAGAGACAAAAAGACTTGTTAGTAGGACAGTGTTCCATGTTTGTTTTCACTGCGCCGGAATTATGAAGCCGGAGTTTCTATAAACTATTAGGAACAGTTGCGTTAGGAAATATACTAGTATTTTCCACGGAGTTATATTTACATGAGATTCAGATCTCATAGTCATCAGAGTTCCTGGAGGAGGACATGTCTGGAGAGAAGGATACGACTTCGGTGAGGTTTTTCGTACTGACTCGAATGATGTTGTGTGATCCTTGCCATGATGTGTACACTATGATCCTGAACTTTGAAGGCTGACATACACATTTATGTTATAATACACGACACACTTTTTCTTCGCATACACGTCCTCATATACGTTACACTTTTCTTTTAATAAATTAGTCTTTATTAATTTTTAGAAGCAAGATTTGTTGAGTATGTTGCGTTGGGGAAGTATGAGAGGGGGCATAGTACGACAGTGAGAGAGTGATAGGAAAAAGGGG
>JACEFZ010016403.1:0-11244 GCA_014155875.1 Cepaea nemoralis
CCTAGAAAGGTGTATTTCCTTTGTGCATTTTAAAACCTAAAAGTCGTAGTGAAACACATTCATTGAATGTGCTTCATTTATCTTGCACCTGATTTTTTTGTTTTTTGTGAGACAGGAGGGCAATGTCAACAATGATGTCCAGATCGCCTGGCTTGCCTTATTAGAGAAGTGCATTGAATTTCATTTCTGACAGTTCTTGTTGTTGGCTTAACTGATTAAGTGTTATGGGATGATTAATTGTCTGAAGCGACTTTCGGTAGCTGCTATGAGCTTATATACAGTAATTTTCCCCCCATGCAGCCCATTTAATTTGATACATAATACAACATGACTGATACCATATTAACAACGTTTACGTCATAACTGTGACACAGCCCTACTTCCCATTTCCCGCCATCCATTGTTGTTTGGTGCACACCTAATTTTTATTTGGCACTGAATCTGTTAATAATCCAGCCAATGGTCAGTAAGAATAACATATGTGACAAAAGGCTAGAATTATTCCGCTAGAATATAGGATGCCTCCGTTGGTTTTTCCACATGGAGGACTGCATGTCATGCCTCTACATGTTGCCTTTATTAAGTTAATTATTTTCTGCGGTATTCCATAATACCTCATCAACATCCAACGAGATTCACTATCAGTGCTAGAAAAGGCCCTTTCATAGTCCATAAATCCAATATATCGTGGATAATTCAGTTCAATGATTTGTTCTTTTATTATGTGCTCTGTGTGCAGTGTAGGATCTATTTGGTCAAAAGCCTGTTCAACCCTCAGTTGTTTGTCAATGGCATATCTTAATCTCTCCAGAAAAATCCTGCTTAATATAGTCTCAGGACCAGACAATAAAATTATACCTCTAAATTCTCACACTCGTGTGGGTGAAGATCATTTGCAGGCGACTTTTTATGCAAAGTTGGCAGTTGATCATATTTGATAACTTCCTATATTGATTTGTGCCGCTCATCCCAGTACATTTGTTCTTTAAATGGGGCATTGTGGTCATTTGGTTCGAACCTCTGTGTGCCTATACCTCTCAACTTCTGTATTGTCTGGTGTAAAGCTATGATATCTGCTTCTGTATTTTACTCACAATGAGTGTCGATCAACACCTGCGAATGAATCTCTCATGCTATTTCAGTGACCTCAACTGTTGTGTGATACAAATTATATCTTATTATCCTACTAGATGTATTTCCAAGCTTGTGTATTTAAGTGAAAGCGCGCACTCGTGTGTGTGCGTGCGTGCGCGTGTGTGTGTGTGTGTGTGTGTGTGTGTGTGTGTGTGTGTGTGTGTGTGTGTAATCATCGATGTAATGCGTCTACAAAATGTTAAAAATAAATTTAATACTCATTAAAACGTATACACGTGAAATTAAGATGGCGAGTTACATAAAATCTCAAGATACATTAACATTTTTGCACGTGCACGGCAGCGCGTAAGTTAATCTACAGTTTCAAGAGGAAAACTGGCTTGGGGAACATGGAAAGGTTTTTGAGAAGAAGACAGAATGTACAAGACATGTATGCAATCTTACTGATAATACGATTCATCTGTGCGGCAAAATAAATGTTACAAAGTGAGAGTCATAAAAAGCACAGGGCTAAAAGTATGTGAGAGAGGGAGAGAGAGAGAGAGAGAGAGAGAGAGAGAGAGAGAGAGAGAGAGAGAGAGAGAAAGAGAGACAGACAGACAGACAGACAGACAGACAGACAGGCAGACAGAGAGATAGGGAGACAGAGAGAAAGACAGAGAGAGAGAGTGACAGAGAGAGACAGGGAGAGAGAGAGACAGAAAGACAGAGAGTTGGAGAGAGAGAAAGAGATAGAGAGAGAAAAAGAGAGAAAGAGATACACAGAGACAATGATAAATAGGGAGTCAGTGAGGGAGAGGCAGTGAAAGAGAGAGACAGCTAGATAGAGAAAAAGAGAGAGAGCGTGCGAGAAAGAAACAGAGAGCGAGATACAGACAGAGAAAGAATGGAAGCTCAGAAGAACCCAATTAACAGACAAGACAGGAAGGCCAGGCTACGACCAGATCACCTCAACATGCTTGTTGTTCAAGCCTGGCCTACTTGTGTAATTGTTATTCGGCTAAAGGTTGAGCTAAAATCAGCTGTTCTGTTGTGTCTCCTGGGAGCAGTATCCCACTCCTCTCTTATCTTGGTCTGATTTCTGAAGACGGCTGGCATTTTGTCTGCCTGGGAATGTGACATATTCTACTGAAAACATAAAAGTGACTATTTCTGTGGCAAACAGCTGGCCATCTGTTTATTGGTTAATTCTTACATGATATTTTTGTTTAACTTCGTTTGTACCACCAAAAGATGTTACACTAAAATCTCTATCCCATTTGTTGTTTTCAGTCTGTCTGTCCCATAAGGAAGTGAAAAGAACAAAGAGGGGGCAGAGATGTAAATATATGGATGGCTTGGCCACATACCGTGGTCAAGACAAGAACACAGAGCAGACCCACGACTCTGGTGATCGTGTAAAACGTTTAAACATGACTGCCCAAGCTTATCGGCATGGCAGATGATGATGATGATTTCATAATGTTATGGTTACATGAACATACTATCCAAGTCATTCTGGGGTGGAAGGCAACGAGCTGGCTGCTCTGTTGCTTCAAGAGTGCCAGTAGCTTGAACACTCATGATGAACTGGGAAGACATTCTGAAGACCACCCATGAACGATACATCGTATATAAGGTCCTTTGCAGAGCGTCGTTCTCATCACGGCCCGTCGAAAAGATCCTCGATCACTTGTCAGATCCTTGATTCATGTATTTGTATATACTATGTTCATCTTCGTGCTGGCATCATCAAGTGCTATATAAGCTGGCGAGGGCGTTCATGTCTCTTTAATGTCTCATGTCGTCGTGCTTTCGGCACTGCGAGCGCTAACAAGACAAGTCGCCTTAACCAGTCAAGAAGCCTGATACGGGGGAAAATGTCACGGCGCAAGTCCAACAACAAGAAACACGCGGTATCCAAGATGTGCAGCGTGGGAGCCGGGGAGAAATTGAAAGTGGAGAGCCCGCCTGCTAGCTGCATCAAAGAACCTGAAACTACAGCTATTACTAAAACTACCACGAGGGAGATGATCGACAGCCCACCTCAGACAAGAGCCAAATCTATTGAGAAGCGGAGGGAGGAGAAAGACACCAGAGTCGGAAACACCGACTTACCGACAAGCAAGTGGGTTGTCAAATGATCCAAGTGGAGCTGGCAGACCAAAAAATCCTGAAGCAGCTACAAGATGAGAATCTCCACATCCGATTCTTGAAGGCGGAGCGGCTACTCACCTACTCCAAGATTCCTACAACCTTGGCGGTGGTGACGACAGAGGGCAGCGAGATGCCGATAACAGTATCAATCAACAAGAGAATGCAGCAGCCAGAGAGATTCATCCCTAGAGTCAACCAATGTTCCAGATGCCAGAGGGCCGGCCACAGCAGAGCAATATGTCGCAGTAAGACGGAAATCTGCCGTTACTGCGCCGATCACCACGCCTTCAAGGAGTGTCCGCTGGCCAAGCTGGACACGGACTTCCGAGCTCCTAACAACAAAAGAAAGTGCGCCAACTGCCTGGGCAAGCATGGAGCAAGATACTTGGGCTGTCCGTACCTGCAACGACACAGAGACGCCTTAAAGATCGCAACTACCACGAATACACCAGTCAAGGAAGCAATGCGAAGGGGCGAGACAGCCACGGGTATAGCACAAGCTGAAAGAGATCAACTGCAAAAACAGATAGACGAGTTGAAGAGACAAGTCAAGGCACTGCTGACGCCGACTCCGACCAGCGACAACGAAAAACTACTGGCGGAAATGAAGGAGATTCAGCAAAACATCAAGCAAGAAGTGGAACATATGGCACTGATTAAGAAGGAGAACGAAGAAATCCTACAAACCATTAAATCAGAGCGAGAACTACAGAAAGCTGAAATGGAAATATTCCGAAACAAAACAACAGAAGCCGTACAAGAAATTACAGAGAAACCGCAAGATGAAAACCAAGAGACCGAGCCTGAATCGCAAGCGAAAGCCAGCAGCCCAACCACGACGCCCGAAACAGCCAAAGGGAAGCCAATATCCAGCCAGACATCCGAAGAAAACCGAGATGAGCAGCCTGACGACGACAGAGAGGACGCCCCGATACCGCCACTATTTACCGATGAAGAACTCGCGGAAATAAAGAGGACACACGAACTCAGGTGCAAGGAATACAGAAGGCGCATGGAAGAAAAAGCAAAGAAGTACAAGAAAATCAAGGGGAAACCAATGCCCTTCCGTATCGCTGAAGAACCAGATTTATACGAGGATGAAGATCACCCGTGGAAATACTATATAGATGAAGGAGAGATCGTCCCATTTCTGACCGCAGAGGAAAAAATCGAATGGCAACAGAAGCTCAAACTCGAAGAAAAAAAAGGAGGAGGAGGAAAATGAAAACATCGATACGCTCCTACAGAAAGTACAGAAAAAGGAGGCCAAAAAAAAAATCAAATAAAAAGTCCTTTTAAGTCAAGCCAGATGAGCCAGGAGCCTTCCCTGCCAAAAGATACCACAAAAGGAGACGAGCACAAGGGACAGCCACCGACCGATCCCCCAGCTGACGTCACAGACACAAACAAACAGAACCAGTCCGGATCAGGACTAACTCGTAAGAGCGCACAAGACAAGAATTCGGGTGAATGAACCCACAAAAACCACAGACCTCAACAATAACCAAAGATGACAGACGCAGGCTGAACGAGGCCGAATTTGGAATTTTTGTTTTGAAAATTGGAATTGGAATTTGAATTCTTCCTGTTGGTCTTCTTTACATCCGTATCTTGCCACAGTAGAGATGCATGTTCTAAAGAAATGTACTTTCATTTATTGCTGTTTATGCATATACTTGCCCGTGCGTGCTATTAGGTTGTCGGCACTGCAGTCTGCTCCACTCTTTACACTGAACATGATTGAACAGTATAGGACATTATTGGTGCTACCGAGCTGATACTGATACTTGAATCCGATTAAAAACACAAAATTTGACAAGGAAGATTGACGAAAGAAAAACAGATACAGGTTTCGTTTCGTCATAAGTCTTTTTCAACGAACATAGAAAACAAAGCTATGAAAACGGATTAAACAACAGACTGCTTACCTTGGCATCCGAAAAGCAGTCCTTTTAATAAATAAACGTTTAGGGTGTGGGTGCTGTCTTTAATACACAAAGTAGTTTTCATTTGAGGAGCAGACTCCTGTAGTTACGCCGCCTGACTCGCGCTCCGAAGGTTGTGGGTTCACTATCGGGAACATCAGCCTACGTCTTTCGGTTTACGAGTGCAATTTTCTCGGAGAGTCCTGTGGTCGCTGGAGCTGCGGAGCTGGTGCTTTGTGTGACGCTTTCGACAGACCGCTTTGAGTATACATTAAATACTGTTGTGTGTGACTTGTGAACAAGTACATCATATTGAAATAGTATTTAGTTCCGATTAAAAAACAAAACAAACAAACAAAAATATGTAATTCCTGTAGACTATTTGGTTGGAGTCTGTTGACAATGAACGAAATAAAACAGTGGAGGAAACATTACCTCACCCAGGCCTAATCCCAACCTACCCCACTCAGGCTCAATTCCAGCCAATACCGTTTGTGCCGTGCTGAACCATGACCCAGTTGCATCCTAATAGTCTCGCTGCAGATGTGATGTACCGGTCTTGCAGCCCTGCATGTTGCTTAGATGAGTTAGTTAATTAGTTATTCGGGGGGTACGGGGTGTCAGGCATTGGTAGCACCTTTGGTAAGGATGGCTCTCATGTCCTTTCAGGACCCATCCCCCACTGGTCCAAGTCTGACACCCAGCTCGTGCCTGTGGCTCCTAGTAGCTGTCAGCATGCGACAGCGGCCACCCCCCCCCCCCCCCCCCCGGGCAACAGCTGTGAGAGGCTGGCTAAACCAGGCATGGGTATCCGATTTGGTGTCAAACCAAGAGGTAAACTAGGGTATGCCTACCCAGCATGTGAAGACAGGATTCGGCAGACTGCGCGGAAGAAATCATTCCTGATTCAACGGGCAAGACGGCGTTTACCTGCAAAGCGTTGTGGAACGTAATGAGCACGGCAAGGCACGTAGAGCGCCCTGGTCATCCACTGCACCTGTATTCGTCTCCAATCGTCTCGACTTGTCTTGCCACTGGACTCAGATGGACTCAGGCGAGAGAGTGAGGTCGACGAATTGCGCAACTCTTCCTCACTTTAATCCAAGTCATCGCGCAAGTCATTCTTCATCCAACGTCACATATCACCTTCAAGCCCTGTGGCGATGGGCGAGCGGCAAAGCGGCAGGCGTGGGTACGCTGGCAGCCGTAGTCGCAGACCTGCACACAGGCGGCTCAGGCCATATGGTCGTCTTCTACTGACCGGAGCAGCAGTGGGATTCGGCAGCCCCCTGAGCGACTGAGCAGCCCTCTATAGGAACACACTGCTCACCTCCATAGCATGAGGAAGGGGCTAGAAAAGGTACCCTAAACATTGTCTGCTTCATCACTACCTAACCAGCTAGCCGCGGTTGGTGGGTACCCTAAACTGCGGTCGACATACAAAGAAAGATAAAACAAGCAAAGCTAAAAGAGTAAACCATATTCCCTTAACAATTGGAACTTGGAATGTACGCACCCTACTTGACAGAAACGGCGCGTCAGGTCCAGAGAGACGAACAGCACTGATTGGGAGAGAGCTTGGCAGGTACAACATCGACATTGCAGCCTTGAGCGAGACACGACTTGCAGAAGAAGGCCAAATCTGTGAAATTGGTGCCGGCTACACATTTTTCTGGAGTGGAAGGAAAAGCGAGGAAAGACGCCAATCCGGTGTGGGATTTGCCATTAAGTCGGCCCTGGTAGGCAAATTAGCTGGATTTCCAAAGGCTGTAAACGACAGGCTCATGACCATGAAGTTGCCTCTGCTGAATGGAAGGAAGCACGCAACCATTGTGAGTGTCTACGCACCAACTATGACTAACGAAGATGATGTCAAGAATAAGTTCTATGAGGACCTGCACAATGTATTAACATCTGTTCCCAAAGGAGACAAACTTATACTCCTTGGGGATTTCAATGCCAGAGTAGGCACGGACACCACCTCTTGGAGTGGCATTATTGGAAAGCATGGAGTCGGAAATTGTAACAGCAATGGACTCCGCCTCCTTCAGACTTGTGCCGAACATGATCTCCTGATTACGAACACAATTTTCCGTCTCCCCATGAGAAATAGGACATCGTGGATGCACCCTCGCTCGAAACACTGGCACCTCATTGACTATGTCATCGTCAGGAGGAGTGACAGACAAGACGTTCGAGTGACAAAATCCATGTGTGGTGCCGAATGTTGGACAGACCATCGTCTCATTGTCTCGAAAATGAACATCCACATCAGGCCACCACGGCGTCCTCAAGGGGCGAAAATGCAAACAAAGCTAAATGTCACCCGCCTAAACAGCAAGAAAATGCAGCAGTCGTTTGAAAATATGCTGGAAGACCGCCTCAAGCCCAATGCTGAAGCTAAACAGGATACAGAAACAGATTGGAGAGCCCTAAAGGACACGATTTACAACACTGCTATGGAAATCCTGGGTCCAGCCCCCCGAAAGCATAAAGACTGGTTTGATGAAAATTCCGAAGACATCAACCAATTGCTGGCCGAGAAACATCTTCTCCTCAAGGCACATTTGAATGACCCAAAGTCAACATCAAAAAAAGATGCTTTCAAGAACATTCAGAGAGTAGTGCAGCAGAAACTTCGGCACATGCGGGACTCCTGGCTGAGCAGCAAAGCTGATGAAATTCAGGGCTTTGCTGACAGCCACGACATGAAAAACTTCTACGACTCACTGAAAGCGGTCTATGGTCCTTCATCACCAGGCATAGTTCCCCTCCTCAGTGCAGACGGGGGAACATTGGTCACCGATAAGAAAGAAATCCTCCAACGCTGGGCAGAGCATTTCAGCAAAATCTTAAATGCAACTTCCTTCTTCGATGATGAAACCATCAATTGCCTTCCTCAGGTTCCCACCAATGAGACTCTTGATGACCTGCCAACCATAGTGGAAATAAACAAAGCCATCCAGCAACTCTCCAGCGGCAAGGCACCTGGTCCTGACTCCATCCCAGCAGAGATATACAAGGCAGGTGGGCCGGTCCTAACAGAGCAGCTTCACCAAGTCTTCACAAACATATGGATGAACGAGACCATGCCACAAGATTTTAAGGACGCGTCAATAGTCCACCTTTACAAACGTAAAGGAAACCGCCAATCCTGTGACAACCACCGAGGCATCTCCTTGCTTTCAATTGCAGGGAAGATACTCGCCAGAATTCTTCTCAATCGCCTCACAGCCCATCTCGATCAAGGTCTTCTTCCTGAGAGTCAATGTGGCTTCAGAAAAGAACGTGGAACTGTTGACATGATTTTCGCTGCAAGGCAGCTGCAAGATACATGTCAGGAACAGAACTGCGAAATGTTCTCCACTTTCATTGACCTTACCAAGGCTTTTGATACAGTCAGCAGAGAAGGACTGTGGAAGATTATGGCAAAATATGGCTGTCCACGAAAGTTTGTCCAAATAGTGCGGCTATTTCATGACGGCATGCAGGCAAGAGTACAGGAAAATGGTGAGCTGTCTGAACCCTTTCCTGTCACCAATGGAGTGAAGCAAGGATGTGTCCTGGCACCAACACTGTTCAGCCTCATGTTTTCAGCCATGTTGATGAATGCCTTCGAGAACGACGACATTGGAATAGACATCAACTACCGTATGGATGGAAAGTTATTCAATCTCAGAAGGCTGAAAGCTAAAACCAAAATTAACAGCGGCACCGTCAGAGAGCTCCTGTTTGCTGATGATTGCGCTCTATATGCCAACTCAGAGGCGGACATGCAACATAATGTTTCAGCTTTCTCACATGCCTGTGCCAACTTTGGGCTCAATATCAACTTGGAGAAGACTGTAGTTATGTACCAGCCAGCTCCAGGGAATAATCACACTGTGCCGAATATCAAAGTGAATGATCATAGACTAAGTGTTGTGGACAAATTTACCTATCTTGGCAGCACCCTGTCACAAGCTGCCACAATCGATGACGAAGTGAATGCAAGAATCTCCAAGGCCAGTGCAGCCTTTGGCAGACTGTACAAGAATGTATGGGACAGAACTGGAATAAGCCTGCAAACAAAGCTAAAAGTCTACAAAGCAGTTGTATTATCTACACTGCTATATGCTTGTGAAACCTGGACTGTTTATCAGCGACACGCTAGGAAATTAAACCACTTCCACACAGTCTGCCTAAGGAAGCTACTGAAGATTAAATGGCAAGACAAGATTCCAGACACTGAAGTCCTAGAAAGAGCATCCATGCCCAGTATCCACACTCTACTGATGAAGAATCAGATTCGCTGGGCTGGTCACTTGACTCGCATGCCAGATCACAGGCTCCCTAAACGAATCTTTTACAGCGAACTGCGTTGTGGTAAACGCTCCCAAGGTGGCCAGAGGAAACGTTTTAAAGACACTCTGAAAAGTTCACTGAATGCTTTTGGAATTCATCATGACACCTGGGAGGCTGCAGCCAGAGACCGAAATTCGTGGCGTGCATCATTGCGCAAAGGTGCAGTCATATGTGAGGCAACCAGGACTGCAAGAGCTGTGAAGAAAAGGCAGGACAGAAAAACCACTGCAGGAAATCCTCCTCCAGAGACGTCAAGCATTCTTTGTCCACATTGTCAAAGAACATTTCGAGCCAAAATAGGCCTTATCAGCCATCTTAGAACTCACGGCTCCACACCTTCAACCCCACTGGATGAAATGAATGGTCATCATCATTCTTGATGGACAAACAACAATTAGTTATTCGCGGTTCCAACTTCACAGCAACGGGTCGTCCCCATTTTGCTCCGTTCCTGTGCCAGTGAATATCACACAAAAAGCTCCTCACTGCCCCATGTGAAAAGTGAAACAGACAGGAGTCTCGACAAACCAGCAGCCCGCACAGATACATTGTGCATAATCCGCTGTCAGAATGTTAAAACACAAGACCTCCACGAAAAATACAGTTAATCTTCGATGGAAGCGGCAGTCACTAGTCTAGCAGCCATACATTACTGCATAAGGCAAACCAGTCAGTTCTGCGACGCCGGCCGCCATTATTCCGAACATACAGTTCACGCTACAAACAACCGCGGACAGATGTAAAAGCATTTCACTGTACATAATGCCGTCGCCAGAATGCCAGGACAAACGTCCTCCACGAAAAACACAGTTTATCGTCGATGGAAGCGGCAGTCAGTAGAACACCAGCAGCCACACATTTCAGCATAAGGCAAAACCAATCAGTTCTGTGACAAAGCCGGCCGCCATTACTCCGAACATGCAGTTCACTCTCCAATCTGTTTGGAGCGTTTGGAGCGTTGCTTAGATGAGATGGGCAGGAGCACTGCAACATAGTCCCATGTAGGTAGTGCTTTGGTATTATGTCATAAAGAATGTATCTACACTAACCTCACACCTATAGATGCAAGCTTTGGTATTATGTCATAAAGAATGTATCTACACTAACCCCACGCCTATAGATGCAAGCTTTGGTATTATGTCATAAAGAATGTATCTACACTAACCTCACACCTATAGATGCAAGCTTTGGTATTATGTCATAAAGAATGTATCTACACTAACCTCACACCTATAGATGCAAGCTTTGGTATTATGTCATAAAGAATGTATCTACACTAACCCCACGCCTATAGATGCAAGCTTTGGTATTATGTCATAAAGAATGTATCTACACTAACCCCACGCCTATAGATGCAAGCTTTGGTATTATGTCATAAAGAATGTATCTACACTAACCCCACGCCTATAGATGCAAGCTTTGGTATTATGTCATAAAGAATGTATCTACACTAACCCCACGCCTATAGATGCAAGCTTTGGTATTATGTCATAAAGAATGTATCTACACTAACCCCACGCCTATAGATGCAAGCTTTGGTATTATGTCATAAAGAATATATCTACACTAACCTCACGCCTATAGATGCAAGCTTTGGTATTATGTCATAAAGAATGTATCTACACTAACCCCACGCCTATAGATGCAAGCTTTGGTATTATGTCATAAAGAATGTATCTACACTAACCCCACGCCTATAGATGCAAGCTTTGGTATTATGTCATAAAGAATGTATCTACACTAA
>JACEFZ010016404.1:0-144718 GCA_014155875.1 Cepaea nemoralis
ATGCATGGGTTAACATGATTCCACAAACTCAGGATTGTAAAACATGTATAACTTCCTTCTAGCAGGCATGGGGTAACATGATCCCACAAACTCAGGATCGTAAAATATATATGACTTCCTTCTAGCATGCATGTAGTAAGTAACATGATCCCACAAACTCAGGATTGTAAAAAATATATGACTTCCTTCTAGCATGAATGTAGTAACATGATCCCACAAACTCAGGATCGTAAAACATATATGACTTCCTTCTAGCATGCATGGGGTAACATGATCCCACAAACTCAGGATCATAAAATATGTATGACTTCCTCCTAGCATGCAAGGGGTAACATGATCCCACAAACTCAGGATCGTAAAACATATATGACTTCCTTCTAGCATGCATGTAGTAACATGATCCCACAAACTCAGGATCGTAAAACATATATGACTTACTTCTAGTATGCATGTAGTAACATGATCCCACAAACTCAGGATCGTAAAACATATATGACTTCCTTCTAGCATGCATGGGGTAACATGATCACACAAACTCAGGATCGTAAAACATATATGACTTACTTCTAGCATGCATGTAGTAACATGATCCCACAAACTCAGGATCGTAAAACATATATGACTTCCTTCTAGCATGCATGGGGTAACATGATCCCACAAACTCAGGATCATAAAACATATATGACTTCCTTCTAGCATGCAAGGGGTAACATGATCCCACAAACTCAGGATCATAAAACATATATGACTTCCTTCTAGCATGCATGGGGTAACATGATCCCACAAACTCAGGATCATAAAACATATATGACTTCCTTCTAGCATGCATGGGGTAACATGATCCCACAAACTCAGGATCATAAAACATATATGACTTCCTTCTAGCATGCATGGGGTAACATGATCCCACAAACTCAGGATCATAAAACATATATGACTTCCTTCTAGCATGCAAGGGGTAACATGATCCCACAAACTCAGGATCATAAAACATATATGACTTCCTTCTAGCATGCATGGGGTAACATGATCCCACAAACTCAGGATCATAAAACATATATGACTTCCTTCTAGCATGCATGGGGTAACATGATCCCACAAACTCAGGATCATAAAACATATATGACTTCCTTCTAGCATGCATGGGGTAACATGATCCCACAAACTCAGGATCATAAAACATATATGACTTCCTTCTAGCATGCATGGGGTAACATGATCCCACAAACTCAGGATCATAAAACATATATGACTTCCTTCTAGCATGCATGGGGTAACATGATCCCACAAACTCAGGATCATAAAACATATATGACTTCCTTCTAGCATGCATGGGGTAACATGATCCCACAAACTCAGGATCATAAAACATATATGACTTCCTTCTAGCATGCATGGGGTAACATGATCCCACAAACTCAGGATCATAAAACATATATGACTTCCTTCTAGCATGCATGGGGTAACATGATCCCACAAACTCAGGATCATAAAACATATATGACTTCCTTCTAGCATGCAAGGGGTAACATGATCCCACAAACTCAGGATCATAAAACATATATGACTTCCTTCTAGCATGCAAGGGGTAACATGATCCCACAAACTCAGGATCATAAAACATATATGACTTCCTTCTAGCATGCATGGGGTAACATGATCCCACAAACTCAGGATCATAAAACATATATGACTTCCTTCTAGCATGCAAGGGGTAACATGATCCCACAAACTCAGGATCATAAAACATATATGACTTCCTTCTAGCATGCAAGGGGTAACATGATCCCACAAACTCAGGATCATAAAACATATATGACTTCCTTCTAGCATGCATGGGGTAACATGATCCCACAAACTCAGGATCATAAAACATATATGACTTCCTTCTAGCATGCAAGGGGTAACATGATCCCACAAACTCAGGATCATAAAACATATATGACTTCCTTCTAGCATGCATGGGGTAACATGATCCCACAAACTCAGGATCATAAAACATATATGACTTCCTTCTAGCATGCATGGGGTAACATGATCCCACAAACTCAGGATCATAAAACATATATGACTTCCTTCTAGCATGCATGGGGTAACATGATCCCACAAACTCAGGATCATAAAACATATATGACTTCCTTCTAGCATGCAGGGGTAACATGATCCCACAAACTCAGGATCATAAAACATATATGACTTCCTTCTAGCATGCATGTAGTAACATGATCCCACAAACTCAGGATCGTAAACCATATATGACTTCCTTCTAGCATGCATGGGGTAACATGATCCCACAAACTCAGGATCATAAAACATATATGACTTCCTTCTAGCATGCATGTAGTAACATGATCCCACAAACTCAGGATCGTAAACCATATATGACTTCCTTCTAGCATGCATGGGGTAACATGATCCCACAAACTCAGGATCGTAAACCATATATGACTTCCTTCTAGCATGCATGGGGTAACATGATCCCACAAACTCAGGATCGTACAATATGTATGACTTCCTTCTAGCATGCATGGGTTAACATGATTCCACAAACTCAGGATTGTAAAACATGTATAACTTCCTTCTAGCAGGCATGGGGTAACATGATCCCACAAACTCAGGATCGTAAAATATATATGACTTCCTTCTAGCATGCATGTAGTAAGTAACATGATCCCACAAACTCAGGATTGTAAAAAATATATGACTTCCTTCTAGCATGAATGTAGTAACATGATCCCACAAACTCAGGATCGTAAAACATATATGACTTCCTTCTAGCATGCATGGGGTAACATGATCCCACAAACTCAGGATCATAAAATATGTATGACTTCCTCCTAGCATGCAAGGGGTAACATGATCCCACAAACTCAGGATCGTAAAACATATATGACTTCCTTCTAGCATGCATGTAGTAACATGATCCCACAAACTCAGGATCGTAAAACATATATGACTTACTTCTAGTATGCATGTAGTAACATGATCCCACAAACTCAGGATCGTAAAACATATATGACTTCCTTCTAGCATGCATGGGGTAACATGATCACACAAACTCAGGATCGTAAAACATATATGACTTACTTCTAGCATGCATGTAGTAACATGATCCCACAAACTCAGGATCATAAAACATATATGACTTCCTTCTAGCATGCATGGGGTAACATGATCCCACAAACTCAGGATCGTAAAACATATATGACTTCCTTCTAGCATGCATGTAGTAACATGATCCCACAAACTCAGGATCGTAAAACATATGTGACTTCCTTCTAGCATGCATGGGGTAACATGATCCCACAAACTGAGGATCATAAAACATATGTGACTTCCTTCTAGCATGCATGTAGTAACATGATCCCACAAACTCAGGATCGTAAAACATATATGACTTTGGTTCCAAATGTTGCTGTATGTAGCCGGGGCGCAGTGTTGGGGTGAGCGCCCAACATTGCTTAAATACCCCAATGGCTCGTGAATACATAACCTATGCAGCAAAAATCCAACTCCTGGCCTTCACGTGGCGGAGCTGTTTCTACTAACAGGAGAAGGGGCGACGGCGAGTTTCTGGCGCTGAAAAATAACCAGTGTGCTCTAGATGTGTATACACATACATGCATGTGCAGACACGTGTGTGCGTGTGTACACATCTACACTCGAGTGAGACCACAGTCTGCTCTAGCAAAGGAAAGGTGCTGAAGACGGAGGCAACCAGCCAGGAGGCGCACCACAGAAATCAGGATGCCACGCAATTACGCAAAATGGAATATGTCGACTACTGCTAAATGTTATGGTGCTCGCCCTGCTTTGGACCCCCAGGCAGGTGCAGTCCCGGGCCCTATGTCTCGAAAAGGTCCAACCCCAACTACTGGAGGTCCTTCTCAGATGTCCTGTGGAGCCAGGGGACATGAGAATAGAACGGCTGGCCATACTAAACAAAGACTTGCAATAATGCACTGGAATGCTGAGGGAGTCAGCAACAAAAAAATAGAATTAGAAAACATCCTGGACCAAGAAAAAGTAAGCATGTGTTGCTTGCAAGAAACTCACCTCAATGAAAATATAGCCTTCAAAATCAGAGGCTACCAGTGTTACCGATCTGACCGAAAGGACAGGCGAAAAGGTGGGATACTGACCCTTGTAAAAAATAACATCACTGCTTCCCAAATTGAAGTCTATATGGAAGGGGCTGAGTATCAGACACTTAGACTTAAGACAGGCTATACAGACCTACATCTGATCAATTACTACTGTCCAAGTGAACGCCCACAGGCACTAGACACACTACCATTAACAGAAAAAATGATTGTGTGTGGCGATTTCAACAGCCACTCGCAGAGTTGGGGCTAAGATCACATGGACCAGAGAGGAGAGAGACTGGAAGACTGGCAGGATGAGAATAGATTCATCTTGGTTAACAAGCCGTCTGACCCACATACTTTCTACTCGAAATCATGGCACACTACAACTACACCTGACCTGGCTTTTCATTTACCAGACCTGGAGTGGAACATTACACGAATTGTTGGGAAACAACTTGGTGGCAGTGACCATCGGCCAGTCTTTCTAACTGTAGAAAATGAGCTTGTAAGTGAAAGAAGCACCCTCTAAAGGTGGAACTACAAGATAGCAGACTGGGCAATGTACAAAAATCGCACCAGCATACAGGTTAGAAACCTGAACACTGAGAAAGATATAAATAAAGTAGTTGAAGAGTTTGGGAAATGCATACTACAGGCAGCGTGAGAAACAGTACCAAGAGGAGCCCGTAAACAATATAAACCCTACTGGAGTAGTGAACTGGAATAGTTGCATAATGATGTGGAAGTGTGTAGAAAGCAAGCAGAGGCCACACCCAGCCAAGAGCACCACAATAAATTCCAGCACGCAAAAGCCAAATTTCAAAGGGCCAAGCTGCAGGCTAAATGGAAAAGCTGGCAGGAAAAAACAGTCTCTGAACTTTGAAAGAGACACAAGGAAATTGTGGAAGCTAATAAAACAACTTAACAATGAGGGCACAGGGAGAAACTCAAAAATTGCACTACATAAAGATGGAAACATCTTAACAAGAAAGCAAGCAGCTGACCATTTTGCGGACTCATTCGCACAAAATAACAATATCAAAATTAGTCTAGAGAAACAACAAGAGATTCGAGAGAAACGGCAACATACAGGACAGAAGGAAATAGTACATGAGGTTCTGGAGGCACCCATCACAATCAGCGAACTGGAGCTAGCCATATCAAAACTGAAAATGAGAAAGTCACCAGGAGCTGATGTTATCTCCAATTAAATGATCAGGAATCTAGGAACAGAGGCCAAAGAAAAGCTGTTGCAGATCTTCAATAATAGTTGGACCTTAGGCAGTGTTCCACAAGCCTGGAGAGAAGCAATCATGATACCCCTCTTAAAATCAGGGAAAGATAGTTCCATTGCCTCTAGCTACAGATCAATTAGCCTCACCAGCTGTCTCTGCAAAACACTGGAGCGCATCATCAATCACAGACTGCAGTGGTACATTGAAAGTAAAAACATCCTTGTGCCAAAGCAGGCTGGCTTTAGGCAGTGCTACTCTACGGAAGATCAGACAACCTACCTCTCTCAAGAAATTGAGGATGCATTCCAAGAGAAGAAGCTGGTGCTTGCGGCATGGATAGATTTGAAGAAAGCCTTTGACAAAGTCTGGAAAGAAGGTCTGATGAATAAACTGAGAAACTGCAAAGTCAATGGAAGAATGTACAAATGGGTGAAAGCATACTTGCACAACAGAAGAGCCCGAGTACAGATAGACGGACTAAAGAGCAAGAAAAACTATTAGTGTTGGAACTCTTCGCTGGCTGCTGAGAATGGGGACGGAGCGCTTATGGGAATGTCCCAAATGCTGTGATGTCAGATCCTAAATCAATCAATCAATCAATCAAGAGCAAGAAAGTACTACTGCGTCACGGTGTTCCCCAGGATGGAGTCTTGTCCCCCACACTTTTTCTAATCTTCATCAATGATCTCGTTGCTAATCTACCGCATGGAATTAAAGCGGCAATGTACGCCGATGACATGGTTCTATGGAGCACAAATGAACATGCATCAGTGGCCACCAGATTGCTACAAAGAGCTGTAGATACATTTGCTGCATGGGCAAATAGATGGTGTGTCAGCATAAACACTGACAAGTGCAGCTCCACCCTATTTACCCTCTCTCCAAAACAAAAGGCAGGGATCATCCAGATAAATGGAACAACCCTAAGAGATGATAAAGAACCAACATACCTTGGAGTAACATTTGATGGCATACTGACATGGAGAAAGCACATCAACAAAGCAGTAGCAAAAGCCAGAAGGAAAATAGCCATCCTGAGAAAGCTAAGTGGAACCACATGGGGAGCCAGTGGGAAAATACTTAGCAAAGTTTATCAACAGAGCATACGACCACACCTGGAATACGGGTCAACTGCGTGGTGTTCGGCATCAAACACTACACTATAAGAGCTGGACAAAGTGCAAAATCAAGCACTTAGGGTCACCACAGGAAGGATGAAATCAACCCCTATAGTGGAAATGGAGACGATGGGGAGGACACAAGCACTGAGTGAGCATAGAGATACGGAAAAAAAAAAAGTCACTTAAAAGTCGACAGGGTCGACTTCATTGCACCGGGTTTTATCCCATATGGCTCGGTCTCTTTCCGCAGTGCGGAAAGCGTCACACAAAGCACGAACTCCGTAGCTTTTAGCGACGACCCACATGAGTCTCCGAAACATTTAACTCGTAAACCGAAGGGCGAGGCCCGGAATCGAACCCAAAACCTTCGGAGCACGAGTCAAACGGCTTGACCACTTCGCCACAGAGACTCCAAGAGATACGAAAACTATAATACAAGCAGAAAAGTTCCTCAGCTTGCCAGGCCACCCTATGAAGAACAGATTTGAAAACCTAGCTGTGGGGCGGTTGAAAAGAAGTAGTTTTATCTACCAGGCCAAACGACTCTGCAGAGAAACCACCGATCTGCCCACAGTTGGTATCCCCCTAACAACTATTCCAGAACGAACTCCATGGAAAGATGAGCATAGACTATCATTACAAATCCAGACAAAAGTGAGAAGAATATTTGACAAGGAAGAACAGAACAGTGTGCAGTGCAGAACAGCCACTCTCAGCTTCCTTAATGAAGAATACCCACAGGACCTCTGGATCCGAGTCTACATAGATGGGTCAGCACAAAATGCTGTTCAAAATGGAGGAGCGGGAGTGTACATAGAATACCCAAATAATACTTGGGACACAGCTAGAGTACCGACAGGAAAGTACTGCCATAACTACGATGCTGAAATTGAGGCAATCAAGATAGCAACAGAGAAATTACTAAATACCAGCAATGGTACACAACCTGTGGTGCTATTGACAGATGCAAAATCAGTACTCGAGGCGCTCCTGTCTGGGAAATTGCCAGTACTAAGGACACTACTTTCTGAACTTAGCAGTCAGCATAAGGTCACCATACAGTGGATACCATCCCACTGTGGAGTACTGGAAACGACAGAGCTGATCAATTGGCTAAGGAAGGAGCCAAAGAAGAACAGCCTGATGTGCCCGTTACATACTATCAAAAGAAAAGAATGATCAAATCAGTCAGAAAGCCACCAAAACCTGCTCAAGATGACTACCACATTATGGACAGACCAGAACAAGTCATTATTCTGCGCCTCAGAACAGGGCACAATAGATTACGTATCCACATGTATACAAAATTCAAGATTGGTGAAACAGCCATGTGCACATGTGGATTGGCATCGCAGACAGCAGAGCACATACTCCAAGACTGCCCAAAATATAACATATCTAGGCAAACCTTCTGGCCTAGAGAGACGACAGTGGAAGATAAACTCTATGGACCGCTGTGTGAACTGAAAAAGACAGTTCAATTCATACAAGAGACAGCATTGCAGTTATAGACATATTTCAAACGAACGAAAGAAGAAGAAGATATATGACTTCCTTCTAGCATGCATGGGGTAACATGATCCCACAAACTCAGGATCGTAAAACATATATGACTTCCTTCTAGCATGCATGGGATAATATGATCCCACAAACTCAGGATCGTAAAACATGTATGACTTCCAACTGGCATGCATGGGGTAACATGATCCCACAAACTCAGGATTGTAAAACATGTATGACTTCCTTCTAGCATGCATGTAGTAACATGATCCCACAAACTCAGGATTGTAAAACATGTATGACTTCCTTCTAGCATGCATGGGATAATATGATCCCACAAACTCAGGATCGTAAAAAATATATGACTTCCTTCTAGCATGCATGGGGTAACATGATCCCACAAACTCAGGATTGTAAAACATGTATGACTTCTTTCTAGCATGCATGGGATAACATGATCCCACAAACTCAGGATTGTAAAACATATATGATTTCCTTCTAGCATGCATGTAGTAACATGATCCCACAAACTCAGGATCATAAAACATATATGACTTCCTTCTAGCATGCATGGGGTAACATGATCCCACAAACTCAGGATTGTAAAACATGTATGACTTCTTTCTAGCATTCATGGGATAACATGATCCCACAAACTCAGGATTGTAAAACATATATGACTTCCTTCTACCATGCATGGGGTAACATGATCCCACAAACTCAGGATCATAAAACATGTATGACTTCCTTCTAACATGTGTGTGGTAACATGATCCCACAAACTGAGGATTGTAAAACATATATGACTTCCTTCTAGCATGCATGGGGTAACATGATCCCACAAACTCAGGATTGTAAAACATATATGACTTCCTGCTAACATGCATGTTGCAACATGATCCCACAAACTCAGGATCATAAAACATATGTATGACTTCCTTCTAGCATGCATGTGGTAATATAATCCCACAAACTCAGGATTGTAAAACAAACATCACACTCCATCCCAGGTGCCCTGCCATGTAAGCATCAAGTGAGCAACCACAAACTCGTCTTGATCAGACACCTCTTCACTGGACCTTGTTGATGATTTCATCTCTGGGGTTCAAATGTTGTCTTGGACTAACCTCCACCTTGTTTTAAATGAGCTTGAGGTCAGCCCAGCAAAGCTAGCTTGACTGTATGTGGTGTTTCAGTGGTTTATTGTCAATCATGCCCACCCATCCAGGTTTTCCCAGAGGGCTGAATACCAGCCACTTATAGCACTAGGCATCTGTCACAATTATAAGGGGCGTTCATATGAAATCCGTTCGTGCCTCACCGCGCGTAATTGAATACGTTGAACATGATCATGTCATAGTCATATGATAAGTACTGACCAATGAATAAAAGAGCAAGTGTTTATCGTCCCATGATGCATAGGTTCTGTTTCTGACTGTTGAGAAAATGCCTGGGTTGATCAAAACTCGTCCAAAGAAGCTCAAAGAGCGGTGATTCAGTTTCTTTCATTTGAAGGATGTCGACCAGTGGACGTTCATCGAAGAATGCAGGCAGCATACGGCAACAAATGTGTGTCGAAGACAACTGTGACAGACTGGGCACGAATGTTTCGGAAAGGACGTCAGTTCACGACAGAACTTAGACGGCCGGGTCAAGCGCTTATTGTTGCAACAGAATAACCATCACCAAAATTGATGCAGCAGTACAGATGAACCGTTGTCGAAGCATATGTTCGCTAACGACAGAATTTGATGTGTCAATTGGGACAATCCAAAAGGTCGTTCATAAGAAACTGCAATATCGGAAGGTGTGTTGATGATTGATTGATCTAGGAACCGACATCACAGCATTCAGGGCATTCCCATAGGCGCTTCATCCCCATCCTCAGCAGCCAGCGAAGAGTTTCAGAAGGTGTGTTCACAGTGGGTACCACGGATGTTGACCGACCACCAAAAAGAGGAACGCATGGGATGGTGTTTGAACCACTTGCTGCATTACAGAGTGGAGGGTGATGCATTTCTCTTCCGCATAGTGGCAGGATATGAATCATGATGTCACCCCTTTGAGCCGAGCAGCAAAAGAGAGAGAGCATGCAATGGAAGCATGCTAGATCACCAAAAGCCAAAAAATTCAAGTTACAGATTTCCGCTGGTAAAGTTATGCTGAGAGCATTTTTTTTACCATGAAGGACTA
The DNA here is from genome assembly GCA_014155875.1 of Cepaea nemoralis. NCBI lineage: Eukaryota > Metazoa > Mollusca > Gastropoda > Stylommatophora > Helicidae > Cepaea > Cepaea nemoralis. The sequence continues at coordinate 10,138 of JACEFZ010016404.1, forward strand.
TTGTTGGCCGACTTTAAAGAACCTGGTGTCAACATCAACTCTACCCACTACTTGCAAACAATAGACAAGCTGCAAAATGCCATCAAGAATAAACGACCCGGCATGCTTTCTTGCGGTGTGATTTTGTTGCACGATAATGCTCGTCAGCATGTCGCAAAGATTGTGCAGGAAGCATTAGCAAGGAAGAAGTGGGAAATTCTGCAATATCCAGCCTATAGTCCTGATTTGTCACCATGTGATTTTCATTTGTTCGGACCTCTAAAAAAAGCTCTCAAGGGGCAACAATTTCACACAGATCCAGACGTAATGAATGCGGTAAACACTTGGTTCAGTGAGCAACCACAATCCTTTTTTGCGGACGGCATTCGCCGCCTACCTAAGCAATGGGATGATTGCCTGAATGCCTACGGCGACTTCATCTGAAACCCATTCCAATGCCTTTATTACAAAAGCATGAAAGAAACATTAACAGGTGTGGTAGAATTAAAGTATTCATTTTGAATGAATTATGCACCACGGGTTTGTCAGAAGAACGCCCCTAATAACTTGATCACATCTGCGATCATGATATTGGCAGCATGGCTGTCTCAGATTTACACATGATAAAACAAGACCAACAAAACACCATAGCAGTCTCACATTTACACATGACAGAACAAGACACTGTAGCAATCTCAAATTTACACGTGAGAAGACAAGACCAATTAGACACCATTAAAATACAATGACATAATTACACAGTCAATGAAAATGAGTCAGTTTATTATGTTTAACTGCAAAAGTACCAGAATAATGCACATAATACATAAGAAAGGAAACATGTTACACTTAAAGCTACAAAGTAATTAAAAGTAAAAACTGATATAAAGTAAGCAACATTAATTGTTTCCCTTGGTTATACATTAAGTAAGCAAACATATATTGTATGAACAACTTAAGGCGATCTCAGATGTGGCAAATTTCTCTTGTGAAGAATAATATTTTATTGTACGTTGTAAATGCATTACTATATGCTTGAACTCTTATAGGAGGAATTTCTGATAATAAGAACTATTTCTTGGGTCCCAGGCGAGGTCACCTTAATAGGTCTGTAATGTGTTACGAATTTTCAGCCTAATATTTTCAATTGAACAATAAAATAAGTGCAAACAAACTGGATAAAAGAAAGTATTGAACAAATCAAACCACTCCTTTCTTTTTAATGATGCATGACAACAAAACAATGGTGACATTGCCATTTAATGACACATGACAACAAAACAATGTCACATTGCCATTTAATGACACGTGACAACAAAACAATGTGACATTGCCATTTAATGTTACGTGACAACAAAACAATGTGACATTGCCATTTAATGACACATGACAACAAAACAATGTGACATTGCCATTTAATGTTACGTGACAACAAAACAATGTGACATTGCCATTTAATGACACATGACAACAAAACAATGTCACATTGCCATTTAATGACACGTGACAACAAAACAATGTGACATTGCCATTTAATGTTACGTGACAACAAAACAATGTGACATTGCCATTAGTCCTAGATGTGCATGATGGCATCACAATAGACCATGAAGGAATGGCATAGAGCTTGCAAGTCAAAGGTTGTGTTATGTACACAGATGGACCACATACAAGGCAAGGATGATGGACAGAGAACCAACTTCCCATGACATGCCCTGTGGCATATTGTCATCTGTTGAATGCAAACACACATTTAGAATATAACAGTGTTGCAACAGCTTTTACATGTATATGAAATCAACAAGATGGGTATGGCATGAAACACTTTGTGTGAGCCTCTCTGTCAGACTGTGGCATGAAACACACTTGTGTGAGCCTCTCCCTCAGACTGTGGCATGAAACACACTTGTGTGAGCCTCTCTGTCAGACTGTGGCATGAAACACACTTGTGTGAGCCTCTCCTCTGTCAGATTGTGGCATGAAACACACTTGTGTGAGCCTCTCTGTCAGACTGTGGCATGAAACACACGTGTGAGCCTCTCCCTCAGACTGTGGCATGAAACACACTTGTGTGAGCCTCTCCCTCAGACTGTGGCATGAAACACACTTGTGTGAGCCTCTCCCTCAGACTGTGGCATGAAACACACTTGTGTGAGCCTCTCCCTCAGACTGTGGCATGAAACACACTTGTGTGAGCCTCTCCCTCAGATTGTGGCATGAAACACACTTGTGTGAGCCTCTCTGTCAGACTGTGGCATGAAACACACTTGTGTGAGCCTCTCCCTCAGACTGTGGCATGAAACACACTTGTGTGAGCCTCTCTGTCAGACTGTGGCATGAAACACACTTGTGTGAGCCTCTCCTCTGTCAGATTGTGGCATGAAACACACTTGTGTGAGCCTCTCTGTCAGACTGTGGCATGAAACACACGTGTGAGCCTCTCCCTCAGACTGTGGCATGAAACACACTTGTGTGAGCCTCTCCCTCAGACTGTGGCATGAAACACACTTGTGTGAGCCTCTCCCTCAGACTGTGGCATGAAACACACTTGTGTGAGCCTCTCCCTCAGACTGTGGCATGAAACACACTTGTGTGAGCCTCTCCCTCAGATTGTGGCATGAAACACACTTGTGTGAGCCTCTCTGTCAGACTGTGGCATGAAACACACTTGTGTGAGCCTCTCTGTCAGACAGTGGCATGAAACACACTTGTGTGATCCTCTCCCTCAGACTGTGGCATGAAACACACTTGTGTGATCCTCTCCCTCAGACTGTGGCATGAAACACACTTGTGTGAGCCTCTCTGTCAGACAGTGGCATGAAACACACTAAGTGAGCCTCTCCCTCAGACTGTGGCATGAAACACACTTGTGTGAGCCTCTCTGTCAGACTGTGGCATGAAACAAACTTGTGTGAGCCTCTCTGTCAGACTGTGGCATGAAACACACTTGTGTGAGCCTCTCCCTCAGACTGTAGCATGAAACACACTTGTGTGAGCCTCTCTGTCAGACTGTGGCATGAAACACACTTGTGTGAGCCTCTCTGTCAGACTGTGGCATGAAACACACTTGTGTGAGCCTCTCTGTCAGACTATGGCATGAAACACACTTGTATGAGCCTCTCTGTCAGACTGTGGCATGAAACACACTTGTGTGAGCCTCTCTGTCAGACTGTGGCATGAAACACACTTGTGTGAGCCTCTCTGTCAGACTGTGGCATGAAACACACTTGTGTGAGCCTCTCTGTCAGACTGTGGCATGAAACACACTTGTGTGAGCCTCTCTGTCAGACTGTGGCATGAAACACACTTGTGTGAGCCTCTCCCTCAGACTGTGGCATGAAACACACTTGTGTGAGCCTCTCCCTCAGACTGTGGCATGAAACACACTTGTGTGAGCCTCTCTGTCAGACAGTGGCATGAAACACACTTGTGTGAGCCTCTCTGTCAGACTGTGGCATGAAACACACTTGTGTGAGCCTCTCCCTCAGACTGTAGCATGAAACACACTTGTGTGAGCCTCTCTGTCAGACTGTGGCATGAAACACACTTGTGTGAGCCTCTCTGTCAGACTGTGGCATGAAACACACTTGTGTGAGCCTCTCTGTCAGACTGTGGCATGAAACACACTTGTGTGAGCCTCTCTGTCAGACTGTGGCATGAAACACACTTGTGTGAGCCTCTCTGTCAGACTGTGGCATGAAACACACTTGTGTGAGCCTCTCTGTCAGACTGTGGCATGAAACACACTTGTGTGAGCCTCTCTGTCAGACTGTGGCATGAAACACACTTGTGTGAGCCTCTCTGTCAGACTGTGGCATGAAACACACTTGTGTGAGCCTCTCCCTCAGACTGTGGCATGAAACACACTTGTGTGAGCCTCTCCCTCAGACTGTGGCATGAAACACACTTGTGTGAGCCTCTCTGTCAGACTGTGGCATGAAACACACTTGTGTGAGCCTCTCCCTCAGACTGTGGCATGAAACACACTTGTGTGAGCCTCTCTGTCAGACTGTGGCATGAAACACACTTGTGTGAGCCTCTCTGTCAGACTGTGGCATGAAACACACTTGTGTGAGCCTCTCCGTCAGACTGTGGCATGAAACACACTTGTGTGAGCCTCTCCCTCAGACTGTGGCAATGATTCTGCTGTTGTTATTGCATGTTCACATTACTGCATGAATGTGTTCTCACCAGACTGTTTACTTGAGCAGCGTAGCAACTGCCTGGGCTGGGGCAGACACCTGAATATGCCTCAAGCAACACAGAAAAGGTTATCAACAGGTCTGCATCTGCATACCACTGCTGATGATTTATGCACCTAAAGCTCTACTCATTGTAGGACAGAGGATCAATGGCCTACATAGGTCAGGGCAGAAAATGGGAAATCCAATCTTCAGGTTATATGTCTATAAGTAGCTGAGAACTGTCAAGAGCTGGCGTTATATGCCTTCATCATCATCATCTAAAGAATGTTCTGAGATGAACTTTTCAATTGACAATCCATTCTGAACCTATTATATGGATCTGTTGTCAGCATGTATCTATCCTGTACATGTGTGTTTCTTATATCATGACACTTCTTCATTGTTCACCAGTCATTTCCAAATTAATCACTCAAATAAAGTCATGTTCCCAACCAGTATTTTCTGGCAAGAAACAATGATTGCTGCTTTATTCTAACAAAAAAAACAAAACATCTGTTACATTATTTCATCAAGAACTATCACTACAGTTGCTTTCTACTGTACATTTTCTCCAAATCAACCATTCCTCACAAGAAAAGTATAGCTCTTCTGTTTAAAAATTTACATTTGTTCCTGTCTCTTTCTCTCTCTCTCTTGTTTGCTCTTTATCCCATATTAGGGCATACACCCTGAAACAGCTTAGGTCAAGTTGTCCTATCTGTTGCTATCTTCTGTCATCAAGTCCTCCCATTATTATTATTATTATTCTCTCTGGGTTCCAGTGTCTAGTTATACTACCCCCATTATTCTCTCTGGGTTCCAGTGTCTAGTTATACTACCCCCATTATTCTCTCTGGGTTCCAGTGTCTAGTTATACTACCCCCATTATTCTCTCTGGGTTCCAGTGTCTAGTTATACTACCCCCATTATTCTCTCTGGGTTCCAGTGTCTAGTTATACTACCCCCAATATTCTCTCTGGGTTCCAGTGTCTAGTTATACTACCCCCATTATTCTCTCTGGGTTCCAGTGTCTAGTTATACTACCCCCGTTATTCTCTCTGGGTTCCAGTGTTATACTACCCCCATTATTCTCTCTGGGTTCCAGTGTCTAGTTATACTACCCCCATTATTCTCTCTGGGTTCCAGTGTTATACTACCCCCATTATTCTCTCTGGGTTCCAGTGTCTAGTTATACTACCCCCATTATTCTCTCTGGGTTCCAGTGTTAGTTATACTACCCACATTATTCTCTCTGGGTTCCAGTGTCTAGTTATACTACCCCCATTATTCTCTCTGGGTTCCAGTGTCTAGTTATACTACCCCCATTATTCTCTCTGGGTTCCAGTGTTAGTTATACTACCCCCATTATTCTCTCTGGGTTCCAGTGTTAGTTATACAACCCCCATTATTCTCTCTGGGTTCCAGTGTCTAGTTATACTACCCCCATTATTCTCTCTGGGTTCCAGTGTTAGTTATACTACCCCCATTATTCTCTCTGGGTTCCAGTGTTAGTTATACTGCCCCCATTATTCTCTCTGGGTTCCAGTGTCTAGTTATACTACCCCCATTATTCTCTCTGGGTTCCAGTGTCTAGTTATACTACCCCCATTATTCTCTCTGGGTTCCAGTGTTAGTTATACTACCCCCATTATTCTCTCTGGGTTCCAGTGTTAGTTATACAACCCCCATTATTCTCTCTGGGTTCCAGTGTCTAGTTATACTACCCCCATTATTCTCTCTGGGTTCCAGTGTTAGTTATACAACCCCCATTATTCTCTCTGGGTTCCAGTGTTAGTTATACTACCCCCATTATTATCTCTGGGTTCCAGTGTTAGTTATACTACCCCCATTATTCTCTCTGGGTTCCAGTGTCTAGTTATACTACCCACATTATTCTCTCTGGGTTCCAGTGTTAGTTATACAACCCCCCATTATTCTCTCTGGGTTCCAGTGTTAGTTATACTACCCCCCATTATTCTCTCTGGGTTCCAGTGTTAGTCTATACCAACCCCCCATTATTCTCTCTGGGTTCCAGTGTCTAGTTATACTACCCCCATATTCTCTCTGGGTTCAGTGTGAGTTATACTACCCCCATTATTCTCTCTGGGTTCCAGTGTTAGTTATACTACCCCCATTATTCCTCTGGGTTCCAGTGTTAGTTATACAACCCCCATTATTCTCTCCTGGGTTCCTTTGTTTAACAGTGTCTAGTCTTATACTACCCCCATTATTCTCTCTGGGTTCCAGTGTTAGTTATACTACCCCCATTATTCTCTCTGGTTCCAGTGTTAGTTATACTACCCCCATTATTCTCTCTGGGGTTTCCCGTGTCTAGTTATACTACCCCCATTATTCTCTCTGGGTTCCAGTGTTAGTTATACTACCCCATTATTCTCTCTGGGTTCCAGTGTTAGTTATACTACCCCCATTATTCTCTCTGGGTTCCAGTGTTAGTTATACTACCCCCATTATTCTCTCTGGGTTCCAGTGTTAGTTATACTACCCCCCTTATTCTCTCTGGGTTCCAGTGTTAGTTATACAACCCCCATTATTCTCTCTGGGTTCCAGTGTTAGTTATACTACCCCCATTATTCTCTCTGGGTTCCAGTGTTAGTTATACAACCCCCATTATTCTCTCTGGGTTCCAGTGTCTAGTTATACTACCCCCATTATTCTCTCTGGGTTCCAGTGTTAGTTATACTACCCCCATTATTCTCTCTGGGTTCCAGTGTTAGTTATACCTAACCCCCATTATTCTCTCTGGGTTCCAGTGTTAGTTATACTAACCCCCATTATTCTCTCTGGGTTCCAGTGTTAGTTATACTACCCCCATTATTATCTCTGGGTTCCAGTGTCTAGTTATACTACCCCCATTATTCTCTCTGGGTTCCAGTGTTAGTTATACTACCTCCATTATTCTCTCTGGGTTCCAGTGTTAGTTATACTACCCCCATTATTCTCTCTGGGTTCCAGTGTTATACTACCCCCATTATTCTCTCTGGGTTCCAGTGTTAGTTATACTACCCCCATTATTATCTCTGGGTTCCAGTGTCTAGTTATTACTACCCCCATTATTCTCTCTGGGTTCCAGTGTCTAGTTATACTACCTCCCATTATTCTCTCTGGGTTCCAGTGTTAGTTATACTACCCCCATTATTCTCTCTGGGTTCCAGTGTTAGTTATACTAACCCCCATTATTCTCTCTGGTTCCAGTGTCTAGTTATACTACCCCCATTATTCTCTCTGGGTTCCAGTGTCTAGTTATACTACCCCATTATTCTCTCTGGGTTCCAGTGTCTAGTTATACTACCCCCATTATTCTCTCTGGGTTCCAGTGTCTAGTTATACTACCCCCATTATTCTCTCTGGGTTCCAGTGTTAGTTATACTACCCCCATTATTCTCTCTGGGTTCCAGTGTTAGTTATACTACCCCATTATTCTCTCTGGGTTCCAGTGTTAGTTATACTACCCCCATTATTCTCTCTGGGTTCCAGTGTTAGTTATAACCCCCATTATTCTCTCTGGGTTCCAGTGTCTAGTTATACTACCCCCATTATTCTCTCTGGGTTCCAGTGTCTAGTTATAATACCCCATTATTCTCTCTGGGTTCCAGTGTCTAGTATTACTACCCCCATTTATTCTCTCTGGGTTCAGTGTCTAGTTATACTACCCCCATTATTCTCTTGGGTTCCAGTGTTAGTTATACTACCCCCATTTTTCTCTGGGTTCCAGTGTTAGTTATACTACCCCCATTATTCTCTCTGGGTTCCAGTGTCTAGTTATACTACCCCCATTATTCTCTCTGGGTTCCAGTGTTAGTTATACTACCCACATTATTCTCTCTGGGTTCCAGTGTCTAGTTATTCTACCCCCATTATTCTCTCTGGGTTCCAGTGTCTAGTTATACTACCCCCATTATTCTCTCTGGGTTCCAGTGTTAGTTATACTACCCCCATTATTATCTCTGGGTTCCAGTGTTAGTTATACTACCCCCATTATTCTCTCTGGGTTCCAGTGTCTAGTTATTCTACCCCCATTATTCTCTCTGAGTTCCAGTGTCTAGTTATACTACCCCCATTATTCTCTCTGGGTTCCAGTGTTAGTTATACAACCCCCATTATTCTCTCTGGGTTCCAGTGTTAGTTATACTACCCCCATTATTCTCTCTGGGTTCCAGTGTTATACTACCCCCATTATTCTCTCTGGGTTCCAGTGTCTAGTTATACTACCACCATTATTCTCTCAGGGTTCCAGTGTTAGTTATACTACCCCCATTATTCTCTCTGGGTTCCAGTGTTAGTTATACTACCCCCATTATTCTCTCTGGGTTCCAGTGTTAGTTATACTACCCCCATTATTCTCTCTGGGTTCCAGTGTTAGTTATACTACCCCCATTATTCTCTCTGGGTTCCAGTGTCTAGTTATACTACCCCCATTATTCTCTCTAGGTTCCAGTGTCTAGTTATACTACCCCCATTATTCTCTCTGGGTTCCAGTGTCTAGTTATACTACCCCCATTATTCTCTCTGGGTTCCAGTGTTAGTTATACTACCCCCATTATTCCCTCTGGGTTCCAGTGTCTAGTTATACTACCCCCATTATTCTCTCTGGGTTCCAGTGTGTAGTTATATTACCCTCAGGTTTTGTCACAGATTCTCCAGCCAGCACCAGTGTCATTTCCTCACTGGAGTTTGTTTAGTTCTCTCCATGAGCTCCACATTAGTGATTCTCTCATACCATTGTAGTCCCACTATTAGTGCAGGCACCAACTTTTAGTTTCAATATGAGCATTTCTATTGTTACCAGATTTTTTTAAAGACATACATAATTATGAAAGTAATAACAAACTGGAACTTTGTATTACAAAAATATAATTACTAAAGAGAAAAATAACAGAAGACAACGTTAGAAAGAAGGATTTATTAGCAATGTCTTTACTGTTTCTCGTGGAGTCCATAACAACATCCAACCAGTCAGGCCAGAAACAGTCGGTCCGGGTTACTGCTTGTCTGCTGGACTTTTGAGCTGAGCTGCTGACAAGACGGGCTTCCGCCCCCTAGGACTTGGTGTACGTGACCGTATGTGATGTATGCAGTTGGATGAGTTGTCCTTGATTACAAATAGAGAAAATACAAGATAATTTTATATACGTTGTTTGCCTTCAGCCGGCTCCATGGTCAAGGAGTTACGGATGCAGTTCATAATCCCATATACCACATTCAAAACACAGCTGTGGGCGATTTGGAGCAGACCCCCTTAAGTTGGTTTTTTATGAAATGGTATGGGTGCCGGTCGTTCAGAAAGCAATGACAAACTATTGAATATAATATTGTCCAGGAATCACGAACAGCCCAAAGGTTGAATGCTACGCCCTGTAAAGGATATGCAACTAACTTTTAACTGTTTGCCTGCAGACTTACAATATATGCCTAATCTTACAGTGTAATGGATTTAGTGTGGGTGAACAATACCTGAAGGTCTTACAGCGGTGTTGTTATAACTGATACAGTTGTAGGCCTGACCTAGCCAGAGTTGCTGAGCTGACTTGAGTCAAGAACCAACATCACCTGTCTTCACCTTTCTCAGCATGCTTTGATATCTGCTACAATCATGACATGTGTGCTGTTTGTCATTCAGTCAGCAGAATGCTGCTGTTACTTCCTCCACCTTCACTCTTAAACTAGATGTTGTGGTATCATATGCCAGGCTCTCCTGTACTAAACACCATCAGTTAACCTTCGCTATGAACACCTAGATACTTCTTTTGCCTTTTAGCATGGAGCCAGCTGTGTAGATGATGCACACCTTGGCACTAACTGTTGTGAATCAATTATTGCACATCCATTCAGGGCAGCCTGCCAGCCAGTCCCTGCATTCTTGGTCCAATTTTATCATGAACCTGCCCAAGTCAGAATTTTTCTCTGACAATCGGACCCCCTCCTCTCTTCTCTCAATGTTCTCAACTGTTCACACTTCTCAGAATGTATTCTCTGACGGAGCCATCCATGATTTTCCTCTTATCAGCCTATGGTCCTTAACTATATCCACGATTTCATGCAGGGGATGTTTTGTGTCTGCAGCCACTCAGAGATTTGATTTAGCCTGCAGGATCTTGGGCCTGTCTGCAATCATGGGTAAGGCTAGGATGTAACACATACACACTACCTTGTGCATCCCAGGATCACTCGTGTTGCTTCATTCTTTATGCACTCTAGATTATCCAGCCTTAACATTCCTATTGTCCAGAGAGCACCATAACACAGGTTATGGATCCGGGTTCATGACACTACTGACCTCTGTACACCAGTTGATCACTTTGTTTATTGTCTCCTGCAACTTCTGCACTATACCCTCCTACACGCAAGGTCAACTTCTGCACTATTTGCATCCTGTCTCTCCCCTCCTATACGCAAGGTCAACTTCTGCACTATTTGCATCCTGTCTCTCCCCTCCTATACGCAAGGTCAACATCTGCAAATGTCAAAATCCTTCCAATCCCTGGTGCTTCAATGCTTGCAATCTTGCTTGTGTAAACATTGAATAGCACAGGCGAGATTGCTGGTCCTTGCGATAATCAGAGGGTAATAATGCACGCCTCCGAGGTCCACGAATCTAAGTGGAGAGCAAACCTACGAGAGTGCAGGGAAGCTGCTAAGCAATTCACCACCCAGGGACCAATACCCATCTCCATAAGAGTGTACTAAGAGCTCATTTCACATGCGTGCTCAAGATCCAGTGTTTGCTGATATTGTTTCCTAGCTAATCTGGAACCCCTTATAAAAACATCAAAAGCAAATGTTGCTGCATTTGACCAGGTGTCTTTTCCTGGCCCATAACTCTCCAACCCTCTTGGGAACAGGTTGTGGCTATCCAAGTATCCCTGCAGCTTAACAGCAATTGTCTTCTCCAAATCTTACCAAATGTATTTTGAAAGGTGATAGTCCTATCACCATTGAGTAGTGAATGGTCTTTGCCTGGATTGAGGAGTGGGATTAAACAGCAGTGCAGCACCCACTCTTGGAGCGCTGATGCTGTTCTGATGCTCAAAGTTAAACCAAGTAATCTTTGCTTTTGTCAAAATACAATTGCACATCGTTTCCCTGTGTGACATACTCAAAACTATCATCCATGATGAAACCTGCCAGATGTTCTTTAACTGTAACCCTGAAGCCTCTATCATTTTGATCTGACTGTTACAAATATATATATATGTTGTTCCCAATGTGATGGCTGGTGCATTTGTTGGTGTAGTTTCCAGAATTTACCCAGTGTCTTATCATCTCTCACCTCATACATGAAATGATCCCATTTAGCTTTTTTGGCCTCTGCTGCACAGCTCTTGAACTCCTCTACTTTCTCCTTGTTAACCCATTCCACCTTCTCCAGTTCCTCTTGTGTGGACAAAAGCTTGTCTAGTTTTACTATTCCTAGCTTTTCTCAATGCATGTCCTATTCAGCGCAGCCTTCTCTCTTCACCTCTTGGTCCACTCTATGATCTCCACATCGGTGATTCTGTCAACCCTTTGTTGGTCCTTCTGCACAGGCACCAGCTGATGAATGACTGTAGTTTATTAGTCATCATTTAGTTGTTCTCCGTGTTTCTGACCCATGCCTCTGTACTGATGTAACGTTAGAATGGAATATTCTCAGTTTGGTGCCCAGTGTCATTTCTCCAGACTTCCACACATGTCTTAGTGCTGTAACAGCTCCCATGATGAAGGGGGTTGGACATGGGCTGGCTTCCCCATTCCACAGAAAACTCTCACTGCAAAATCCAACCAGGGCAAACATATTACATACGATGAACTATCTTCACACAACTGCTGAATTCAATGACATGGATGAAACAATACAACTGCTGAATTCAATGATATGGATGAGACAATCCATCCATCCATCATGTGCCATGCCGGTAAGCGTGGGCGGTCATGTTCTGCCATCTCACCTGATCACCAGAGTCGTGGATCAGCTCCGTGTTTCTGTCTCGACCATGCCACAAGGCCAAGCCATCCAGGCTTCTAGGTCTTCCCAATACAACTGCTGAATTCATGGACATGGATGACACAATACAACTGCTGAATTCAATTATATGGATGAGACAATACAACTGCTGAATTCATGGACATGGAAGACACAATACAACTGCTGAATTCAATGATATGGATGAGACAATACAACTGCTGAATTCATGGACATGGATGACACAATACAACTGCTGAATTCATGGACATGGATGACACAATACAACTGCTGAATTCAATGATATGGATGAGACAATACAACTGCTGAATTCATGGACATGGATGACACAATACAACTGCTGAATTCATGGACATGGATGACACAATACAACTGCTGAATTCAATGATATGGATGAGACAATACAACTGCTGAATTCATGGACATGGATGACACAATACAACTGCTGAATTCAATGATATGGATGAGACAATACAACTGCTGAATTCATGGACATGGATGAGACAATACAACTGCTGAATTCAATGATATGGATGAGACAATACAACTGCTGAATTCAATGATATGGATGAGACAATACAACTGCTGAATTCATGGACATGGATGAGACAATATAACTGCTGAATTCATGGACATGGATGAGACAATACAACTGCTGAATTCATGGACATGGATGAGACAATACAACTGCTGAATTCAATGATATGGATGAGACAATACAACTGCTGAATTCAATTATATGGATGAGACAAAACAACTGCTGAATTCAATGATATGGATGAGATAATACAACTGCTGAATTCATGGACATGGATGAGACAATACAACTGCTGAATTCATGGACATGGATGAGACAATACAACTGCTGAATTCAATGATATGGATGAGACAATACAACTATTGAATTCAATTATATGGATGAGACAATACAACTGCTGAATTCAATTATATGGATGAGATAATACAACTGCTGAATTCAATTATATGGATGAGATAATACAACTGCTGAATTCAATGACATGGATGAGATAATGCAACTGCTAAATTCAAGGAGAGAAGTGTGTACAGTCCCAAGGAGAGAAGTGCGTACAGTCCCAATGAGAGAAGTGTGTACAGTTCCAAGGAGAGAAGTGTGTACATTTCAAGGAGAGAACTGCGTACAGTCCTAAGGAGAGAAGTGCATACATTTCAAGGAAAGAAGTGTGTACAGTCCCAAGGAGAGAAGTGCGTACAGTCCCAAGGAGAGAAGTGTGGACATTTCAAGGAGAGAAGTGCGTACATTTCAAGGAGACAAGTGTGTACAGTCCCAAGGAGAGAAGTGCATACATTTCTAGGAAAGAAGTGTGTACAGTCCCAAGGAGAGAAGTGCGTACAGTCCCAAGGAGAGAAGTGCGTACAGTCCCAAGGAGAGAAGTGCGTACAGTCCCAAGGAGAGAAGTTTGTACAGTCCCAAGGAGAGAAGTGTGTACATTTCAAGGAGACAAGTGTGTACAGTCTCAAGGAGAGAAGTGCGTACAGTCCCAAGGAGAGAAGTGCGTACAGTCCCAAGGAGAGAAGTGTGTACAGTCCCAAGGAGAGAAGTGCGTACATTTCAAGGAGAGATGCGTACAGTCCCAAGGAGAGAAGTGCATACATTTCAAGGAGAGATGTGTACAGTCCCAAGGAGAGAAGTGTGTACAGTCCCAAGGAGAGAAGTGCTTACAGTCCCAAGGAGAGATGGAGTCCCATGGATTAGACAATACAACTGCTGAATTCATGGACATGGATGAGACAATGCAACTGCTGAATTCATGGACATGGATGAGACAATGCAACTGCTGAATTTAATGACATGGATGAGATGACCGACTTGCTCAGGGTGTGAAACAACACAAGTGCTCAATTCAATGACATGGATGAGATGATCAACTTGCTAAGCATGTGAAACAATGTGGTCAAACAGGGAGATTGAGACCTGAAGATGTTATAAAGGAAACTGAGTGATCAGCTGTCACACACTTGGAGGGATGAGGAGAGCTGAGCAGCTACAGATTTGTGTGGAATGCAATAACCATAATCATTTGTATAACTTGACAACAAGTGTTCATGATCCAAGTACAGAAAATCACATACCATGGGAGGTATGTTGACAGGCAGCTCCTCATTCTTGGCGACACTTTCCTGCAATGGACAATGATTATTGTGCTAGTCAGATGTCAGCTAGGAGGTGCAGTGGCTAACATACTTGCATACTGGCCCAGTCATCATGTGTTTGAATCCCCATCCAGGCCAGGATGTTATAAAATTGATCTGGGCTCTGAGTTCAACCCAGCACAGAGCCCAGGACATGCTTGGGACATGATGGAGCTGCCAACAAACAAACCTGTGGTCACAGAAACTTGACAGCTCCATCATGTCAACCAACGAACCTGTGGTCTCGGAAGCTTGACAGCTCCATCATGTCAACCAACGAACCTGTGGTCAAGGAAACTTGACAGCTCCATCATGTCAACCAATGAACCTGTGGTCTCGGAAGCTTGACAGCTCCATCATGTCAACCAACAAACCTGTGGTCAAGGAAACTTGACAGCTCCATCATGTCAATCAACGAACCTGTGGTCACGGAAACTTGACAGCTCCATCATGTCAACCAACGAACCTGTGGTCATGAAAACTTGACAGCTCCGTCATGTCAACACACCTGCCCGTTCTTCACAACTGATTCAGACTTTCTTGGTCAAACACAATATTTCTCTGGTGTGCCAGCCTCCCTGCTCTTCCAAATGTCTCCTGGCAATGTCTGGCTGTTCCCCATGCTGACAATGCTGTGGAAAGGGACCCAATAAGAATCACACACATAAAATGTGTAATCCGATAGCCAAGCTGTACTCCATTCCCAAAGAAGCATTCATGAAATGCTTCCAAACATGAGAATTGTGTACAGTCCCAAGGAGAGAAGTGCTTACAGTTCCAAGGAGAGAAGTGCGTACAGTTCCAAGGAGAGAAGTGCGTACATTTCAAGGAGAGATGTGTACAGTCCCAAGGAGAGAAGTGCATACATTTCAAGGAGAGATGTGTACAGTCCCAAGGAGAGAAGTGTGTACAGTCCCAAGGAGAGAAGTGCTTACAGTCCCAAGGAGAGAAGTGCTTACAGTCCCAAGGAGAGAAGTGTGTACAGTCCCAAGGAGAGAAGTGCGTACAGTCCCAAGGAGAGAAGTGTGTACAGTTCCAAGGAGAGAAATGTGTACATTTCAAGGAGAGAACTGTGTACAGTCCCAAGGAGAGAAGTGTGTACAGTCCCAAGGAGAGAAGTGTGTACAGTCCCAAGGAGAGAAGTGTGTACAGTCCCAAGGAGAGAAGTGTGTACATTCCCAAGGAGAGAAGTGTGTACAGTCCCAAGGAGAGAAGTGTGTACAGTCCCAAGGAGAGAAGTGCTTACAGTCCCAAGGAGAGAAGTGTGTACAGTCCCAAGGAGAGAAGTGTGTACAGTCCCAAGGAGAGAAGTGCTTACAGTCCCAAGGAGAGAAGTGTGTAGTCCCAAGGAGAGAAGTGTGTACAGTCCCAAGGAGAGAAGTGCGTAGTCCCAAGGAGAGAAGTGTGTACAGTTCCAAGGAGAGAAGTGCATACATTTCAAGGAGAGATGCGTAGTCCCAAGGAGAGAAGTGCATACATTTCAAGGAGAGATGTGTAGTCCCAAGGAGAGAAGTGTGTACAGTTCCAAGGAGAGAAGTGTGTACATTTCAAGGAGAGAACTGCATACAGTCCCAAGGAGAGAAGTGTGTACAGTCCCAAGGAGAGAAGTGTGTACAGTCCCAAGGAGAGAAATGTACAGTTCTATGGAGAGAAGTGTGTACAGTTCCAAGGAGAGCACCTTGAAGGGGATTAGAGCTTTAGACCTCCAGGTGAGTAATTGCATTTTTCTCAGCCAAAGATCCACTACTTTTTGAAAAGACTGATAATTCCACCACATGTCAACACACAGATTCTGGAATGAAATACCAGACACATAGTTTACTTGATCAGAACTTGCTTGTATGTCTCAACTAATGGAGTCACTCTAAGTGGAGTTTGGTCAATTGGGGGGTGATATATATGAGCCACTTAAAGTGGCTCCTGTTATACTAAGAATCAACTAAATCAAGCAACCAATGAGTTTCTGGAGGACATCCGTGCCTTACCTCATTGGAGAATGTTGCAGATTTGGCATCCTGATGTTTCGAAGGCAACAGACCATGGAAAGACTGGTTCCGTCGCATGCTTGAGCTTTTCTTTTTCATAGCGCCACCTTCCATGATAATGGGGCTGTGAGTGTGACGACTGGAATCTTGTGGCAGGTGGTCAGACGGAGTCCTGTGACAGGTTGATAGACAAGATCACATGTTAGACCTGATAAACAGGTTACAATGTATCATTATCTCTGGATGACAGAACCACAGTTTATGTAAATTGTAAATGTTGAGCACATAGATAAGAATCTCTCTTCCAGCCACAGAAATGTCAGCTAAAGATATAATGAACAGCCAAATTAAATCATGGGAATCTCAGCAGTGCAGTAGCTAGCACGCTTGCCAGCCGGCTCTGTCATCATGGTCTGAATTCTCATCGAAGTGGATTTTATAAATTGACCTGGCTCCCAGGTCAACCTGGCATAAAATTGGTACGAGGAAGTGTCTTGGGAATTAAAAGTGGCCAGTGTGAGAATAAGCCCATCAGCACTATAGTGGCCAGTGTGAGAATAAGCCCATCAGCCCTATGGTGCTGTAATGGTCTATACAAACATGGTACTAGCATCACGTGTCCAACATGTCTCCAGACGTGTCAAATACGTCCTTTGTTTACCTTGTACAATTTACATTAAATAAAAACAATACTTTAAAGCATGTCAACAATTCAAGAACTTTCAGCATGGACATCATACATCACTGTTTGTCCATGTCATGAGAAGAGACTTTTACAGTATCAGCATGGACATCATACAGAAGCAGCCATCACTGTTTGTCCATGTCATGAGAAGAGACTTTTACAATATCAGCATGGACATCATACAGAAGCAGCCATCATTGTTTGCCCATGTCATGAGAAGAGACTTTTACAATATCAGCATGAACAACAGATAGAAGCAGCCATCATTGTTTGGCCATCAAATAGAAGCAGCCATCATTGTTTGGTCATGTCATGAGAAGAGACTTTTACAATATCAGCATGAACATCACATAGATACAATATTTGGCCATGAAACTTCTAGAATATTGTTAACAACTGTGAGATTCACTAGACCAGAGATAGAGGATATCTTTAACAACTGTAAGATTCACTAGACCAGAGATAGAGGATATCTTTAACAACTGTAAGATTCACTAGACCAGAGATAGAGGATATCTTTAACAACTGTAAGATTCACTAGACCAGAGATAGAGGATGGCTGAGAGAAGGATGAGATATACATATTATAGCATGGAAGGTTATCAATATATAAATGGATACAATAGCACACAAAATGTGAGTTGCTGCAACACATGATTACTCAGACCAAACTCAGACAGTTGCTGGCAGGGAAATAAGGAAGGCAAATATTTGTTTTAAATTAAAAAATTTTAAGAGTTGATTTATTTGGTTGTTTCAGGATTTGAGGTTTAAAGATTGAGCACAACCCACTACTGGCAATGCTGATTGTATTCCATTATGAACCTAAGGCTTGTCCACATCAGATTGGAAGCACTAGACTCGAGTTTCGCTCTCGATTGAGCATGTCGAGTTTTTTTAGCTATAGCCTACGATGGGTGATGTTGTTATAATCTAGTGTGATAATTTGGTCATGTCTAGCATGAGCTGCGTGGTCTAGTGGTTACACACCCACCTCACATGCCAGTGATCCGGGGTTCGATCCTGGGTAGAGTCAAGGATATGCACTACTGATGAGCTCAAATGAGAGCGAAACTCGAGTCTAGGGCTTCCAATCTGATGTGGACAAGGCCTTAGGTTTGTACCGGAATACAATCAGCGTTGCCAGTAGTGGGTTGTGCTCAATTATAAGAGTGTCTATTTTGTTAGTGGGTTTATAATTTTGAGTGGGTATGTGTGTGTGCGAGAGAGAGAGTATGTGTGGGTGTGTTATTGTGTGGATGTGTTATTGTGTGGGTGTGTTATTGTGCAGGTATATAACTGAGTGTTTATGTAAATGATGTATGTATGCATGAATGTGTCTATGTCTGTCTGCCTACCTACTTGTCTGTCTCATAACATTGTGTGTATGTCTGTCTGCCTGCCTACTTCTCTGTCTCATAAACATTGTGTGTATGTCTGTCTGCCTGCCTACTTGTCTGTCTCATAACATTGTGTGTATGTCTGTCTGCCTGCCTACTTGTCTGTCTCATAACATTGTGTGTATGTCTGTCTGCCTGTCTCATAACATTGTGTGTATGTCTGTCTGCCTGCCTACTTGTCTGTCTCATAACATTGTGTGTATGTCTGTCTGCCTGCCTACTTGTCTGTCTCATAACATTGTGTGTATGTCTGTCTTCCTGCCTCCTTGTCTGTCTCATAACATTGTGTGTATGTCTGTCTGCCTGCCTACTTCTCTGTCTCATAACATTGTAATATGCATTGTTTATGTTCACAGCATTCATGTTATAATGACATGTATCAATGACTACTAAGAAAGCACTTTACATGTTATAATGACATGTATCAATGACTACTAAGAAAGCACTTTACAATACAATCGAGGTGAAGTATAAACAGTGGGAGAGTGCCCGCTGATGGACTTCATGTATCGATATTCCCATGGACTCTGCTATTCTCTGCGTCTATCGTTTATGTGGTTGGCCTCTTCCTCTGCTTCCATCTGATCTGTACATCATAGCTTGTTGTGATATACTGTTAGTTGGTAACCTACTTGCATGGCCAAACCATTTGACTTGCTGCTTTCTATTAAAATCTAGCGCAGCTATACCCTCACTTTAGTCCTGATTTCTTCATTTCTGATCTTATCTCTTCTTGATACATTAAGTATTCTTCTCAAGAATCTCATTTCTGTTGTTGTGATTTTTCTTTTCTCTTTTTCTGTCATTGTCCAGGTTTGGCATTGGTAGCTTAGAGTTGGTAGGAAGCTTGTATTGTAGAGTGCTTACTTAGTAGTTATTGATACATGTTTGTTCTTTAGTATTTTTGCCATTTATCCAATGAGTTGGTTTGCCTTATTGCATCTATTTTCGATCTCGTCTTCTGATTTGCCATTTGATGATATTACACTTCCTAGGTACTTGAAACTCTTTACTTGTTTCAAGGGATGTTCGTTTAGGTGAATTGTTGTTGTTTCTTCTTCTTTAGTTATAGTCACTACCTCTGTTTTGCTTGTGCTAATTTTCATGTTATGTTCCCTACACATTTCGTTTAGACTATTCATGTAGTCTTGTAATTCAGCTGCTGATTTTGCTTTTAGTGCTTCATCGTCCGCAAACAGGAGTTCTCTAATGGTAAAATTTGCAGATAGTTCTTCTTCTGTGTTCTCGTCATGCGGTGTTGTTGTGGTCTCCGCTTGGCTGTTTTCTTTACATATGTTCTCTATATGTTATGAACAAGAGAGGGGACAGGACAACATTAAATGATGTAAAGTGTAAATTGTATCCTTACAATATAGCTTTTCGTGACTGAAAAAATTCTTTTAGAATAACATTTCACATATTATGAAGTGTAGGAAGGGAACAAATAGATACAACAACTCTCAGTTACCTACAAATGAATCTGATAAAACAACAAAAGATCAGTGAGTGACAGTGATGTATGAATAGAGTTCAACTTCTACCTTCTGTGGCTTCTGTAGGACTGGTGGTTGTCGTCTGAGTGACTTCCAGACAGAGTGTCACTGGGAACCCTTGGTGGCAGCTGAGATCCAGGATCTGAAGCTCTGCCTTCTGCATCACTATCACTTAGATTGCGTGACCTTGGTGCTGACCTTCTTTCATCATCTGAAGGTGGCTTAGAAAGAGAGGCATCACATTCTCTTTCATCACTGTCTGATTTTTTTAGCTTCAATGTTTCATGTTTTTCTCTGTATGTAGCTGAGCTGTTGCGAGTAATACTTTCTAACTTCAGCAACAGTTTGGATACGAAAGAATTGGTTCGCACGGAATATAGGTCTTTGCTATCTTTGCGGCTCAAGTCAGAAGCTGAGCCCATGGATCTTGACCTTTTACAACCCCCAGTTGAGCTGTCTGATGAAGACAGGTGCTCTACAGGATTCTTGCTTGTCTGACTGGCTGCGGTTTTATCTGTCTCTGCAGGAACATTTTCATAAAAGGATTCATTACTAGGTGATCTCCTAGACGTATCTGTTCTGTTTGTTCCTGGTAGTGATTCATTGCTGTGAGATCTCTGTGATGTTTTTATTGACTCACTGCTGCATGTTTGTTTTGACTGTGATTCCAACAAGAGTGAATTGGTGTTGAGTATACTTTGTGTGGTGTCTCCCTGAGAACTGCTAGGAAGTGACTCCACACTTGGAGATCTCCTGTTGTTCTCTAATTTTGACCCTCCATTTTCTGTACGTCCTGATAAAGAATTGAGTGATACTGATTTATTTAAACTTTTGAGTTTTTGATCCATCATCAATTCTGCAACAGTAAATCTGGACTTTTCTCCACTAGTTGAGGACACTACTGGGCTATTAGGTCGACTTCCTGAAGACAGACGACGGCGACCATCAATGACTGGTTGGTTCAATAAAGAAACATTGTAACTCTTCATCTCCGATTGAACAGATGCGATAACATTTTCTTCAGTTTTACTAACACTCTCTTTTCTACCTTCTTCCTTATTTTCTTCTATTTTTCCTCCATCTTTCAGTGACTCTGTAATGTGAAAATCAACATCTGTGTTGTAATTGTTTTTATGACCTTTAATCTTCTCAGAAGCGTCAGATCTTTTGTGTCCACTTCCAACTGGAGTCTCGTTATCATAAGAAGCGGTTTGTTCTGTGTGTTTGTCAACACCTTGTTGGACAGCTTCTTCACCGGACAAAGAGTCTTGCTCTACTGATATCTTACTCCTTGTACTGTGGGATGATTGACTCCCATGATGTTGATGATCTCGGCTGCGGTTTAGTTTGTGGCCAGTACTGCCAGGTTTCCCCAAGTATCTGTCCTGCAGGACTGACTGAGCAATTGCACTAACACTTTCCAAGTACGAATGACCTTTGGCTATGGTGAATGTTTCTGAAAAACTGGAAGGCGGATTGCCGATTTTGACAGCACTACCAGTAGGAGGTGATATTTGGATATGTGCTCCACTCCTTGGTGAAGCTTTCTGTTGAATCTCACTTTCATCTTGTGGGGGTACATGAGAACAAGACTTTTGCACCTCAAGTCCAGATATGTGCTCCTTTCTTCTGTGACTGGAAGGACTTTCTTGTCTGGATCCACCAGGTGGTGACTCAAATGCCTTAGTTGGGGTATCTTTCTTGTATATGATGTTTTCATTGATTGCCAAGTATGTTTTATGTCTATCTTCTACATCTAGGATACTTGCTTCTTTTCTGGTTTCATTCTTAGATAATTTCCCACTATTCAGACTCTTGACAGAGTTAGGTAAAACTGGTGATGGTATAGTCAGCACCTGAGAATTATGATCTGGGATTTTGCCATCAGCCTGTGCAGCGGTTCCAGCACTTGGACTGGATTCTACAGATGTGCTCTCACTTGCACACTCTCTGGAGTCTGTGTAGTGTTGATCTCTGCTGCGGTGTCGGCGGTGTGTATGGAGTTTGGGGTGTGTCAGAATTGCACATTCCGTGTTATCTACCACAGAATTATTACTGATATTCAAAGCTGCAGAGGCTTCTGTTTTAAAGTTTAACATAGCCTCCTGGCGTCTTCTGTGATGAGCTGCCTTCATTCCTCTGATCTTCTCAGCTGATCTAGGTGACTTGCGCTGCTTTCTGTTCTTACTTTTCACTTTTTCATGACTGTCCATAGAGTGGACATCTGTGTCACTGTCTTGGGAGCTATCTGTGAAACTATCAGCTGGAAATGTGAGCCTATCCTGATCTTTAGCCAGCTTGGCCATGATGATGTTTGACTTCAAGGACTCGCCAAATCCTGACAGAGCTTTCACATAGAACCTGTAACAGAAGAAATGTTGCAACAAGCACATTCTAACTGTGACAAGTAATCTGTGATATTGCAAAACCATATAAGTGCATTGACCTATACAGACATTTAACAAGGAGATCAACATGCCCTAGACCAGCCCCATGAAACCCACATGACATGTCCCACTGCAGCATAGGCCCTGACTACACACTGTCCCACTGAGGCATAGGCCCTGACTACACACTGTCCCACTGCAGCATAGGCCCTGACTACACACTGTCCCACTGAGGCATAGGCCCTGACTACACACTGTCCCACTGAGGCATAGGCCCTGACTACACACTGTCCCACTGAGGCATAGGCCCTGACTACACACTGTCCCACTGAGGCATAGGCCCTGACTACACACTGTCCCACTGAGGCATAGGCCCTGACTACACACTGTCCCACTGAGGCATAGGCCCTGACTACACACTGTCCCACTGAGGCATAGGCCCTGACTACACACTGTCCCACTGAGGCATAGGCCCTGACTACACACTGTCCCACTGAGGCATAGGCCCTGACTACACACTGTCCCACTGAGGCATAGGCCCTGACTACACACTGTCCCACTGAGGCATAGGCCCTGACTACACACTGTCCCACTGCAGCATAGGCCCTGACTACACACTGTCCCACTGCAGCATAGGCCCTGACTACACACTGTCCCACTGCGGCATAGGCCCTGACTACACACTGTCCCACTGAGGCATAGGCCCTGACTACACACTGTCCCACTGAGGCATAGGCCCTGACTACACACTGTCCCACTGAGGCATAGGCCCTGACTACACACTGTCCCACTGCAGCATAGGCCCTGACTACACACTGTCCCACTGAGGCATAGGCCCTGACTACACACTGTCCCACTGAGGCATAGGCCCTGACTACACACTGTCCCACTGAGGCATAGGCCCTGACTACACACTGTCCCACTGAGGCATAGGCCCTGACTACACACTGTCCCACTGAGGCATAGGCCCTGACTACACACTGTCCCACTGAGGCATAGGCCCTGACTACACACTGTCCCACTGAGGCATAGGCCCTGACTACACACTGTCCCACTGCAGCATAGGCCCTGACTACACACTGTCCCACTGCGGCATAGGCCCTGACTACACACTGTCCCACTGAGGCATAGGCCCTGACTACACACTGTCCCACTGAGGCATAGGCCCTGACTACACACTGTCCCACTGCGGCATAGGCCCTGACTACACACTGTCCCACTGAGGCATAGGCCCTGACTACACACTGTCCCACTGAGGCATAGGCCCTGACTACACACTGTCCCACTGAGGCATAGGCCCTGACTACACACTGTCCCACTGAGGCATAGGCCCTGACTACACACTGTCCCACTGAGGCATAGGCCCTGACTACACACTGTCCCACTGAGGCATAGGCCCTGACTACACACTGTCCCACTGCAGCATAGGCCCTGACTACACACTGTCCCACTGAGGCATAGGCCCTGACTACACACTGTCCCACTGCAGCATAGGCCCTGACTACACACTGTCCCACTGCGGCATAGGCCCTGACTACACACTGTCCCACTGCAGCATAGGCCCTGACTACACACTGTCCCACTGAGGCATAGGCCCTGACTACACACTGTCCCACTGCAGCATAGGCCCTGACTACACACTGTCCCACTGCAGCATAGGCCCTGACTACACACTGTCCCACTGCAGCATAGGCCCTGACTACACACTGTCCCACTGCAGCATAGGCCCTGACTACACACTGTCCCACTGCAGCATAGGCCCTGACTACACACTGTCCCACTGCAGCATAGGCCCTGACTACACACTGTCCCACTGCAGCATAGGCCCTGACTACACACTGTCCCACTGAGGCATAGGCCCTGACTACACACTGTCCCACTGCAGCATAGGCCCTGACTACACACTGTCCCACTGAGGCATAGGCCCTGACTACACACTGCCCCACTGCAGCATAGGCCCTGACTACACACTGTCCCACTGCAGCATAGGCCCTGACTACACACTGTCCCACTGCAGCATAGGCCCTGACTACACACTGTCCCACTGCAGCATAGGCCCTTACTACACACTGTCCCATTTGCTGCTATCTCCTGCAGCTCCATCCATGTTTTCCCCATATTACTGATCTGTCTTTAATTCTCTTCTCCGTGTCTTCAGGTCCCCACTATTTCATTGATCTGTCTGTAATTCTCTTCACTGTGTGTTTTAGGTCTCCCACTATTTCATTGATCAGTCCGTAATTCTATTCTCTGTGTCTTCAGGTCCCCACTATTTCACTGATCTGCCTTTAATTCTCTTCTCTGTGTCTTCAGGTGCCCACTATTTTATTGATCAGTCTGTAATTCTCTTCTCCATGTCTTCTGGTCCCCACTATTTCATTGATCAGTCTGAAATTCTCTTCTCCGTGTCTTCAGGTCCCCACTATTTCATTGGTCAGTCTGTAATTCTCTTCACTGTGTGTTTTAGGTCTCCCACTATTTCACTGATCAGTCTGTAATTCTATTCTCTGTGTCTTCAGGTCCCCACTATTTCATTGATCAGTCTGTAATTCTATTCTCTGTGTCTTCAGGTCCCCACTATTTCATTGATCAGTCTGAAATTCTCTTCTCCGTGTCTTCAGGTCCCCACTATTTCATTGGTCAGTCTGTAATTCTCTTCACCTGTGTTTTAGGTCTCCCACTATTTCATTGATCAGTCCATAATTCTATTCTCTGTGTCTTCAGGTCCCCACTATTTCATTGATCTGTCTGTAATTCTCTTCACTGTGTGTTTTAGGTCCCCACTATTTTATTGATCAGTCTGTAATTCTCTTCACCATGTGTTGTAGGTCCCCCACTATTTCATTGATCAGTCTGTAATTCTTTCTTCGTGTCTTCAGGTCCCCACTATTTAATTGATCAGTCTTTAATTCTCTTCACCGTGTCTTCAGGTCCCCACTATTTCATTGATCAGTCTGTAATTCTCTTCACTGTGTGTGATCTCCCACTATTTCATTGATCAGTCTGTAATTCTCTTCACCATGTCTTCAGGTCCCCACTATTTCATTGATCAGTCTGTAATTCTCTTCACCGTATCTTCAGGTCCCCACTATTTAATTGATCAGTCTGTAATTCTCTTCACTGTGTGTGGTCTCCCACTATTTCATTGATCAGTATGTAATTCTCTTCTCTGTGTCTTCAGGTTTCCACTATTTCATTGATCAGTCTGTTATTCTCTCCTCTGTGTGTTTTAGGTCTCCCACTATTTCATTGATCAATCTGTAATTCTCTTCACTGTGTATTTTAAGTCCCCACTAATTCATTGATTACTCTGTAATTCTCTTCACCGTGTGTTTTAGGTCTCCCACTATTTCATTGATCAATCTGTAATTCTCTTCACCGTGTGTTTTAGGTCCCCACTATTTCATTGATTACTCTGTAATTCTCTTCACTGTGCGTTTTAGGTCTCCCACTATTTCACTGATCAGTCTGTAATTCTCTTCACCTTGTGTTTTAGGTCTCCCACTATTTCACTGATCAGTCTGTAATTCTCTTCACCATGTGTTTTAGGTCTCCCACTATTTCACTGATCAGTCTGTAATTCTCTTCACCTTGTGTTTTAGGTCTCCCACTATTTCACTGATCAGTCTGTAATTCTCTTCACCTTGTGTTTTAGGTCTCCCACTATTTCACTGATCAGTCTGTAATTCTCTTCACCTTGTGTTTTAGGTCTCCCACTATTTCACTGATCAGTCTGTAATTCTCTTCACCTTGTGTTTTAGGTCTCCCACTATTTTACTGATCAGTCTGTAATTCTCTTCACCTTGTGTTTTAGGTCCCCACTATTTCACTGATCAGTCTGTAATTCTCTTCACCTTGTGTTTTAGGTCTCCCACTATTTCACTGATCAGTCTGTAATTCTCTTCATCTTGTGTTTTAGGTCTCCCACTATTTCACTGATCAGTCTGTAATTCTCTTCACTGTGTGTTTTAGGTCTCCCACTATTTCACTGATCAGTCTGTAATTCTCTTCATCTTGTGTTTTAGGTCGTGCTCCATGCATAGTGGTATTTATGGCTTCAGATATTCCATCAATCCATTGTATCTGGGGGTGACCTCTTGCTATATTCCCATTGTATCTAAGTGCTAAATTTCCTTGGACACTGTCCTGTGATAATCTTGTTACAAGATCTAATTTCTGTTTTGTAATGTACTTAAGATTAAAAAACACAAGTACCAGAGTTCAGGTATCTACTATTTGCACAGAAAATGGAAGACTTGATAGAAAAATAGAAACAAAATGCCATCAGACAAATTCAGTGACTTTCTAAATGTCACCATTACTCAAGCACCAAGACATCAGTACAGAAGTCAAGCAAAAAGTGCAAACAGCATGTTTATACCAGAAACCAGGGCCAAACATGGAAGGGGAAAATGTGACAAACAACATATTTATACCAGCATCCAGTGTCAAACATGGAGGGGGGAAAATGACAAACAGCATATTTATATCAGCAATCAGGATCAAACATGGAGGGGGAAAACATGACAAACAGCATATTTGTACCAGCAACCAGGGCCAAACATGGAGGAGGGAAAAAGGTGTCAAACAGCTTATTTATACCAGCAATCAGGGCCAAACATGGAGGGGAAAAAAGTGACAAACAGCATATTTATACCAGCAACCAAGGCCAAACATGGAGGCGGAAAAGTGACAAACAGCATATTTATACTAGAAACCAGGGCCAAATATGGAGGGGGAAAGTGTGACAAACAACATATTTATACCAGCAACCAGGGCCACACATGGAGGAGAAAATAGTGACACACATCATATTTATACCAGCAACCAATGCCAAACATGGAGGAGAAAAAAGATACAAACAGCATATTTATACTAGCAACCAGGGTCAAACATGGAGGGTAAAAAGTGACAAACTGAATATTTAGATCAGCAATCAGGATCAAACATGGAGGGGGAAAACATGACAAACAGCATATTTATACCAGCAACCAGGGCTAAACATGGAGGAGGGAAAAAGGTGTCAAACAGCATATTTATACCAGCAACCAAGGCCAAACATGGAGGCGGAAAAGTGACAAACAGCATATTTATACTAGAAACCAGGGCCAAACATGGAGGGGAAAAATGTGACAAACAACATATTTATACCAGCAACCAGGGTCAAACATGGAGTGGGAAAAGTGACAACCAGGGTCAAACATGGAGGGGGAAAAGTGACAAACAGCATATTTATATCAGCAATAAGGATCAAACATGGAGGGGGAAAACATGACACACAGCATATTTATACCAGCAACCAGGGCTAAACATGGAGGAGGGAAAAAGGTGTCAAACAGCATATTTATACCAGCAACCAGGGCTAAACATGGAGGAGGGAAAAAGGTGTCAAACAGCATATTTATACCAGCAACCAAGGCCAAACATGGAGGCGGAAAAGTGACACACAGCATATTTATACCAGCAACCAGGGCTAAACATGGAGGAGGGAAAAAGGTGTCAAACAGCATATTTATACCAGCAATCAGGGCCAAACATAGAGGGGGAAAACATGACACACAGCATATTTATACCAGCAACCAGGGCTAAACATGGAGGGGGAAAATGTGACAAACAACATATTTATATCAGCAATCAGGATCAAACATGGAGGGGGAAAACATGACACACAGCATATTTATACCAGCAACCAGGGCTAAACATGGAGGAGGGAAAAAGGTGTCAAACAGCATATTTATACCAGCAACCAGGGCTAAACATGGAGGAGGGAAAAAGGTGTCAAACAGCATATTTATACCAGCAATCAGGGCCACAAATGGAGGATAAAATAGTGACACACAGCATATTTATACCAGCAACCAGGGCTAAACATGGAGGAGGGAAAAAGGTGTCAAAACAGCATATTTATACCAGCAATCAGGGCCAAACATAGAGGGGGAAAACATGACACACAGCATATTTATACCAGCAACCAGGGCTAAACATGGAGGGGGAAAATGTGACAAACAACATATTTATATCAGCAATCAGGATCAAACATGGAGGGGGAAAACATGACACACATCACATTTATACCAGCAACCAGGGCCAAACGTGGAGGAAAAAAAAAGTGGCAAATAGCATATTTATACCAGCAACCAGGATCATACATGGATGGGGGGGGAAAGTGACAAACAGTTCTCTCTTACCTGCTCTCTCCCCTCCCTTCCACACATTAGCAAGCACATTTAACATAAAGTATAAAGTGAGGAGGGAACCTATGAAAGCCCACTTTCTCTCTGCCACTGAAACATGCAACAAGGCTCACTTGTAGGTGGTGGAAGGGTTCAGGCCTTCAACAAGAACAGCCGCCCTCTGGCAAACAAAAGCTTTCAGCTGGTCATTCACATACACCTTGTAACCTGAGTTGAGTGGACATGAGTATATTAAAGTCACTGTTACATACACATAGGTATATTAAAGTCACTGTTACATACACATATGTATATTAAAGTCACTATTACATACACATAGGTATATTAAAGTCACTATTACATACACATAGGTATATTAAAGTCCCTGTTACATACACATAAGTATATTAAAGTCACTGTTACATACACATAGGTATATTAAAGTCCCTGTTACATACACATAGGTATATTAAAGTCCCTGTTACATACACATAAGTATATTAAAGTCACTATTACATACACATAGGTATATTAAAGTCCCTGTTACATACACATAGGTATATTAAAGTCACTATTACATACACATAGGTATATTAAAGTCCCTGTTACATACACATAGGTATATTAAAGTCACTATTACATACACATAGGTATATTAAAGTCCCTGTTACATACACATAAGTATATTAAAGTCCCTGTTACACAAACAGAATAATATTTTTTAAATCTGTGTTGAATACATTAACACATTAAATTCAGTTATCAGTTATCAATTGGAGCATCTTCGTTGCACTCCGGACAGGTCCATAGGTGCTCAGATCCTCCCCCCAGCATATACATCAGCGTCTGGTGGCTAATAGTGCCAGTTCTGTGTTGGTTAACGAGGCACCTTGTTTTCCCGATGTACCTCTCGTATCTGGCCGTGCCAATTCTTATTCCCAAGTTTTGCATCCTGGACAGCAATGCGGATTCACTGACATCAAAGTCTTCTGTTCTCGACATGTCTTTAAGGATGTTAATAACATCGGCACGATCCATGGGCTGGCCATCTGCAGGGGGTGCAGAGCCAGCCAGTTTATCAGTTCGTTCATTTCCCTCAACTCCTGCATGTCCCGGGATGAAGATGAAGGTGACTTTACGGACAACAGACTTTCCTCAGCGACTCAGTCCACTGTCTACATACAGATCCAGCTTCGACATTCCGAATTATGCTAATTGAATTACTTAGTACACACACATTGGTATAATGTTGTGATTCTAGCCATAGGAAAGCCTGTGTTACTGCCATCACCTCCATCGTCATGCTGCTCATGGACATAGTGTGGGAACAACTGGATTCTTGAACGGTTTGGCCCGCTGAACGGGCTGTAAATGCCCATGCACTTCTCTGCTGCTTTACAACAGATCCATCTGTATAGATGAGCACTTCAGGGTTGTCTGCGTGTTCATTGATGAGCGCGTTGACCTCTGCTTTGACAGTGGCAGGGTTCTGTTCTCTGCACTGTCTGTCAAGTGTAACACATTAAATTGTCCTTCTTGAGTACATACAAGTATATTAAAATAATCCGTATTGAGCACATATCATCATAATGTGTAACAAGTCATTTCAAGAACATTATTCTCATCAGAGCCTGCAGGACAGACTCTTCACCCTGTACCTATTCCCCTGCCTCACATATTTGAATAACTGAGGTGTCTTTCATGTCCCATGTCCACCCTCTTATTGGCTGGCTCAAACCTCACCTTCCAGGAGTCATGCCTCCCAGCAGTGTTCTGTCTAGACCACTGTCACAGTTTGATGTGGCCAAAGTCTTAGTTTCTGAGACATGATACTGTTTATGTTCTGTCTAGATCACTGTCACAGTTTGATGTGGCCAAGTGTTAGTTTCTGAGACATGATACTGTTGATGTTCTGTCTAGACCACTGTCACAGTTTGATGTGGCCAAAGTGTTAGTTTCTGAGACATTATACTGTTGATGTTCTGTTTAGATCACTGTGTGGCGGGACAGCCCCGGCAGCATCCGAATGACACAAGTTTGAAAGGAATTAAAGAGCCCACAAGAATTATTCTATCATTCTCTATGTAAAAGAATAATTATCCACCAGAAAATAATCTAGTCCCCAACCAAGGAATAAGGAAAAACTAACAGAGATTGCAAACAAGAGAAAATTACATTTTGACCACGCACGCCCCATCATTTCTGTAATGCTAGGTCTGAGAAAGCTTTGATGTCCAGATCAAACATAAAACTCAGACATCACGGCACCAGTCGGCGGGTGCTATCAAAGGTTGACAACTCATTGTTTTCAGTACCAGGGGAGAGAAAGACCGAAAAGTGTGAAATCTGGGCTGGAGATGAATTGATACATGGACATGCTACTCAGGGGAAAACCCGTGTGATCCAAAGACGGCAATATAATGCAGGCCTAACACCTTATCTAAAAGTCCAGACTTTGTGGAGCCAGGACAACGTCTGTAATTGCCACCACAAGGGAGAAATTAGAACCAGATGCCTAACACCTCACTGCAATACAGCGGCAAAGTAGGAACACATGGCTGACACCTTTTTTCCAGCAACCCAGGAAGGCGGGTGGTAACAGCAGATTGGAAGGTAATGACGCAACTGCATTGCCGCCAAAGCATGTTTCATTGTTTCAGGCGTGGGGGGCATCGGTCAATTTGATTGACAGATGAAACTACCCTTCACAGGAAAGGAGGAGGGGTGAGAAGAGTTTGGGACTTAATCCATCCCGTCATCGTACATGGAAAAATAGGTGGAGTTAATTAATATGGGGCATATTAATTAGCCAACGTGAAAACTAGCCAGGGTTGAAGAGAATAAAACTACATGCATGGCCAGCAAGACTTCAGACGCAAATTTACAATAGCATTCTTAGGATACCTACTGGAGAAATATTAACATTTCGTTCTGTTGGACTTCTGTACGAAGTCGTATGACAGGATTTCCTAGCTATAACCCAGGTAATACCATTATTCTGAGTTTGTCTGCTAGTCTGAAGGCCTTATAGTTTCTTGTTTCTGTTTATTCTCCCAAACTTTACACTCGTGGATTTTCTTTGTACTTAATGTTCCAGTTCTAGCTTTACGATTTCACTGAGAACTATTTTCTTCTTGCATTCACTACTTGGTTGTCTGATTTGTTGTATGTGACAATTTGGAGAAATCCATTATCCAAGCTACATGAGCGTGTGGCTTATGCATGTACAGGAGATACATGTAGATTCATCCTGTATGATGTTAAACATTGGGGAGACTGACTACTTAGGAGAAATTCCTGAGAGCTACCAGTCTCTTGATAGCGTCAATTAACATTGATTATTTGGACCAACACTTTGAGTGCCTACCAAGATTGTGGTGAATCCACTTGGTTTGAGGAATGGCACCAGTTCACCTTGTCTGCATGATGTCTGCATGAGGACAGACATGACTTAGGACTTTCAATATCCCAGACAGATTCAGGGAAGGCATTTAATGTTCGACAGGTACTGTGCGACCAGTCCTTCCGACAAGACGGAATGAATGAATCAGAAAGGGAGAGTGTAAGTGAGGTGAACTTATATGGGAAACACTCCATTACACAAATGTATATGAATATGTATGTTTTGAGCTATAGATGTTCTAAATAGTTTTATTAATATATACATATATATATTTATTTATTTAGAACTGATATATGTTTATGTAACATGCCATCATATATATCATCATACCATCATATATTATGACTTGAATGTATGTTTATATGAATGTATAGACATATGTGTTTGAGATGTGTAGACGTAGATACTACCCATCTCCGTTCGTTTCATTCCAGATCTCTTAGGAGCAATGGACAATCAACAACCCATATCCGGAAGTGACTTAGCCTTGTGAAGGGACCACTTTGGACTCCTTCAATCTGACAGTGAACTGCGTCTCACTGGGGGAAGCATGACCTATGTGACCTCTTAAGTTACGTATACCATAATATAATCATCATCATCATATGATCATCAATAGCAATAATAAACACAGTTGTTGTATTTTAAAACTCAATTTGTCCGTATAATTCTAAATGTTTATAAATGTTTGTGTAGCGTATCAAGTACACACATTATTGTATCATTTAGTGGGGGTTCACACATATTGTCCAGAAGTGGGAATCTATGTCCGGGAGGTATCTTGCCTATGCAGTCATAAGTAACCAGATTACGTTGCATGTCTTAACTCCTCCTTTCTCACTTCTGGTGATACCAAGTACAGCCAAAACTATATAGATATATTCTATCTTCAACGAGCCACTTCTTGGCTGTTTTCTTGAGTATCAGGGACAGTGTCTTAAATCAGCATAACAGACATTTGTTCCACGTTTTCTCTCTGGGATCTGGGGTAGCAATTAGTTCCTTCTGACAGAGTTAGGGGATCTTAAACTGCATCCAGAACTTAACACCAGCAGAAGAAAATGATGTTGGCTGGGTGGTTGCCCAACCGGGAGCTACCTCAAGCCAGTTGGTGACATATTGGTCTGCTCGTCCGCTATAGAATCCGGGAGTACACCCTAAAAAAATTTTGGTTCGCTTCCAACTTATTGGTCTGCTCGTCCGCTATAGAATCCGGGAGTAAACCCTAGAACACTTTGGTTCGCTCGCAAGGAACGAACCTATTTCAAATCTGTTAGTCTGGTATTATTCCGGTCTTGCCCATGGATAGAACCTAGGTCATTCTCACTTACATTCTTAGCAGCATTAGTTAGTTATAATTTATTTCTAATGTAATAGCTTGCTTGATTGTAGGCAAGATTTTGACACATTAGGACTTCTCATCCATGATAGAATCAGAGAATAAATTCTAGACTATTGATTTTCATAAACCATTCTTTCATTCTTCACCCATTACATTTGCTAAGTATTAACTTAGGAAGTTGTTTCTAGGGAAGTCTGTAGAATTTAAATAACTTGTTAAAAAGTTAATAATGGATAATATCATATGAGTTAATTTACATCATTCACCACTGTAGAATTAATAATCACATTAATTTGTGATATTAATTAGTTTATTGATGATTTACTTGATGATTTTTTTATTGTATGCTTTATCATTTGATTTAATCATGAATAATTTGATAATGCTTAGTTAATTCAGTGTATGACGGACTGCTTTGCATCAACGTTCTCACTCAAATTCACTACCTACATTCTCATAGCAGTGTCAGTTCCTCTTGCCACTATCCTGCTCTAGCATAAATCTGACTAGCTCTCTGTAGGGTAATAATATAATTACTTACCTGAGTTTAAGCTGAAAAGAGATCATGGATGCACGCACAGATTTCTTAGAGTCCGCTAGAGGATGGGGCATAAGGCTCAGCTTAGTAGGAGAGAAGCTAGAACTATTTATTAGAGATGAAATGGATTGGTGGGACAAAGAAGATGAACAGATGATGAAAAGACTTGCAGAATTAGAAGCAGATATGCGTCACAAAGCTGAAGAAGATGAGATTAAGAAGAAGCAAATTGAAATACTGAACATGGAGGAATCTACCAGCTCGATTGAGGAAAAGCCAATCACTCAAGCCGAAACTCTGATAGAAAACGGGGAAGCTGACCATCACAAAGAAGAGGCATGCATTCCTTTGCAAATCCCCATGGCTCAGAAAAACAAAACTTAGGCACAGAAAGGCAGATGCTTCCCTCAATTCCGGAAAAATAAACGGAATATGGAAAAATGTACCCAGGGTACAGTAAACAGTCACAAACGTGATAAATGTTTACACCGCAATAAAAGCGGATTAGCTGGCTTGGCAACCCAGCAATCTCAGGAGCTTCCTAAGACTTCCCAAAGGAGAAAAATCCAGGAGGACCTGAGGAAAACTATTAAAGAGATCGAAGGCGAGACCTTACCCGACTCTTTTATTCCCTTCAGTTCAGAGAAACTAAGAGTGGAAATGAATTCAGCTGAGACTGGAATGGATGTAAAACAGGATTCCATTGTTTCTCACGGTGTGGCCACACAAGATGAAATAATTATCAGTATGAATTACTTATCTCAGGTGGGAGATGACATTGAAAATGACACCCCACAACATTCACTTCTATTGGATTTGGCACAAGAAAACCAGACCAGGAGAGAATACCTCAATTGGACTTGGCACAAGAGAGCCCAGCCATGGAGGACAAACAAGACACGGAGGAGAATTCTTACGATGTCAGTATCTTGGAGTCTTTCGAAAAGGAAACTCAAGATACACAAAGCATTCATGTAGGTTATACCACGGACTCTGATTCAGGGACGATAAACATGTCTGCTAACAACAAAGAAGAAAATACTTCTTTGGACAGGATGAAGGTAATACCTATCATCAACACAGCTGAAGCTAACAGGGGATCACAATGATGGACTCTGCAGCGGAACAAACCGGAGCGGTTGGTATACTCCAACACTCAGGACCTTGTTTACCTTTCACTTCAACCAATGTTGGATGGGGAGAACAGCTGTTTATGTATACTTCTACAAGGAGTGATACAAATTCACAGTTCTTGGGGAACAACATGATTTCTCAAAGCTGGACAACTTCTACTAGCCTTATACTTTCAAACACAGATTCAAAATGGAACTCTGTTGAAGAGGAACGCACCTGGATAAAGAATTATCGAGGGAAGAAAACTCTTAAATCAGGAGGGAGTAAACGGACGCCCTACCAAGAAAGAGGCAAGTATGAGTTGAATGCACATCATAAAATCATGATGTTTAGCAAATTTCCTGCCAAAAAGAGGAGATTAAAGGATTTTATGATCTTTGGCTGACGGAGGAAAAGAAAATGGAGCAACATTACTGCAACCAAACTTAACACCAGCAGAAGAAAATGATGTTGGCTGGGTGGTTGCCCAACCGGGAGCTACCTCAAGCCAGTTGGTGACACACTGTCACAGTTTGATGTGGCCAAAGTGTTAGTTTATGAGACATGATACTGTTGATGTTCTGTCTAGATCACTGTCACAGTTTGATGTGGCCAAAGTGTTAGTTTATGAGACATGATACTGTTGATGTTCTGTCTAGATCACTGTCACAATTTGATGTGGCCAAAGTGTTAGTTTCTGAGACATGATACTGTTGATGTTCTGTCTAGACCACTGTCACAATTTGATGTGGCCTAAGTGTTAGTTTCTGAGACATGATACTGTTGATGTTCTGTCTAGATCACTGTCACAGTTTGATGTGGCCAAAGTGTTAGTTTCTGAGACATGATACTGTTGATGTTCTGTCTAGATCACTGTCACAGTTTGATGTGGCCAAAGTGTTAGTTTATGAGACATGATACTGTTGATGTTCTGTCTAGATCACTGTCACAGTTTGATGTGGCCAAAGTGTTAGTTTATGAGAATGACACTGTTGATGTTCTGTCTAGACCACTGTCACAATTTGATGTGGCCAAAGTGTTAGTTTCTGAGACATGATACTGTTGATGTTCTGTCTAGATCACTGTCACAATTTGATGTGGCCAAAGTGTTAGTTTCTGAGACATGATACTGTTGATGTTCTGTCTAGACCACTGTCACAATTTGATGTGGTCTAAGTGTTAGTTTCTGAGACATGATAGTGTTGATGTTCTGTCTAGATCACTGTCACAGTTTGATGTGGCCAAAGTGTTAGTTTCTGAGACATGATACTGTTGATGTTCTGTCTAGAACACTGTCACAGTTTGATGTGGCCAAAGTGTTAGTTTCTGAGACATGATGCTGTTGATGTTCTGTCTAGACCACTGTCACAATTTGATGTGGCCAAAGTGTTAGTTTATGAGACATGGTACTGTTGATGTTCTGTCTAGATCACTGTCACAATTTGATGTGGCCAAAGTGTTAGTTTCTGAGACATGATACTGTTGATGTTCTGTCTAGATCACTGTCACAGTTTGATGTGGCCAAAGTGTTAGTTTATGAGACATGATACTGTTGATGTTCTGTCTAGATCACTGTCATAATTTGATGTGGCCAAAGTGTTAGTTTCTGAGACATGATACTGTTGATGATACTGTTGATGTTCTGTCTAGATCACTGTCATAGTTTGATGTGGCCAAGTGTTAGTTTCTGAGACATGATACTGTTGATGTTCTGTCTAGATCACTGTCACAATTTGATGTGGCCAAAGTGTTAGTTTCTGAGACATGATACTGTTGATGTTCTGTCTAGACCACTGTCACAGTTTGATGTGGCCAAAGTGTTAGTTTCTGAGACATGATACTGTTGATGTTCTGTCTAGATCACTGTCACAGTTTGATGTGGCCAAGTGTTAGTTTCTGAGACATGATACTGTTGATGTTCTGTCTAGATCACTGTCACAGTTTGATGTGGCCAAAGTGTTAGTTTCTGAGACATGATACTGTTGATGTTCTGTCTAGATCACTGTCACAATTTGATGTGGCCAAAGTGTTAGTTTCTCAAACATGATACTGTTGATGTTCTGTATAGATCACTGTCACAATTTGATGTGGCCAAAGTGTTAGTTTCTGAGACATGATACTGTTGATGTTCTGTCTAGATCACTGTCACAGTTTGATGTGGCCAAAGTGTTAGTTTCTGAGACATGATACTGTTGATGTTCTGTCTGGATCACTGTCACAGTTTGATGTGGCCAAAGTGTTAGTTTATGAGACATGACACTGTTGATGTTCTGTATAGACCACTGTCACAATTTGATGTGGCCAAAGTGTTAGTTTCTGAGACATGATACTGTTGATGTTCTGTCTAGATCACTGTCACAGTTTGATGTGGCCAAGTGTTAGTTTCTGAGACATGATACTGTTGATGTTCTGTCTAGATCACTGTCACAATTTGATGTGGCCAAAGTGTTAGTTTATGAGAATGATACTGTTGATGTTCTGTCTAGATCACTGTCACAATTTGATGTGGCCAAAGTGTTAGTTTCTGAGACATGATACTGTTGATGTTCTGTCTAGATCACTGTCACAATTTGATGTGGCCAAAGTGTTAGTTTATGAGAATGATACTGTTGATGTTCTGTCTAGATCACTGTCACAGTTTGATGTGGCCAAGTGTTAGTTTCTGAGACATGATACTGTTGATGTTCTGTCTAGATCACTGTCACAGTTTGATGTGGCCAAAGTGTTAGTTTCTGAGACATGATACTGTTGATGTTCTGTCTAGATCACTGTCACAGTTTGATGTGGCCAAAGTGTTAGTTTCTGAGACATGATACTGTTGATGTTCTGTCTAGACCACTGCCACAGTTTGATGTGGCCAAGTGTTAGTTTCTGAGACATGATACTGTTGATGTTCTGTCTAGATCACTGTCACAATTTGATGTGGCCAAAGTGTTAGTTTCTGAGACATGATACTGTTGATGTTCTGTCTAGACCACTGTCACAGTTTGATGTGGCCAAGTGTTAGTTTCTGAGACATGATACTGTTGATGTTCTGTCTAAATCACTGTCAGAGTTTGATGTGGCCAAAGTGTTAGTTTCTGAGCCAGTTATCTTCAGTGTTCACATCCTGCAGAATACTAGTGACATTTTTGTTTTTGGTCTACAGTATCCAGAGAATGTTGGTCTACAGTATCCAGAGAATGTTGGTCTACAGTATTCAGAGAATGTTTCTGTACATAGAAGTACATTACACCAATCATCATCATCATCATCTTCCACTTCTGCCGTCAAGCGTCGTGGGGAGGAATAATTTGCGTTCCAGCGCCTGGTGGGCGGCACTGGATAGTGTCATTCCGTGTGGTTGTACAATGTCTCTGATGTCGTCAATCCATTTTCTTCTTGGACGTCCTCGTGGTCTCGTCGCAGATGATCTTTGATGTAAGGCCAGTGATGGTAGTTGCTGATGTTGCATTCTAACGACATGGCCAAACCACTTGATCTTCTGTCTTTCAATAAATGTGGCACAAGGTGTTGATCCCACAGTCTGTCTGATAATAGCATTTCTTACTTGGTCTCGGATTGTTAAGTTGGCAGCTCTCCTCAGGCATCTCATTTCGCAGGTGTTAATTTTGCAAAAATGTGATTTGGATAAAGTCCAGGTTTGAGATTGGTAGCATAGGGTTGGTGTGAATATGCTGTTTATTATCTGTCGTTTTGCGGACATGGGTATGTTTGGATGTTTCAGTAAGGGTGATAGTTGATATGTAAGTGCATTAGCTTTTTGACATCTGATTTCAATTTCTCTGTCCAATCTGCCATCTTCTGTGATCATACTTCCAAGATATTTGAATTCTTTAACTTGTTTCAGAGTTGTGTTATTTATCTGTATACTTAGTGGGCCTGGCGATCTGCTAACTTGCATTACTTCGGTTTTGGCTGTGTTTATACTCATATTGTATCTGCTGCAGGTTGAACTCAGATTAGTAATATGATTTTGTAGTCTGCCCTCATCGCTGTAAAACAGGCACTGATCGTCTGCAAATAGAAGTTCATTTATTCCCTGTGGGTCAGTTGTTTCATCTGGAGTAAAGAGTTCTAAATTTTCTGAATCTGTTCTGTCGAGACTTGCTTCTTTGGAAATTCTGTCCATGTAGATATTGAATAGCAGGGGAGAGAGCACACATCCCTGCCCCACTCCTGTATTGACTGTGAACATATCTGATATACCTTCTTGTGTTCTTACTGCACTTCGGCTCGAGTGGTACATGGCTATGATGTTTTCTAGCAGTTGCCCTTGTATCCCATAGTCTTCAAGGATGGTCCATAATTTGTATCTGTCTACTCTATCGAAAGCCTTTTCCTGATCTACAAACACAATATTCTGCTGGTCACTATATCTGATAGTTTTTTCACATATTTGTCTAAGTGTAAATAATGCACAGTGCAACTTTTACCTTTCCGAAAATCGAATTGTCTTTGCTTAACTGTTGTTCAACTATTGGTCTAGCTCTTTGTTCCAATAGTTTTGCATACATTTTCCCTATGTCGCTCAGGAGTGATATACCAATCACTATGAGTACAGAAGCAGTATATTCAAATAATCTATACTGAGTACCAGAACCATCTTATTTCTGACCTTGTGCACAACCAGGGTCACAAGCTTACTTGTGGATAACAAGGTCAATGCCTGTAGCTATATTTGCATCAACCTACAGACCTCACTTTTTCCATGCGATCCACATCCATGGGCATGGGAGATCATCTGAATATGTGATGGTCTATTGTAGAAGTCATTTCTGAATTACAATACTGGTACAACTCGTGACATTGCCAACAGCTCAAACAGTTGTCCACTTATGACTGTTGCAGTATTTGACAAGTTTCAGTAAACATTTCACCTAATTTGAAACAGAACTTAAGCAAATTTGTTGTACTTCAAGATCCTTCATTGCTGAACATTTCAACAATCTCCAGTGCCTTCACTTGACTGGAAGTACATCAGAGACTAATCTCACAGCTGTGATCCTGCTGGTATTAAACTTACGGTACATGCCCCTCCTACACAAACACGTAGAAGCTAGGTCACTGACCCACTTACATATGATGCTGTTTTAAAAGTCTGATTGCTTTTTGGACTGCTGTCAAATGTGCTTTTAATTGTCAACTACAAATTTGGAAATATGTACTATAAATTGACAGACACAAGGCTGGAAATATATACTTTGAACTGTCATCTTAAAAAGTGGAAAGACACACTGTCTAGTTAAAAAGTGCAATTATGCACTTTGAATAGTCAAGTTAAAAAGTGGAAAAATGCATTTTGGATTGCCAAGTTACAACATTGGAAATAGGCACTTTGGACTGTCTAGTATGGTTAAGATTGGCACATACCAAGTGAACAAGGAGACTCTCGCTTGTGAACTACCTGTTACTTCTGGACCGATGTTCATACAATAAACATCTCTCATCTGAGAAATACCTGCTGCTAACTTATCTATGATTATACAAGAAACATCTCTCATTTGAGAAATACCTGTTGCTAACTGATCTATGTTTATATAAGAAACATCTCTCATCTGAGAAATACCTGCTTCTAACTGGTATATGTTCATACAAGAAATAGCTCTCATCTGAGAAATGCCTGCGCCTAACTGGTCTTGTTCATAGAAGAAATATCTCTCATCTGAGAAATACCTGCTTCTAACTGGTATATGTTCATACAAGAAACATCTCTCATCTGAGAAATGCCTGCTTCTAACTGGTCTATGTTCATACAAGAAACATCTCTCATCTGAGAAATACCTGCTTCTAACTGGTCTATGTTCATACAAGAAACATCTCTCATCTGAGAAATACCTGCTTCTAACTGATCTAAGCTCACACAAACAAACTATTTCTCTGATCTGACTACCTGTTGCTCACTGATCCATGTTCACATACACACAAAAACATGTTTCTCATCTATTCTTCTTTGATCTATATTTGTATGAATGAAATATTTCTGTCACCTATGATATGTTTGTTGCCTTCCTCCTCCCACTTCTGTCCACTGCAAGAGGATGGTTGCCATGACAACAGTAGTGAGTGGTGGCTATGATGTCTCAACTGAAGGCGGCGAGGTGGAGTAGGAGCTCCTCGAGCTGAGACTTGAAGATAATAAGGATCGTCCTCTTCAGAAGGGTAAGGAGACAAAGAGTGGGGAATGCAACCTACAACAAGAGTAAGATGGAACTTGTCAGCCTGTGTATATTTCATATTAGCAAACACTTAAACCACTACATAATTCAGGTAAGTAATTATACTCTAGTTACTAACCATCAGCTCTGACAGTTGCAAAGATGGCAGTTAGTCACTGTCTAATTCAAGAGGTACAAGATTCTGGACTTCTTTATGCAAGATGTTTTTTCTAACTAATGATATTATTTTTATCTTATAACACTATGTTAATTATCAGAAAGGATACTTAACTTATTCATCATCATTATCATGTGTCTTGCCAACTGGTGTGGAAACACATGCTAGTCCTAATCTCATGATCTCCAAGAGAATGTATCAATTCAACTGCTGACATTTTTCCATGCCATGATGAAAGACTGACAAGAATATTCTTACGTTGTCTTCTTCCATCTCTGTTTCTATCAATCTTTCCAGTTGTTACAATATGTATCAGTTTCTCAATTCTCATAATGTGGAAAAATTGACTGTCAAAACTTGGATTTTTTGTGTATGTGTAATGTGTTAGGTTACTTGCAGTTACACAACCTGAATTACTATGTGAGTGAAGGATTTATACTAGGTGCTACTCACGCATCGTCACTTTGCTCGTTCACGAATTTAGAGAAGCATTGTTCACCCATCATTTGAAAACTATGTTTTCTTTTGAGGAGGGGGGTAATGTGACATGCATGAGATCGTCCAAAATATGGCAGATGGGGGGGGGGGGGGGGGGGGGGGGGGGGGGGGGGGGGGGGGGGGGGGGTAAGAATCTTAAAGAAAAGGTCAAGAAGGTTAATCAAAAGTCCTAGCAAACGGGTTAGTCCCAAGACATTGAGATGGTATGACATGCGCATGACAATATAAATCAGCAGCAAGCTAGTAAAACATGCCAAAGAGACAGTTAACAAAGGCAAATCTGGAATGTAGTGTTCGTGGGAATCTAATTAACGGATCAAGGGTTAAATGGACTCTCACAGGGGGAGGGGGGTGTTACAAAGAGGCCCAATATAGACAGAAGGAAGAGATGGGTCGAGAGATTGAGTCTCAGGATGAGACGAAGACAAGCTGAGGAGAAAACTTGACCCAAAGGACCTAGGCAGTGGAGCTGAGTAACAAGTTATTTCACAAAAGCCTGCAGAAGACAGTGGTATATTCAGGATTCACGTAGGAAGAAAGATTTATATGTTTCAATGCAAATGCCTGGAAGTATGTTATACATGTCATCGTGTTCATCTATAATTAATAAATAAACTTGTGTGCAAAATGGTGACTACAAGTTGTTGTTCAGTAGTCCGGTCTATTTGGTGATATGTGATTTCTATGGCTGATCCACCCTGCATTCTCACTTAAAGATATCATGGAGGCAACCCTAGACACAGACAATTCTAGCTGTTGCAAAGGATTGTGACACTCATGTTTATGATAAGAATGTTTCAAAAGTAAATGCCTCATTTTGGCTGCCTAAATTATTTTCAGTATTCTTCTGTTAAACCACATTACAGTGGATTTATGAGATGTTTTTTCTTGCTTACTAACTGACAGATTCACAATCATATGTTAAAACTGACTCATTGAAAAATTCAAGAATTCTTTTTCTAACTGTCAATGTCAGAAACTAATTGCCTAAGATATTTTCTTTTTATAAAATGCACTTTTGGCTTGTTCTATTAGGTTTTGTATGTCTGTGGTATAATTCCGATCTGATGTTCCCAGATACTTTAATTTCGGTACTTGTCCAAAATAACTACCACTGTGTTTCATGTACATTTAGGTATAATCTGTTTCAATAACTGTATGTGTGGGTATGTGTGTGTGTGTGTGTGTGTGTGGGGGGGGGGGGGGGTGTGCACTGCACACATGTGGGAGGAGGGAGAGAGAGAGCAACATTCATAATATTGCCCAAAACATCAGGAGCAATTGAATGCTTAGGTTTCAGAATAATTAATTGGATGAGCCACACCAAAAAATACTGCTCAAGATCAGACGTGAGAAAATGTAACATGATAGACATAAGAGTCAGAAGAGCCACTTAGTTTTCTAAAGAAAAGTGGAAAATGAGAAACAATATTCTGTTTGAGATCACTGGCCGAAAACATGAATAAACATCAATTAAAATATGTTTAAAAGGTGGCAATGGTATAACAAACAGCCAGATATGATCACAGATAATAACTGGAATATGATAGAATGCATCCGTACTCAATGTACGAAAAGCAGATTTGAGGGCTATCTGTTGACAATGTTCTTATTTATATGCAACCCACGCAATGCTCATAGAGACTCCCGATATGGGAGCTGTCTCCGATATGGGAGTCTCTGTGGCGAAGTGGTCAAGCTGTCTGCCTCACGCTTCGAAGGTTGCGGGTTCAATTCCGGGCTATGTCTTTTGGTTCATGGGTGCATTTTTCTCTGAGACTCCTGGGGGTCGTCTCTGGAGCTACAGAGTTTGTGTTTTGTGTGATGCTTTTGGCAGGCCGCCCTGTGGAAAGAGACTGAGCCATATGGGAAAAACCCAATGCAATGAAGTTGATCCTCTCGACTTTTAATGAAAACGTAAAAGCCAACAGAACAGTTTGGACTTATGACTGACAAGCTGATAGAACAGAGATGATTTTCAAAAAGTCCAGTTCTATGCAAAATTATATAGTTGACCTCTTTGTATGGGAACTGAGACATGAATAACAGATCTGAAAATGTAAAGGCAACATACACAAAATCTGTAGGCCATTCCATCTATTGGTAGCAGAAATATCCTGTCTGGGGTGAAAAGCAAAGATGACCAAGGATGAAGAGAAAAATGAATGAGACAGTCCTGCAAGAAACATACGAAAACCGTAGATGATTAGAGAAAATAGATATAGATATTCCAGATTTTCTGGGCACATTATGAAGCGAAATAAACATGAAAACTTAGCCATAACTGGCAAAACTGATGAGGAAAGAGCCAGGGGAAGACACAGACATAAATGCCAGGTTGATATGGTGACATGACATAAACCAAAACACAGACATAAATGCCAGGTTGATATGGTGACATGACATAAACCGAAACACAGACATAAATGCCAGGTTGATATGGTGACATGGCATAAACCAGAACACAGACATAAATGCCAGGTTGATATGGTGACATGGACATAAACCAAAACACAGACATAAATGCCAGGTTGATATGGTGACATGACATAAACCAAACACAGACATAAATGCCAGGTTGATATGGTGACATGGACATAAACCAAGAACACAGACATAAATGCCAGGTTGATATGGTGACATGACATAAATCAAAACAC
The DNA here is from genome assembly GCA_014155875.1 of Cepaea nemoralis. NCBI lineage: Eukaryota > Metazoa > Mollusca > Gastropoda > Stylommatophora > Helicidae > Cepaea > Cepaea nemoralis. The sequence goes on from JACEFZ010016404.1 coordinate 54,467, forward strand.
AGACATAAATGCCAGGTTGATATGGTGACATGACATAAACCAAAACACAGACATAAATGCCAGGTTGATATGGTGACATGACATAAAGCAAATCACAGACATAAATGCCAGGTTGATATGGTGACATGACATAAACCGGAACACAGACATAAATGCCAGATTGATATGGTGACATGGCATAAACCGGAACACAGACATAAATGCCAGGTTGATATGGTGACATGACATAAACCAAAACACAGACATAAATGCCAGGTTGATATGGTGACATGACATAAACTAAAACACAGATATAAATGCCAGGTTGATATGGTGACATGACATAAACCAAAACACAGACATAAATGCCAGGTTGATATGGTGACATGACATAAACCAAAACACAGACATAAATGCCAGGTTGATATGGTGACATGACATAAACCGAAACACAGACATAAATGCCAGGTTGATATGGTGACATGACATAAACCGGAAACACAGACATAAATGCCAGGTTGATATGGTAGACATGGACATAAACCGGAAACACAGTACATAAATGCCAGGTTGATATGGTGACATGACATAAACCGGAACACAGACATAAATGCCAGGTTGATATGGTGACATGACATAAACCGAAACACAGACATAAATGCCAGGTTGATATGGTGACATGGCATAAACCGGAACACAGACATAAATGCCAGGTTGATATGGTGACATGACATAAACCAAAACACAGACATAAATGCCAGGTTGATATGGTGACATGACATAAACCAAAACACAGACATAAATGCCAGGTTGATATGGTGACATGACATAAACCAAAACACAGACATAAATGCCAGGTTGATATGGTAACATGGCATAAACCTGGAACACAGACCTGACCCTCAACTCTGGTGATCATGTCAGAGGGTGAACTATGACTGCTCATGCCTATCAGCATGACACATGATGATGATAATGTGATTGTTTGAACTTTCTGCCATGTGATAACTTCCGAAAACTGTTTCTGTCTCCTCCTTCTCTTCCTCCTGAGTGTACCTGAGCAGAAGTGTACATGTACATATGTCTCCTTGGTAGCACACCTGTCTGCTGCTATTAGAGATTCTAGAGATCCCCATGGAGCATATCAGTGCCTATCATCTAGCACATGCACACACTACGTCATTATGCTACAATTGTACAACTCACAGCACAGTCCAACTACATCTCAGGAAAGTGATGAATGATTGCAGATGTTATTTATATTTTGTACAACCAAACTGATTTCAGTTTCTGATGACACTGGCAATGTATTTCACTCATTTAAATTAACTCAGTGGACACAATATTAACTGCTCAAACTTGAATTGATATGTGTTTTTCAATGTCTCACTCACCCCACTGACTAGTCTTGTCTGACTGGAAATTATTCTCCTGGTTGTTCTCACAGAATGGGCTTACTCGGATTTTGTCGGAGTTATCTGTAACATAGTACAATCTGGCTTCAGACGAAAAAGAGATATACATGACTACATTAACTGTCATTTAACTGTCAAAAACTGTCATTTACTGCCAATATAGTACCTTCCGGTGTATGGCAGAGGGGTCTTTGATCCTGAGGAATTAAGGTCTCCTGACTAGTGCAGTCACCGCGAACTGTGCAGGTTAGGATTTTCTTTTTGCCCCCGACAGAAAAAACCCCCACACCTTACTGAGGAATCAAACCCGGGTCTCCCAAAGGAGAGTCCCGCATTCTAGCCACTCGGCCAGCTGCTCCTCTACATATTTAACATGAGGGCGATTATAGAAACAAGACGAGTACAATGTAGATCTGTACTCCTGTTTAATAGACTACTCAAAGACAGTTGACTAGAATGATTGTACATACTGACCAGAAATTAACTTTCCATTTCTCTTAAAAACAGTTTAGTTGAAATAGACTATAGCTAAACTAAAATTGACAACAAAACCAACAAAATCAATCGAGTGACTAACCCATGAATAGGGTGAATTTCAGTAAATGAAACTCATAACAGTAGCTGACTCGCTGAATCAAGACCAAATAGATTCAGGCATTGCAGTCAACTATGTGAAGGTTGCACATAGAATTAACACCACATGAGACATTAGACCAGCTACATCCATCGCAGTTCTACAATGACAAGTACTTTATTCCAATAGTCATTAGACACTATAAATTGACGTCCTAAATCTCAATACACCGCCAATTTCATAAGAAAACATGCAGAATTTAAGAAGAAGAACAGAACATCTATATATATAAAAGACAATGTATGTGTGTATGTCCTTTATGCGTTCGCAAACGGTCCATCCGATTGAGATGAAATTTTCTACAGATGTTCTTCTCATTCCCGTGCAGCCAACTGGCATAGTTTGTTAGTTTACAAACAGTTATTTACGTAATAAAATTTAATTTTTTAATTAAATTATAATTAACATATTGCAAGGGGACTTAACTTAAGAAAAGTTATATCAAGGGACATTACTTTTAGTAGCATTGCTATATTATGTAATTTAAATAATTGTTGCATTTTTCTCAAAGTTTTATAAAATGTTTATCTACAGTTATCTACAGGCATATGCGTTATAATGATAAAATCTTTAAGGCATTTTTAAAGTTTTCATAAAAATAATGGATCTATTTTAGATACGTGAAAATTTTTTAACCCATTTTTCCCGCAATGGGAACGGGAAAGGGCCAAACATAGATAGATGAATAGATAGATAGATAGATTCCTGCAACAGGAACAGGAAAGGGCAGTCATGTCTGGTATAAACAACGTGATAAAAACTTTGCATCTTCAAAATTTTCGTAAAAATAATGGATCTATTTTAGATATGTGAACATTTTCGAACCCATTTTTCCCGCAACGGGAACAGGAAAGGGCCGAACATAGACAGACAGACAGAGAGATAGATAGATTGATCCCCACCAGGGGCTGGGCGAAGCTGGGCCGGGTCCTCTAGTAATCCATAAATACAACCACAAATAGTTGGCATGCAATTACAAATTAAAGGAGTACCTGAGATGTCAAACTGTGCACTCTCCAAGCTGCTGATTTTAAACACGGCTGATGAGACAGACTCCAGGGCCTCTTGTAGCTGCAGCACCTGTCCAAACAACAGCAGATCATCATGTACACAATTTTACAGAAATGCCACATTCTCACCGCATGGTGAATTTGTTTGTCCATTTATCATTTCTAACATCACAATAATGTCCACAAATAAATTAATTCTAAGGATGGAAACCTGGAAAACATAATGCATATTCATGCTTGTTTAATGGTCCCTCCAAAAAAACAAGTTAAACTGATTTATTTGGTTGTTTCGGGATTTGAGATTTAAAGATTGAGCACAACCTACTACTGGCAACACTGATCATATTCCGACATGAACCTTAAACCTTGCCAGATCGAGAAGATCTAATCAGGGCCACATTGATTGACGGATGTCAGTCGTGGCGATAGGGCAAGTTTTGAGCTACAGCCTACAATGAGTGATGTTGTGATATTCTAATATGATAAGTGGTTGCGATCCAGCATGAGTCACGTGGTCAGTGGTTGCACACCTGCCTAACATGCCAGTGATTCCAATCCCGGGTCCAGTCAGGGATATGCACTACTGATGAGCTCAAACAAGAGAGCAAAACTCAAGGCTAGTGCTTCCAATCAGACATGGACAAGGTTAAGGTTCATGCCGTAATTCGATCAGCGTTGCCAGTAGTGGGTTATGCTCAATCTTTAAAAAAAAATGTTAGTTGCATATCCTTTACAGGACGTAGCAGTTAACTACAGCATATTTTGGCTGTTTGTGGTTCCTGGGCAAGTTTACGTTCGGTAGTTTGTCACTGCTTTCTGAATTACCTGCACTAATACCATTATATGGAAACCAATGCAAGGCAATCTGCTTCCAAATTGCTCGCATCTGTGTTTCAAAAGGAATGCGGTATTACGAATTGCATTTGTAATCCCTTCGCCAAGAGCCAGCATGAAAGAAGAAGTTTTGAACACCTGAGAAAATAAGGGTTGGAGAACATCACGGCTGCCCATGAGTTACCAGGACCCTAAGGATGACGCAAGGAATAGCAACACTGTAACCTGCCATACATGTCATATGAGGCAACAAGGGAGGGTTGGGCATGGGGCTAGCTTTCCCATCTGTTTAATAAAAAACTTTAACTGCAAAACGCAACAAACCATTAACAAGCCCAAAGGTAAAGAAAAAATAATGACCCAGCCAACCAAGAGGAAGGAGGCTCTTCTAGAAGAGGTATGGTGCGATGCAAAGAAAGCCACAAGCAGTCTGGATGGCAACTTTTCTTCATTTCCCCTAGGGAAAATACAGGAAGATTTAATAACATGTGGAGGTGATAGAAATGAATAATATGGGGAGGACAGAGCAGCATGGGATAGCTAAAGATAGAACGGCTTTCAGGGAGCTGGTTGAAGGCATGTGTAGAACGGCTTTCATGGAGCTGGTTGAAGGCTTATGTAGAACGGCTTTCAGGGAGCTGGTTGAAGGCTTGTGTAGAACGGCTTTCAGGGAGCTGGTTGAAGGCTTGTGTAGAACGGCTTTCAGGGAGCTGGTTGAAGGCTTGTGTAGAACGGCTTTCAGGGAGCTGGTTGAAGGCTTATGTAGAACGGCTTTCAGGGAGCTGGTTGAAGGCTTATGTAGAACGGCTTTCAGGGAGCTGGTTGAAGGCTTATGTAGAACGGCTTTCAGGGAGCAGGTTGAAGGCTTATGTAGAACGACTTTCAGGGAGCAGGTTGAAGGCTTATGTAGAACGGCTTTCAGGGAGGTGGTTGAAGGCTTATGTCCTAATACGGGATCAAGAGCAAAACAGAAAAAGAACATCATGACAACTGACAAGATTAAGGATATTGGAGAATGACAGAGAGAAAAGTGGTAGTGTAACCGTGGTCCTTGTTTTATCAACCCCTGATTGTGGCAGAATGGTTTGTTAACAGGTCAGTTGCAGAACTCATGAAGATCCCAAGGAAAGACATCATCATCATGTGCAGCACATGACAGTGACAACGTAAACTTCCTTTTGAACATGTTTTGGGAGGCCAGCCTCATAAGAGAGAGAGAGAGAGAGAGAGAGAGAGAGAGAGAGAGAGAGAGAGAGAGAGAGAGAGAGAGAGAGAGAGAGAGAGAGAGAGAGAGAGAGAGAGAGAGAGAGAGAGAGAGAGAGAGAGTGAGTGAGTGAGTGAGTGAGTGAGAATTTCACAATTGTTTTAACAACACCTTTCAGGGTTATGCTGGACATCCCAAGTGGCAAGTCAGCTCCCAGTAATGCTTCACAGGAAGGGCCAACCTAACCGCAAGGAAATGACAACCCTAGCAGCTAGTTTGTTTTTAGGATGGTATGATAGAGAAAACAAACAATTCTGACATCAACAATATGGAGAAGTATGCCCCATATGAATTTGGTCAGTGAACATGGACCACAGATAGGGCTGATGACAAGTATTGAGGAGGCATTCCAAGTGTGGCTGCCAAATAATTATAACAGTTAGATGGATTGGAAAATTCCCAAATGAACAAGTTATTGCAAACAGAACAAACAAATAGGAGAAATAGGAGAAATGTTGTCCACTACTCCTATGGGAGTAGGATCAATGTACCTGGCTTTGTAAACTGGCACATGTTTTCTCCAGCTGCTGTGCCTTGTTCAGGTCACTGTAGCTGGTAGTGGCAGTGGAGGCAAGACTGGGGCTGAGCCTGACGGTTGCGTTTACAGAGTTACTGCTGACATCTGTGCTGTTGAGACATCTGCACTTTAAATCTTGAACCTGAAAAAATGGTCCACACAATGATCAAATATTATCTGCATGTATATCACTAACTTCAATACTTCAAACACCGGGGCTACATTTCTTGTGTGATACTGAAGACTTATATAAAGCTATTCATTTCAATGATCACTAAGTGTAGGTTAATATTCCCAACACATCATTTTCTAATGTGCTTGTTGAGAACATTTTTGCAGTAACAGAACATTTAAAAGATAGTGCATGTGCACAAGATGTCTGATCTGGAGCAGACGCTGGTGACCCTTTGTCTCCAATTCTTGCTGTTATCTGATGTTTTGATGAAGTTCTTCTTCTCTTCTTCTTATAGTCCATGCCGTGTGCTAATTGTGATCATGATGAAGTTCTTCTTCTCTTCTTCTTATAGTCCATGCCGTGTGCTAATTGTGATCATGATGAAGTTCTTCTTCTCTTCTTCTTATAGTCCATGCCGTGTGCTAATTGTGATCATGATGAAGTTCTTCTTCTCGTCTTCTTATAGTCCATGCAGTGTGCTAATTGTGATCATGATGAAGTTCTTCTTCGCTTCTTCTTATAGTCCATGCCATGTGCTAATTGTGATCATGATGAAGTTCATGTCGTTTATATTGCTATTATTTGTTGTCCAGCTCTTTAAGCTTTCCATATACATCTTTCTCTGTCTTCCATGGCATCGCTAGCCTAGTATTTTCCTGCATACAGCTGATTTCACTATTCTCTAACTATCTAAGTACTTCTGATCAGATCTCTCCTCTTGCGAATGGTCTGATCTCTGTCACCTTGACATTCTCTGGTGGTAGGGTTACTGACGTCCTGGCAGCCAGCAACCACATCTCCCCCCTCCCCCAAGTTCAACAGCTGTTCCATGATGTGGATATGTGAAGTGCTGGGCCCATCACATGTTGTAGGCCTGAGTGCACTGCTGTGGGTATGTGAAGTGCTGGGCCCATCACATTTTGTAGGCCTGAGTGCACTGCTGTGGGTATGTGAAGTGCTGGGCCCATCACATGTTGTAGGCCTGAGTGCACTGCTGTGGGTATGTGAAGTGCTGACACCATCACATGTTGTAGACCTGAGTGCACTGCTGTGGGTATGTGAAGTGCTGGGCCCATCACATGTTGTAGACCTGAGTGCACTGCTGTGGTATGTGAAGTGCTGACACCATCACATGTTGTAGACCTGAGGGCACTGCTGTGGGTATGTGAAGTGCTGGGCCCATCACATGTTGTAGACCTGAGTGCACTGCTGTGGGTATGTGAAGTGCTGGGCCCATCACATGTTGTAGGCCTGAGTGCACTGCTGTGGGTATGTGAAGTGCTGACACCTCACATGTTGTAGGCCTGAGTGCACTGCTGTGGGTATGTGAAGTGCTGACACCATCACATATTGTAGGCCTGAGTGCACTGCTGTAGGTATGTGAAGTGCTGGGCCCATCACTTGTTGTAGGCCTGAGTGCACTGCTGTGGGTATGTGAAGTGCTGGGCCCATCACATGTTGTAGGCCTGAGTACTAGAGGAATGGGTGACCTGTCTTCCCCTCCCACAGCACATGACAAGAGCTGGCATGGAACTCCTGTCTGCCCACGCTCATGCCAGCGTAACATCCTGACTGGTACACCAATGTGCCCACTCAAGTCTGGACCCACCAAGTATCCATCTCCTACTACGGTTGTGTGTACACTTTCAACCCAGCTGTATTTCACCCATTCAAACTTGTCTTATACGATTCTTTCACTCAAATTGATCCTGTGTATACCAATCTGTCCTTCAAGTGTGAGCACATCATTTGCTTCAACACTGATCCTGTGTACACCATCTGTTCTTCAAGTGTGAGCACATCATTTGCTTCAACACTGGTCCTGTGTACACCATCTGTTCTTCAAGTGTGAGCACATCATTTGCTTCAACACTGATCCTGTGTACACCAATCTATCCTTCAAGTGTGAGCACATCATTTGCTTCAACACTGATCCTGTGTACACCAATCTATCCTTCAAGTGTGAGCAAATCATTTGCTTCAACACTGATCCTGTGTACACCAATCTATCCTTCAAGTGTGAGCACATCATTTGCTTCAACACTGATCCTGTGTATACCAACTGTTCTTCAAGTGTGAGCACTCTGATCAAGCCCAATGATGTTCTGTCTCTCTCAACAAATAACATCAGATGTAGATACTAAACGTTCCAGTCACACACACACACACACAGAGTACAGACATTAGATGCATGCATTCATACATCCCTTTCTGCTGAAACCATTATGAAAACCACACTCAAGTATCCTTATATATTTGTGTATATGCTGTGTATCTTCAACTAGCAGTCATTCATGGGCAGTCTTCAGAATAACTCCCTTGTTCATCATGAGTGTCACAACTACTGAAACCAAAAGATCTGCTGGCTTGTTGCCTCCCACTCCAGCATGTGGACAGTAAAATCATGACATTCTTTCAAAGAGACACGTGTTTATGCTTGGTACCCAGTCATTCCACATCTGTCTATTGTGAACTTTATGTTTATATGAAACTATGATTGTGAAGGTTACTCTGGTAACTCTCTAACTGATAGCCACATAAAAAGCACAGTCATGACAGCCACTTCCATCTTCATGCTTGAGATTGTAGATCTACAGGTTCCATTCTGTCCACCAGCGACCTTCCCCCTGACTCTAGATGAGAATCCCCAACAAGATTTCTCTCCTTGATGCACAGAACAATCGGAGTACACCACTGTCAACTCTGCTGACATTTTCATCTGTCAACAGTTGGACTGTCTGTTCTATCAACCTATCACACAACTCTCTAATCTATCTACCCAAAGTGATGATGTTCTTGTGTCTGCCACTGTCAAATCCATTCCTGCCCCTTGTGTATCTGCTTCAGTGACGCAGTATGCACAATGGTATCTTATACTCGATGGTATCTTCTGCCTGTGCCATCAATGATCTTCCTCTCTTTGTTCAGCTTCCATTGAGAACTGCAAACTGAATTAAGTGTTTTGTACTTTCTGCATGATGTCACAAATAGCTGTATGCTACATTAGTAAATTAGCTATTGGTATCTGACATACAATAGAAAAAAAAAAAGGAAGAAATAAAGCAAATATAATTACCTCCCGGTACAAAAGTCTAATGGCTTCCATTTGAAGAGTGCGCATATGTTTTTCCTCTTCATAAAGTTTGCGATTCCTAAATAAACAGATTTCCAATTTTGTAAGGGAGAAGAAAATTTCACAGAAATATAACAAAAATGTAATTTGCATGTGCATGCATTTTTTTCGCAAAACAGCTGAACCTAGTAGTGACGAACATGAGAAGCATCATTAGGAAGCTAGAAGGTTTGAGGGATATGTGTCTTCTTCTTCGTCTTCTTCAGATGCATGGTCAGGAGCAGACATGGTGATCGTGACTCTCCAATCCTATCTGTGACTTGATATTTCCATGATCTTGGTGTTGCTTACACTGTTTTCGGTTGCCAAACTGTTGAAGCTTTTCACATACACCACCCTCTGTCTTCCCCATGCCTCTCTTGCCCATTATTTTCCCACATAAGGCAAATTTATCTGTTCCACCTCTTCTGTTGATCTGCCCCACACATTTCATGTGTCTTGTCCTTATGGTTGTAATGCATGGTCTAGTGATGCCTGCAGTTGCCAATCCTCAATGTTTGTTTTCTTCATGATATAGGTAGCATTTTCCTAAATCAATCACATTTATACTGCCTCCAGCTTTTCCACTTTCCACACACACAGTCCAGCATTCTTGTCCATACACAACCACAGACTAGGCCAACTATTAGCAAGTGAATTGTTGTGCTTCTCATATTTCTGTTTTCCATTACGATACTTACTGCATTAAGTATCTTTGGATCTGGGCATTCTCTGGGCCATATTACAGGCAGAAGGAAACTGGAACATTCTGCCAAAGCTAGCAAGATTTGCCATCAGCAACCTGTGAAACTTGAGCTCCAAGAAATCATGGAGAGAATTGAGAGAAATGCTGAAGTCAAATGTTCAATAATACCAGAAATTGCTCGATCAGAACATAAAGGCCACACAAAAACAAATAACAAGCGTGCCCTCAGGAAATTGTAGAAGATAAATAAAACTCTTCTCATTGTTCTCAGAGAAATCATGGTCAGGTGGAAAAAAAACTTCTGAGATCCTCTGTGAGAAGGAGATGCAATCACACAACATGTGAAGATGACAAAACAATGGAATAATTGAAGCCACAATGTAGAAATCAAGATGGAAAAAGCAATTATATTGTAAAAGAGATTTTTTGTTGTAATAAAGGATCAGAAATTATGGAAATCAACTATAGTGATAGCTTTCTGTCCTCGGGTGGCTAAAGAAAGGAGATTAATTACAACATACTACAGCAGCGGCTAAAGGAGATTTATTACAACATACTACATCAGTGGGTAAAGGAGATTAATTACAACATACTACAGCAGTGGCTAAAGAAGATTTATTACAACATACTACATCAGTGGCTAAAGGAGATTAATTACCACATACTACATCAGTGGCTAAAGGCGATTACTTACAACATACTACATCAGTGGCTAAAGGAAATTACTTACAACATACTACATCAGTGGCTAAAGGAGATTACTTACAAGATACTACATCAGTGGCTAAAGGAGATTACTTACAACATACTACATCAGTGGCTAAAGGAGATTACTTACAACATACTACATCAGTGGCTAAAGGAGATTACTTACAACATACTACAGCAGTGGCTAAAGGAGAATAATTACAACATACAACAGCAGTGGCTAAACAAGAATAATTACAACATACTACATCAGATAATATTAACATTTCTTATTAGTTTTACAAAACGTATTTTAAAAACGCGGGGCAAGTATATTTTATAAGAAATCAAGAGCAGAATATGTCACATGACAAAATAAAATGTTGAGACAAAACCATGAGTAATGCAAGTTACAAATTCAAATTTACTAATAAATCTTGAAATGTGTCCATTTGTATACAACAGTTCAATATATTCTGAACCTACATCTGCACACTAACCTTTCTAAATCCTGCCTCAGCAACAAGATATGATCTTCTGCTCGTCGAGCTCTGATCTCTTTGCGTATGGAGACCACTTGAGCATTGAAGTGCCTGGTCTGGTAACCACGCCAATTGGCCTGAATGATTGTAGCAGCCTTGTTAACTGTAAACAATCAATATCAGACTTTATGTATCACTTACATGCAATTCTGGTTCTGATGTTTTCAAACATCACTTTTATTGATGCACATATTTGTCATGTTAAAAGTCGTGGTTAAAGAGTAGTGTGAATATAAATATTATGAATGAAACCCTCATCAAGCATTGTATATATAAGACAAGATTGACAAGTATAAAGCATAACTGAATAGCCACATAAATAATGGTTGTGCACCATGTGATGAGGAAAGTTCACCACTGTTATGCAGGATGTTCTCTATATAGTGGTCATTGCTTCCTACGTTATTTGACATGATTCCAAGAACACAGCTCAAAATAGAATGCAAATCATGGTAATTAATCTGAGTAATCTGAACAAATAAATTGTTTCATAACCCATAACACATGCAGGCAAAAACTAACAAATGACAAGCAGCTATGAAAAACAAGGAAACAACAAGATAGTCACAGTTCCAACAACATAGCAATGATTCACCCCAAAATGATCCCTTCCTGTGCTAGCAAATATCACACAAAAAACTCTCCATTGTTCCATGCGAACAGTGGAACAGACAACAGTACCGACATAGCCAACAGAACACACATTCATATGTGTGCCATGTAGCAGAAATGATTAAATCAGCTTGCACACATATAAAATAATAGTAGATGCAAAAAAGATAGATGTTAGACACCAAAAGGATTAGCAACGAAATGCACCATGATAGCGTAGTGGAAACACGTCACGGAAACGCATCGTTTGACAACCCAAACGATGCCATTCCACTTTAGCAAGGAACATCGACACGAACACTACTCTTTTCAACACAGCACAAGTACAGAAAATACTAGTCATCAGAACAACCATTAGGATTTAAAGTCAGACTTGACCAGCTAACAGCCAGGGGCATTTACAGGGAAACCAGTGCCATACATGACAGATACTCATACCCGTACAAGCCAGTTATAAGTTAGCTTAGCTGCAGTTCAGCAGAGAGAGAGAGAGAATGGACCTGTGGCAAACTGTTGAGTATGCACACACAGCATACAGGTGGCCTCCTGTGGAAAAAGTGATAAACGTTCCTCTTGTTCATACATGATGCTCGAGGGGGTCCGAGTGGGCTGTCATGTGAACATATCTGTCAGATAGAGAGAACGGCCGGCTGGTGGAGCATTGTGAAATGTGAGTGATGCTGCAAAGTAGTAAATAAAAGTGTCTGGAACTTGTTGACTGCTACCAACGGCCTTGCTATGTTTTGTCGTCTTGACCATGTTGCAATCGGTGAGAGGCCCCACTGGTCAGGTGTAAGTACCACTTTCTGGGTTACCATCATCATCTCTTAGACAAACCAACAATGACAAGCGAGGAAAGCATGCAGAGCAATCAATTCAACAAACAAGCAATAAACGAACAATCATTCACAACATTCAATATATTATTATTATCAGAGCATCTGCGTTAATGGCTGACACCACAGTTAATTGTCGCCGCATGACAATATGCATAAGACCACTGCCAAAATGCCAACACCAACAGTCTGCCACTAGAATTACAGTTCATGTCAATGGGAGCAACAGTCACTAAAAACACAGCAGTTGCACTTGTGCTACTGAAAAAGGCAAACCACTTAGTTCAGCAACCAGCCACCTGCCATTTTTCTGAAAAAGCAATTCACAACACAAACAACCTTGGACATGAAAAAGCATTCCACCTGAAATCCACAGCTCACAGTGTCACATAAAGCACTCAGCTCAGTAGTTGGGTGACAAAACCATGTGCTACAACTCCAAAATTAGGAAAATGCATAAGAAAACTGTAGCCACAAACAAATAACACACCAAGGCCTTAACAGATTGCCCGCCAATCCACTATCTAGAAATGGAACCCAAAATAAACAGCTAAGACACAATATGAAGGTATTTTAAACTGTATCTGAACAAATATAGAAACTATACCCTGATAATTAATGAGATCATCATCATCAGGTAGAAAATGATGTGTAGAATATTGCTCTCAGCACAACCAACAAAAAAGACTCTTGATTCTTACCCAGCTCACATGCCTCATGCATTCACATGGCCAGGGTGCCACAAGGCAGGTGCTCCGTTACACGCTAGACAGAAGTAAAAGGAGAATTCCTCGACTATGCACCAAATCCAAGAGATGGGAGAATGCGTCACGGGATTGACGACGTGACGACGGAGCGTAAACATTGGATACGCTGTGACTTTCATCAAGCAGAACGGTTGTGTTTCTAAGTTCGAGAAGGATTAAGGCGGCTTCTGAAGAGATAAGGCTGGCGGTGGAAATCATTCAAGGATATGGATAACCTATGACATATCTGGAAAAGCGCCATGGATTTGTAAAGACTGGAAAACGCTAGACGACAGATTCGGATGAGAACGACAGAGAGGACGAATTGGAAGAACACAAGGGAAAATGAAGGTGACTGAATGTTCATAGGAAAAGGCAAGGCGGAAGATCAAGGTTAGTGTAATATAGGAATTAGGCCCTTCTCGGTGGCACGAGAAACTAATTTATCTGCTAACTAATAGATGTGACTGTCTTGCTAATTCCGGAATTAAACACAGATATTGACTTTTCCTTGAGAGTCAGCATTGTAATTTGATTCCCGTTCGCCAATCATGTTCAAGTTGTATTCACCGTTTCTTATTGAGCCACGTGTCACATGGTTAGTCATTATTACCATGGCTTTACACTAAAGGAAAGGAGGACTAACATGTTGGCACAGGGCGTATTTAATGTTCTGTGTCTACAGTAATATTCATGCACATATTGGTCACTCATTATGTGGCACTCCAGAATGACTGGACAGTGTATCCATGTAAGACTTTGTATGAGAGAAGTGTCCATGCTTGGTATCCCCTGCTGTGACATCTGTTCAATCTGAACTTTATGCAATGCAGACTGAGAATCAGACTCAATGATTTGCTGTGGTGACTCAAGTAACCACTAGCCACCTCAAAGCTGATGTGATTGCAGCCAATTATTTGATGTCAGGTGACATCTTTTGTAACAGTATTGGGTATTATTAGGATCTAGTGGGAAACACAGATACAGCACGATTGAGCATTGAGACTGAAAGGGGTGGGAGATGCTCAATCGTGACGTATTATGTTGTTAAGGTTAGTCAACGTCCGATAGTCCAGCTGAGAAGACACGGCTTGTCGTCTTGAGAATAAAGTATAAAGTTTTAGTCCAGATCAAGTCTTGTTACTTCATTTGACACTGTTAAAGGAGTAATAAATGGTGCCGTGGACCGAGAATCTGAGGTTGATCTGGGCCGGCCAACAACAACTATCCACTGGCGGCATGCTGTAAGACAAATTATGAAGATAATGGCCTACCACGCGAAGTACTAAAGAATCCAGACAAAACTGCCAGGACAAGAAGGGCCTTCCTGGAGCCGTGGCCTGAACATTTGAATTGTATCATTTACAAGGGGCCTAACCTGGCCGCTGCCTGAACCTTGCCACTTTCAAGGGACTTGCCTCCAATTTAAGTTCAAGATTTTATCGGAAGTCAGAACTCGTTCAAGGTCAGGTCATCACTAGCCGTTGGCTGATACTAATCCATTTTTGGGCCTCGTCATTCCTATGACCCAAACACACCTAATCCATTTTGGGCCTCGTCATTCCTATGACCCAAACACACCTAATCCATTTGTGGGCCTCGTTATTCCTATGACCCATTCCATACGACGATGAAGTACCCACTTGAGAATCAAGGAAGGGACCCAACCAGGGGTCGAAGATTGTCTGGCAGCCCATGAGATGTGACCCAACCAGGGGTTGAAAATTTTCTGGCAGCCCACGAGAAGGACGAAATTACCTGAGGGAAGAGAAGTGATATCTAAACTCCGCCACCTGAATTCCGAGACTAAATTTCACTTGATGCGGGCTCTGGTTGGTTGGTTGAACTGAATCCGTCAGCTGGTAAAAGAAGGTAACGGATTAATTAAGGAAATAGACTCAGAGTAAAAGTTGTGTATTTCGAGGTCTCCCGTGAGGTTCCGAATTTCTTAATTTGAGTGGAGTACAGGACATTATTGTGGTTTAAGAAACAAATATCTACAAGGAACCTTCTGATTGCCACAAATTTGAGTTTTTTATTGAGGACAGGGTTCATTCTTCCTATGCTCAGACAGGATATCGTTGGTGCTTCTTCTGATTAATGTAATATCTTACAATATTATAACCAACTGAATTGTGCTGTTTGGGATTTGGGAAATTGTAATTGTGTGATTGGTTGCTTGCTTTGTTTCTGTATTTTTCAGCATGGCGGAACAGAACACCTGAGCACAAGTGTTGACGTTACATTAAGAAATTACAAAAATGAAATTGGTTACTTGTATAAATATTGCAGCTTAGAAGACTCAGCACAGCACATATTTCAGCTGAACTCAGGATAAGTTTTTTTCCAGGTACCAAAGAAGTATACAGAAGAATATTGTTTCAGCTGGATAGATATTTCAAAGGAACTGAAAATGAATTTCTTGTGCGGGGAGTTACAACGGGTTAGCACATGGTTAGGAGAATTAAAGATGTCAATTACGGAAGTAGAGAATTTTCTGAAAACATTGAAGAACAAAACGATTAGACAAGACCCTTATAGAATTGTGGTAGACGGTAATAGAGTAGAAAAGAATAACAGGAGACAGCCGTTGCTTAATAAAGACAGAAGACAATATGGTTATGACAGTGAGAACAGACGAAATAGTGAAAGGTCGGACTGGTATAGTAGTTATAAAAACAAAAATGGGCGTGAGAGAAACTTTTCAAGGAAATCATGGAACTGGCCCTCTCACAGTGCAACTGCTAGAAAAAGACGTGACGACTGGTTGGAGCAAAGACAAAGACAATATCTAAACTCAGGTGTAAGAGACAGAGTTGAACCTGTAAATAAAATACAGACTAATCCTAAAATAGTTGCGAATGTGACTAGTGGACAGGAAAAGAAGACGACGGGGTTAGTAAAGAAAAGAAATAGAGAGACACAGACACAAGCAGGTAATACGATAGAAAGTAGTACGCAGACTCAGGTACAATCAGTCAGCAAGATAACAAAGGGAACTCAAACGGATGTAATAGAGACTCAGTCAAAACCAACTCATTTGACTAAGAGAGACAAGGTTGAAGTTAGGAAAGATGGACAGACAAGGACCAAGGACGAAAGGAAGTCAATAAAGAAAAGTGTTAGTATGGTTGTAAATAGAGGTAGTGCCATGTCAAGTTATTCAGACATAGACAAGAAACTAGTTCCCAGATGGTGTAGGAATATTAGCTGTCAGAGTTCAAGCTACGGAGAAGATATTCCCACAGCTGAATATTATAGTGATGCTGAATCAGATATTATTACAGATGATTCGGAGAATGAGAGTGTTACACTACGAGCAGATCCTGAATTGAAGAGTGTTGTTCCCTCATACGGAATAGTGACTGGTGGACAGACAGATAGAGTTTTAGTTAGTGACTATGTAGGGAAGGCTAAGGGACGAAGACCGAGAAAGAGAAAGAAAGCCAGACGTTTTAAAGGTGACTATGGGAATAGGGCCGACGTGTTTGCAGTAAACTATAACGAATCTGATGATGGAACTATTATTAGCGTGTCATCTGAAGATGAGATGGGAAGGTATAAACGTTACGTAAGGTACACAGGAAACAGTGAGCAGACTGACGAAAATATAGGAAATAGAAGGAACTCATTTAAGAAGAAGAATAGTGGTAGACAGTTAGCGGGAATTTATTCAACGACAGAAAGTGACTTAAGTAAAATAGAAGACCTTATGACCTTAAGACCTGACTTCTTTAACAGGTTGACAACAGATAGTGATGATGACATTATAAGTGAAAGACAGGTTAGGATATTGAAAGACAGTGAAGTGTTTAATTTGGAGACACTATATAACGGTTAAAATTCCTTGGGTGAAGAAGGAAAATGAAATAGTTTTGGCTTATGAGAAGAACTCCGGTTTGAGAGTATAGGTGTATGAGCTGTCTAAAATAGACAGATGAAATTTTTGGGGTAGAATGGTACAGGATAGGTGATAGTGGTGTTGAAGATAAGGAAGTACGGCAAATGATATTCCACGTGGATTACGTAATACAGAATATCGTCTGTTTGGTTACGAGGTAGAGAGAGTATATTAAGTAAAATAGGGTAGATTCAGGAGAGAATTAGTAGAGGGTGAGAAATAAACTAAGTATTAGAAATAGTTTGACTCAGAGCTATGACGTGGTGTCCGAAGATAGTTTTGTTTGTTGGTTTGGGAAGAAAGAATAGTATTGTTGACAGGTGAACCGAGACGGTCTGCTGTGGAGATATGGGTTGAGGAGGTACTGAGTATCCTGTGTGTAAAATAGCCAGTTGAACGTGAGAAAAAAAAAAAAGAGTAATAGAATGTAGAAGTGAATGCTTGAAAAATACGAGTTACGTCGTGCTTGCGGAGAAAGAAGAAAGTGGTTGTGTAGAGAAGTATAGAATGATAGTTACGAAGTTAGGGGTGGTTCACCAGAATGAGGTTTGTTTTGAAGAGATAGTAGATAGTACTGTGAAAGTAATTTCAGTTGCGAGAGGTAGTGTATAGGGTCTGACCTTCGTATAGGAGTGAGTGATTGAGTAAAGTAGAGATATAAGAAAACAGTGAATTGAGAAAGTCCTCTGGAATAATTCGTTTGGTTGTGCGTTGTTCGTACGTGAGTATAACTGTACTCAGACAGGTGTTCGTCGTGATGAAGGAAGTAGGAAAGAGGTGTGATGACGTCGTCTAAGTGAAATACATAGATAAAATATAAGAGTGGCGTTGATATGTCTTGTGTCAACGTGTGTAGAGGAGATCAATACGTGTAGATTGTGCTGAATGATCGCTGGAATGTTGAAGTGGCGTCTGAGGTGTTTTTTTTAAATAAAAATAGTAGGGACACGTTAGGTTGTCGTGTTGTGTGTAGTTGTCTGTAAATATGAGAAGAGTGCTTGATAAGTCCAGAGAATTGAATAGCCTTGTTACACCTGTTGTCAATATCAATTGTTGCGTTTTAGATTAGCTAAGTGGTTGTTGGTTGTTCTTCTTTAGTTATAGTCGTCGCCTCTGTTTTTTTGTTTGTGCTAAAGGGAGATATCTTTTGTTTAGAATGTGTGATCTTGGAAAGAAATTATGAAAGTTGTATAACAGGTTGACGGAAAGAGAGTTAATATTCTGATTGACGTTTCATAAAACATCTTTAGTATTCTTGACAGGAACATGTCAAAGCAGGAGTGCCTAATACGGAGAAACGAGAAAAATGAGGTCCGTTGTATATACTAACGTGAGTTGCTGTTCTGAAAGAATCCCGATAAATAGGAGCGAAAGATACGAAGGTAAACCAGATGAGGTAAATGAACGTTAGAAAAAGTGTTCCGATAAAAGTGATTGGTTGGATTGTCGTCACGATGTGAAAAGGATAGGAGAGACTTGAGGTAATGGTGCTGAGATACAGAAAGTACTGATGCAAAAGAATGAAATATTAATTGCGTCGGGTAGACGAGAAGGTGGAAATAGAGTTAGTTGTTTTGGTGAGAGGTCTATAGTAAATAGACAAAGTTTTGTTGGTTGTAGGAGGGTGGAGATACTGTGGTTGACGGTAAGGATTGGGAAGTGGTGGTGATGGTTGGTACAAAGCCATGGGAGACAGTTGGTGTGCCGAGCCACAGGTTAATTGATAAGTAGATGGTGGCTGGTACATTGAGATGATATTGGAATAACTGTGCTTGCTTATGAGGATATTTTGGATGTTATGATGTATTAGGAGTTAGGATGGAAAAAGATAGAAAATTGTGAGGGGAGATAATCAATGTTTGACTTCCAGAAAAAGGAACGGTCACTTGTTGAGTAATGGTTTTGGTTGAGGGGAACAAGTATGGTTCCGCATTAAGATAATCTGTAGATAACAGAGGGATATTTGTATATATGTATATACGTATTTTGGCATTAATGCTTGGTATGGAGTTGTTTTGTTATATATGACTTGGCTAAATAAATAGGTGTTACATTGGTTAGAAAAGGAGGCCAATGTTGCTGGGTCACTTTACGTAGTAATTTGAAGGGAGTTGTATTTTTTTTGAAAACCTTATCTTTGTTTTATTGCCTCATGTATAAAGTTTTTTTTGCTTGATTTGGTCCTGTAAAATGATTGTTATTATTTTAGAATAGGTTATTGTCTTCGTAGACCTTTATGTGTAAACTACTGGTCCGTAAAAGAGACCAGTAGTAGTAGAAAAAAATAGATTAGGATGTATGTTGTATTATTTTAATCATCGTCACCATCATCATCACTATCATCATCATACTTTTAGTTGAATTGCGGGGAAACATAAATGAGTGTTACAAAAATTTGGGGGGGATTTGATGTCCTGTTGTGATTTTATTTCACTGTTTTGTGTGTTAAATAGTAGTTAATTAAGTTATGTTTAATTTACAAGGTTTTCGTAAAGACAATACAGGGGGCTTTAGTTATGACCCTTCGTTCAGAAAAGAGTTCATAAAACTACGGAGAACTAATAGAGAGACACATTCTCTTTGTGAAGAAGAAGTTCATAGATATTTTGATGCTTTGATTATCAGCGTGGAAAGGTTAAAGTGGCTATGAACTGTAGACGGGGTTACTACACAAGTAAAATAGTTATGGGAAACTTTAGAGATACACTAAAATAAGCATTCATTAGAAATATATGGGATTAGAAGCCACATGGGAGGAGAAAAGATTAATGAATATAGTAGTAGAAAAAAAGAGGGGAAAGTTTTGAACATGGTTTCCGGGGGGGTCAGAAGAGCCATGATATACACGAGATTGCTGGGTTATAGAAGAATAAGAAAATTACCCCAGATGAAGAGTAAACATGAATTGGATCCATGTTTGACTAGACACTGTGGATAACTGTATAATAAAAAAGGGTAAAGTGTGTAAATGAGAAATGAACATAAGGGGAGACATAGGGACATGGGGTGTTTGTGGGTCCGTAATAAAGGGACTGAGATTAAAGTTGATTACAAGCAGTCACAGACATGAGTGGTTATTTTTGCTGCTGTAGATTACGGCATGAATTATGAATTGAGAGGTGGAAGATTGGGTTACATAGCCTGGGCAGGATGTAAATGTTTATAAGTGGGTCAGATTACAATGTTGTGTTTGATGGTTAATATTTAAGGGGAGATTTCAAGGTTACTAGGTTGCTGTTGATAACGGCATAAGTGGAGCATTTTAGTAGATATGCCCATAAGAAATGGACATTAAGAGAGAACCTGAGGTATTGGAGAAGATTAGTTATATGAGGTGATGAGGTTATGTGAGGTATTGTGTTGGAGGAGGTCTTAAGGGATAATAGACCTTTTTAATTGTGTCTTCGGGATGTGTTTTATGGTTTACATTACAATGTGAGGTTGAGGGTAGGTAGTGTATGTTATAAAGACACAGAAGTGAAGAATATTTTTGGATGATGGTTGATATTTGACGCTGTAGATAGCAGCGTAAACTGTTACCATAATGAGTGGTACTGTGGGAGATATAATAGACTTTATTACATAAAGTCTCAAAGAACAAAGGGGTGTAAAGGGGTGTGTGGTTTAGGTGAATGTTGTTTTTTTTGAAAGAGTTCTATTTCTTCTTTTAAATTCCGGTGGCCACCGATTCTTTGTCTTCCTATCGTGTGAAAGTAATTTCAGCTTAGTTGAAAGTGGGGGATTTGTAGCGTTGGTGATAAAATAAGGAGTTGGTTAGAGTTGAGTTTGAAATTTTAAGCAGATTGCTTATGAGGAAGGAGTATTTAAGAAGACGTGTTATGATGTTATTGTATATAGTTGAAATTGAAATGTTATTAAAGATATGTAAATATGTTATGGTTGGTTGAAGGGCCGGAAACGAAGAAGAAGTGGGTTGACTATATAAAAAGGGAAAAAGTAAAGAAATTGAATATTCATTTAAGTTAGAGTTGATTTTAGGAAGATTAGAAGACAAAGAGGGAATAGAGTATGGTGATTTAGAGTAAAGGATTTTTCCTTTAAAAGGAAAATTCTTTAATTAACATGGGGAGGTGTAACAGTATTGGGTATTATTAGGATCTAGTGGGAAACACAGATACAGCACGATTGAGCATTGAGACTGAAAGGGGTGGGAGATGCTCAATCGTGACGTATTATGTTGTTAAGGTTAGTCAACGTCCGATAGTCCAGCTGAGAAGACACGGCTTGTCGTCTTGAGAATAAAGTATAAAGTTTTAGTCCAGATCAAGTCTTGTTACTTCATTTGACACTGTTAAAGGAGTAATTTGACACTGTTAAACTTTTCCTCTGCTTCTAAGGTCAGCTGAAAAGAGCTTTTTATATAGAATTTCATATGGAATAAAATAGCAAACAAATAAATGCAAATAACTCTGCAAGGCTCTAGCTAGATCAAACACCAACAGCCAAAATACTGTTTTGGTTAGAACAACACCTATTAACCACTGGTAAAATAAATTAGGGAGAAAAATGTTCAAATAAATGTATTTTTTTTAAAATGTTGCATATCCCTTGCAGGACATTGCAGTCAACACTAGCATTTTTCAGCTGCTGTTGATGTACTAGGCAAGTTTTTACGTTCAGTAGTTTGCCATTGCTTTCTGAACGACCGACTCCCATACCAACATGCATAACACAACGCGGCACGGTCTGCTGCACAAATCGGTCGCGGCTGCATTTTGAACGCCTGGTAAGCGGTTCACGAACTGCATTCACAAGCCTTTGGCCATGGAGACCGGGAAGTAAATACTCACACAAAGATACATTTATTATCCTGGTGATTCATCTTAAGAGTTGCGTACAGAAGTTGCAGATGTCACAATTTGCTTATAAACAGAGACTGCAGTAAATACAGCACCATTAATTTAGGAAGAAATCAGAGTTACAAGCCTTTGAAAAATCAAGCTTTTTCAGAGAGTAACACACACGACAATTGATCTCATACAATGTTATCATCACAAAGAAAAATGGAAACTGTTAATTGTCATCATTACCTAGAATAGACTGAGTTAAAGGACTGAGTTAATGTAGGCAACTGGCTGGGACATTAGAGCTTATGTTTGACTCACCTCTAGCACAGCCAACAATGTTTGTTTGCTCCATTTTCTCTTGGTTGAGTTTTCCTTTCATTAGTTTACTGTCAGCAGTGTTAACAGAATCTGACTTGTTCAAAGTTACCAGGTCATTACACAGATCCTCAGATTTGCCCTCACTGTTCACTTTTGCAGTGTCACTAGACAAATCATTAGGTTTTGCCTCTGGAATGTGTGCAGAACTATTCTTCAACAAACGAGCCCTGGCAATAGCAGAAGCTGCCATGGCGGATGCCGTTGTTGAAGTACTGGTTGTAGTTGTAGAAGAAAACAAGGTTTTCATAATGAGATTAGTATTTGCTGCTGCCTTAGGCTTTTCTTGAACTTCAGTATCCTTGTGACTGGAAACCTTTTTATTCCCAGCAACAGTTTTAATGTGACTAAGTTTATCCTGTGGTGCTAGCTTTTGACTGCTGTCTAAGCTAATGTTTACAGATTTCTTTCCTGCAAAAGATTGCAGTGAATCTAGAGAAATACCATCAGATTCACTTGCTGTTAGTTCACTGCCAGATTCATAGTCTTCACTTTGGGCAGTCACAAGTGTACTTTCCTTATGGGTACTAACTTTTGGTTCTGAATGCGAACTCACAGGCTGAGCCACCGGTGCAGTGGACTTGTGAACGAGTTTGACAGAGTGAGGGTTTAGTGGCTGGACTGGTCTCTGTCCTGGGAACTCAAACTTGAACTCCCGTGGCCGTGCTTGTTGAGTGTTAGGATCAAATGATTTTGCAGCCTCATCTACTGTGACTACTAATGAGGAATGAGATTGCTTTTCTGGAGCTGTGAAAGGTCGCCGCAAGATAACAGGACTGGCAGGGACATCAAAAGGGAGGTAAACAGATTCAGACTGCAACAAGCTGACACTGTTTTGTGTATCATAATCTGTAGAAGTACAAGGGTAAGTTTGTCCAGCAATAATATATTTCAAATATAATCAAAATAAATGGACAAATGGTGCTAGCCTGATGTTTTGTAAGTTATGTACATCTGTTTGTGTTTGTTATTACTCCAAGGATCTACACATAACTAATAGTTTCCCAAAGATCTTTTAAAGCAACTCATTCTAAGAAAATATTCAATATTTATCTACAATGAGCAATCTAAAATAAATGTCTACATTAAATATCTACAAATAATCATGTAAAATGAATGTCTAAATTGAAATAACCATCAATGAGGTTTAGTAAGTAACACACTCATTACACACAGAATCCTCCATAAGTGCCCCAGTGTCTTCCCAAAGATCACATAAAGATAGCACAGTACAAGCTAGAACTCTGCAGCTTCTATGAGGGTTCCTGTGTGTGTGCAATAGTTATCACTTTATTTACTGCTGTGGTAGGTTTTCTGATTTCTTAGACTTTGACAGAACAGTGACCTATATGGCCTGATAATTATGTTCTAACTGCTGATGGACTGTTAATGTGATCAGCATGCATACAGGAAGTCTGGCTTTATGCATGTGTTCAAGAAGACCACTTCATCAACATATTTTACATAATCTATACTCCAAAATTAAAGCAGCTAATGATCAACTCTCTGACTTTGACCTGGCCAATAAAATAGTGCATGCCTTTGCAGGATGGTGCAGTCAACCCCAGCTTGAATTTGCAGAAAGAGAAGTCGACATTTCAGTTTAAGTGAGTGGCATGTGGAATGAAGCCCCTACCTCACCGTCAGGGCACAGGAAGATTAAGGACAAGCATGATAAACCTCTAACCTGGCCACTTCAAATACACTGAAGAAGTTCATTAACTCTCCTGACAAGTACCAGCAATAGTACATAAATATTAAAACGACAATTTGTTAAGTTAAGTAACAGTTTCCTAAATTCTCTCTGAATTCTGACTACTAAAATGTAAGCTAGTTAATCATCACTTCCTCTGTACAACCAATAGCTGTCAGTCAGCGACCACTAATTAACTCTCCACGTGTCATGTAGAGGCCTCCTTGGTGCAGTGCTTATGCCTTCTGCTTCATGTTCAGAGAGTCAGTGGTCCAGGTTCGAAAACCATCATTTGGTTCTCAGGTGAATTATTTTCACAGACTCCCGGGAGGAGGGGGGGGGGGGGGGGGGGGTGGTCTTCTCCACCGGAGCTACGGAATTCATACTCTGGGTGATGCTTTTCACGGGTGGTTAGTTGCTCCGCAGAGAGATTCTGAGCTATAGAGTTCATGGTCTGGGTGATGCTTTTCACAGGTGGTTAGCTGCTCTGCAGAGAGATTATGAGCTACAGAGATACAATCTGGTGCAAAGAAGTCAATCGTCCTCTTGTGTGTTGATCTTATGATCAACAAGAAATGTCTTCCGTCAGTCGTCATGTTCTCCTTAGCAGGCTGTCAGTTGTCCTATTGCATTTGTGTTTTAGGTTACAAAATGAACATGTTTGACAATGAAGGACAGACAAGCTATAACAAGTGAACACACACAAGAAGTCAATATACCATACGACAGATCCTGCAAAGTAAGATCACTGGCATGGAACGCATGCAGGCTTGTACCAGGGTGAGACAAGACACTCACATCTGCAGGCTCTGGGGATTACACATGTTACTTGGTATGGCTTCTGTTGCTTAAATGTTCACTAACCATAATTTTGATTTATTTTACAAGTTGTTTCAATAAAGCTAACTTATTTTCACACAACAATGTCTGTAAGTTGTAAATAAATCAAGAAGCTCCAATTTGTCAAATCTGTTGTTCTCTTAAGACACATGCAATGCCAAGAAGCACATTATTTTAAGCCAGTGTCATTCAGTCTAGACATTGTTATTAAGTTTCTTGAAATGTCATGCCACCATAACTCTCACTTTGTGACTGCCCATAAACTTATTATAGGGAAATGAATGTGGTGGTTTCCCCTTGACTTCCACACTCAAATATGATTGAAGTAAAAGAACCCTTTTACACATCTTAAGATGCACTGGGCATGTGGTGCTAGACCCATATTTGTATAGACCAATCAACACGTGGTGGTGGTGTGGTCAGTCTCATGCTGACCACTTATACTTCCCCAGACATCTCCTGGTGGCCATGTTAGGCTAGCCCAACCTGGCAGCCCAGGTTGATTTATAGAATCTGCCTCCATGAGGATTCAAACCCATGACTTATGAGATTTACATGCTATAAATAGGCTACTGTCCATATTTGCATAATTTATTTTTATTGCATCAAGACAACGGCCAAGTTACTCTTGATTATTTCAAAGTGTTGTTATACATGCACAGCTTGCACACAGACCTCATTTATGTTTCCTTTATCCTACAAGAGAAGGCATCTGATACAAAACTTTGCGATCAGAGAGGAGCATATAAAATAGAATAAAAAATTAGTGTTGAGAAACACACCATTCTGAAACAAATGCAGTCCCAAGCAGTACACCTTGTTAATACACAACCAGCATTGAAAAACAAAGTATGTTTAGAAACAAACTATGTTGAGAAGGAATTGTTCGATGCTTACATCAACCCAAAATATTGGTTAGAAATGCACCATGCTAAGACTAAAGCCATATTACAAATTATTGTGTGAAGATAAATGTACAGAAATTAAGAAACAGAACGCAGTGTGAAAATATGTAAAATTTAGATAAAAATATAAATAGTGTTACACTCAACAATGTAAGCCTAGCAAAGATGTGTATGAATGAAAGCAAATACATCAAGAAAGTGAACAGACTAACAGATTTTAAACTGGGACATCATCATCATCATCATGAAATTAAATCATGTCATAACTAAAGAGACATGCTCTTGGGTATACCTCCAGAGAGGATTTCACTTACTGGCCCAGGCAGTTGCAGCTTCTGAATGTTCATGAGCTGATCTTGCAGAACAGGATGTGGAACTTCTTTCCAAGTTGTTGGTTTCTGCAGGAAACCAATTAATTTCATATAAAAGAACGCAATGTTTCCTAGGCTGAGCACTCCTAAACAGTTAGATCACTCAATTTAGTTGTTCACTGTACAGTAAATATTCTTCTTTAATACCACACTTCTGGGGCTTCACAGAATTTTCTTCCTCAGGACATGATTGTCAGATTAAAAACTAAATCAGATATATTGTTAGCAAGGTTGTAATGGGCAGATACAAGAAACACATTAACATATCTTGTTAGCAAGGACATGATGGCAAAGATATAAACTAAATCAAATGTCCCATTAGCAAGAAAATGATAGAAATGCTGGCAAGTTGTATGTTGCTGGCAAGTTGTATGTTGCTGGCAAGTTGTATGTTGCTGGCAAGTTGTATGTTGCTGGCAAGTTGTATGTTGCTGGCAAGTTATATGTTGCTGGCAAGTTGTATGCTGCTGGCAAGTTGTATCTTGCTGGCAAGTTGTAAGTTGCTGGCAAGTTGTATGTTGCTGGCAAGTTGTATGTTGCTGGCAAGTGATGGCAGGCCACCAGCAGCTTGATGCTGTTGCCCAATGTCATGAGTTTGCAATGTGTTTCCTATATATTAGTAAATGTCAACTGTTGCCCAATGTCATGAGTTTGGAATGTGTTTCCTATATACTAGGAAATGTCAACTGTTGCCCAATGTCATGAGTTTGGAATGTGTTCTCCTATATACTAAGAAATGTCAACTGTTGCCCAATGTCATGAGTTTGGAATGTGTTTCCTATATACTAGGAAATGTCAACTGTTGCCCAATGTCATGAGTTTGGAATGTGTTTCCTATATACAAAGAAATGTCAACTGTTGCCCAATGTCATGAGTTTGCAGTGTGTTTCCTATATATTAGTAAATGTCAACTGTTGCCCAATGTCATGAGTTTGCAGTGTGTTTCCTATATATTAGTAAATGTCAACTGTTGCCCAATGTCATGAGTTTGCAGTGTGTTTCCTATATATTAGTAAATGTCAACTGTTGCCCAATGTCATGAGTTTGGAATGTGTTTCCTATATACTAGGAAATGTCAACTGTTGCCCAATGTCATGAGTTTGGAATGTGTTTCCTATATACTAAGAAATGTCAACTGTTGCCCAATGTCATGAGTTTGCAGTGTGTTTCCTATATATTAGTAAATGTCAACTGTTGCCCAATGTCATGAGTTTGGAATGTGTTCTCCTATATACTAGAAAATGTCAACTGTTGCCCAATGTCATGCGTTTTGAATGTGTTTCCTATATACTAGGAAATGTCAACTGTTGCCCAATGTCATGCGTTTTGAATGTGTTTCCTATATACTAGGAAATGTCAACTGTTGCCCAATGTCATGAGTTTGGAATGTGTTTCCTATATACTAGGAAATGTCAACTGTTGCCCAATGTCATGAGTTTGGAATGTGTTTCCAATATATTAGTAAATGTCAACTGTTGCCCAATGTCATGAGTTTGGAATGTGTTTCCTATATACTTGGAAATGTCAACTGTTGCCCAATGTCATGAGTTTGGAATGTGTTTCCTATATACTAGGAAATGTCAACTGTTGCCCAATGTCATGAGTTTGGAATGTGTTTCCAATATATTAGTAAATGTCAACTGTTGCCCAATGTCATGAGTTTGGAATGTGTTCTCCTATATACTAGGAAATGTCAACTGTTGCCCAATGTCATGAGTTTAGAATGTGTTTCCTATATACTAGGAAATGTCAACTGTTGCCCAATGTCATGAGTTTAGACTGTGTTTCCTATATACTAGGAAATGTCAACTGTTGAATAATGTCATGAGTTTAGGAATGTGTTCTCCTATATACTAGGAAATGTCAACTGTTGCCCTATGTCATGAGTTTGAGAATGTGTTTCCTATATACTAGGAAATGTCAACTGATTGCCCAATGTCATGAGTTTTGAATGTGTTCTCCTATATACTTAGTAAATGTCAACTGTTGCCCAATGTCATGAGTTTAGAATGTGTTTCCTATATACTAGGAAATGTCAACTGTTGCCCAATGTCATGAGTTTGGAATGTGTTTCCTATATACTAGGAAATGTCAACTGTTGCCCAATGTCATGAGTTTGGAATGTGTTCTCCTATATACTAGGAAATGTCAACTGTTGCCCAATGTCATGAGTTTAGAATGTGTTTCCTATATACTAGGAAATGTCAACTGTTGCCCAATGTCATGAGTTTGGAATGTGTTCTCCTATATACTAGGAAATGTCAACTGTTGCCCAATGTCATGAGTTTAGAATGTGTTCTCCTATATACTAGGAAATGTCAACTGTTGCCCAATGTCATGAGTTTAGAATGTGTTTCCTATATACTAGGAAATGTCAACTGTTGCCCAATGTCATGAGTTTAGAATGTGTTTCCTATATACTAGGAAATGTCAACTGTTGCCCAATGTCATGAGTTTGCAGTGTGTTTCCTATATATTAGTAAATGTCAACTGTTGCCCAATGTCATGAGTTTGGAATGTGTTCTCCTATATACTAGGAAATGTCAACTGTTGCCCAATGTCATGAGTTTAGAATGTGTTTCCTATATACTAGGAAATGTCAACTGTTGCCCAATGTCATGAGTTTGGAATGTGTTCTCCTATATACTAGGAAATGTCAACTGTTGCCCAATGTCATGAGTTTGGAATGTGTTCTCCTATATACTAGGAAATGTCAACTGTTGCCCAATGTCATGAGTTTAGAATGTGTTTCCTATATACTAGGAAATGTCAACTGTTGCCCAATGTCATGCGTTTTGAATGTGTTTCCTATATACTAAGAAATGTCAACTGTTGCCCAATGTCATGAGTTTGGAATGTGTTTCCTATATACTAGGAAATGTCAACTGTTGCCCAATGTCATGAGTTTGCAGTGTGTTTCCTATATATTAGTAAATGTCAACTGTTGCCCAATGTCATGAGTTTGGAATGTGTTCTCCTATATACTAGGAAATGTCAACTGTTGCCCAATGTCATGAGTTTAGAATGTGTTTCCTATATACTAGGAAATGTCAACTGTTGCCCAATGTCATGAGTTTGGAATGTGTTCTCCTATATACTAGGAAATGTCAACTGTTGCCCAATGTCATGAGTTTAGAATGTGTTCTCCTATATACTAGGAAATGTCAACTGTTGCCCAATGTCATGAGTTTAGAATGTGTTTCCTATATACTAGGAAATGTCAACTGTTGCCCAATGTCATGAGTTTAGAATGTGTTTCCTATATACTAGGAAATGTCAACTGTTGCCCAATGTCATGAGTTTAGAATGTGTTTCCTATATACTAGGAAATGTCAACTGTTGCCCAATGTCATGAGTTTGCAGTGTGTTTCCTATATACTAGGAAATGTCAACTGTTGCCCAATGTCAAGAGTTAAGAATGTGTTTCCTATATTCCAGGAAATTTCAACTGTTGCCCAATGCAACTAACCAGAGTTGCTGGTGACATAAACTTATCTAGTCTCATGCTTTAGAAGCAATGTTTTACTAGAGTTTGCATACGGAAACAACATCTTCACCCATGTCATCTGTTCTGGAGTGCAATGTCATCAAGACAGACTTGGGGGAAGGCAATGCTGACAGCAATGGGTGTGAGACTCATCATACACTGAGTGCCAGCTAGCCACAGGGTGAAGAGCATGGCAATTTTGTGAGACCACTTCTACCAGTAGTTGCAGAAGCCCTGGCCAGACCTCTGCCATACTTTAGCATAGTGTCCCCTGGATATATGGGCATTTGCTGGACCTGACATGAACTGGCCGAGGATCTCGGAGCTAGTGAAGCCTTATGGGTGCTAAAGACAGAGCCTACTTGCACCCATCAGCCCACTGCCAATTATGAGTGATTGACTCCAAGTAGAGGAGCGAGGAGCGGCTGGCCGAGAGGCTAGAACGCCGGACTCTCATTCGGGAGGCCCGGGTTCGATCCCTCGGTAAGGTATCGGATTTTTTTCTGTCGGGGGCAAAAAGAAAATCCTAACCTGCACAGTTCGCGGCGACTGCACTAGCCAGGCGGCCTTTATTCCTCAGGCTCAAAGACCCCTCTGCCATACACCGCAAGGTACTATATTGGCAGTAAATGACAGTTGACAGACTCCAAGTATATGTTAAATCTCTGTACCTAGAGACTGGATGGCCGTTGGATGAGCAGCTGTGAACAATGATTGGGTAGATCAGGCGGTTCCATTCAGAAGAAATATTATGTTCCATCAATAATGAAAACCATGACATGGACATTTGTTAATAAATGGCCATTGTGAGAAATATAGAAAACATGCTCGACTACCAAAACTTGCAGCAGAAGCTGATAGGAAACCTGTGTGTAGAGAGGAAAAAACCAAAAATAATATAGAGAAGAGCTGAAATAAAAAAAAAGAACGACAGATCAATTGGCACCAAAATGTGTCTGAATTGCTTATAGAAGCTGCTGAAGTGCCTAGCAGTTTACAGCAATAATATGGAAAGCCATATATGACTCTGACATATTGATGCTGCAAGAACAACATGCAATTAAACAATTGTATATCCTGGATATAGTTTCTGTAAAAGCATGATTGAGCCAGGTAAGGTGGCACTGGCTACATGTGTTAAACAAGGATTGCAACACCAGTGGGTGGACACAAGTGATAATAATCATGAGAAAGTGGACTTGCAGGGGACTGATGTGACCAACACTCATCATGTATGGCCGTATCTGTGGCGAAGGGGTTACGGACACAATTTGTAATCCGGCATACCATGATCGAAACACAGCTCTGGGGCGATTTGGCAGCAGACTGCCTTGCATTTATTTCCATACAATGGTATGAGTGCCGGTCATTCAGAAAGTAATGGCAAGCTACTGAACGTAATCTTGTCAAGAGATCACAACAGCAAAACATGCTGCTGTTGACTGCAACGTCCTGTAAAGGATATGCAACTAACATTTTTAAAGGGGATTTGAACACATGCCTACTGAACAGGCAAGCAGACCAGCCACTACACCACCACAGCTCCCCAAGTGAGCTGATGTGTTGGCTTCAAAGGCACCTATCATTGGAGCACTGAGGACAGGCAGAGAGAATTTACTGGTGAAAACAACCACAGCTTGATGCATGAGGAAACATTGCTTGATGAATCATCATGCTTACAGCCGTTGAAGCTGGGAGTTGAGCATGGAACTGGTGGCAATGAATGCAGGTGAGGGCAGTTCCAAGACATGGCTAACCAGGTTCAGTCAGCATCTACAGCCCTCAACTTCTACTTGCAGCCAGCAAGAGCTTGCCCCAGTGCAACAACATTGAAATCAAAATCATAATCAACCACCCTTTGTTCTTTATTCACCTGAATGGTGTTCACTGAGAGAATGCCTTTCTTGTAGACTTGATAAACTGCTGGTTGTTTGAATACATCTTGGCTGCTGGCTGGGATACTGCTGCTGCTGCTGCTGCTGCAACTGTTGCTGATAAAATCTTTGCTTGCTAAGAACCTGACTCAGTTTAGTGTCTTCCTTGGGACACACCTGCAGAATAAATGCACAATAACAGCTGTAGCATTCAATACAAAGAAAACAATCTAGAGCAAATCTGTACAATACCTTTCTCCCATTTCCCATGTGAATTCAGTACAAAAAATAATGTTCATTAGGAGAGTGGCCAAACATTTATTGGAGACTATTGGCATCTAGCCAGCCGAGGCAGCACAATGGCTATATGGCTAGTGGTCATGCACCAAATCACATCAGATGGATTTGTAAAACTGACCACAGCTCATGTGTCAATCCAGCTGACAATGGGTACCTGGAAATGTCTTGGGAAGTGAAGGCAACTCACATGATATTGACCCCAGCACCCCTCAAACACCATCTGATCTACACAAATATGGATCTAGAACTATGTGCTCAATAAGTCTTCAGACATGTAACAAGGATTCTTTACTGACTGACTGACTGACTGACTCTCTGACTGACTGACTGACTGACTCTCTGACTTACTATTGACCCCTAGCCTACCGTAACTGTAAACAACAATGCATGTCTCACACAAGAGAATTGGACTATTCTTGGCAAAAAAACACATTTCATTTATTCATACCATCTATTGTTTTGAAAGATAAACAGGATTGAAACATAATAAACGTTTGTGTTCAGTTTAACTCAGCAAAACAAAACATCAGCTAGTACAGTGGTTCTCAACCTTTTCTGCTGGCCCATGCACCCCTTCACCATATGCTCAGAATGCCATTCCCCCCCTCCCCTCTTTCATACTTCCTCCCTATAAATTCCCCCACTCGTGCACAGTATCTGTAAAAATGGAAGATAAATTTAATAATGCATACTAGAACAGTCTTGACTTCTACATAAAACGTGATTTGTGAGTCTAATTGGTTTTTTCACATATTTGTGTAAGTGTAAATAGTTCATCAGTGCAACCTTCCCCGACAAAAAATTGTACTTTGCATAACTGTTGTTCAACTATGGGTCTAGCTCTTTGTTCCAATAGTTTTACATACATTTTCCCTATATGGTTCAGGAGTGATATACCTCCATATGTTTTGCACTCTCTCATATTGCCTTTCTTTTTTCCATAGTGGTACAATTATTGCCACATGATGCTCACCGTGGGTGTGAGCAGGAGGGCATGCCGTCAGTAATTTTTTTTTTTTTGAGGGTTATTAACGGGAACCATAATGTCATGTTCAGCAATTGATACAACTTAGGTTGTCAGTGATGCTATTTGTCATGGGTAATGAATGTATATGAATTAAATGATAATATCATTTAATTTGTAGGGCGGGGGGCATAATGCCACATATCAGTCACTGACACATAGCAGACTGAGAAAGGCTGAAGGGAGCTTCCCTAAAAGATGCACCGAATGGTACAATTATAGAGTGTGCAGGGAAACTAGGGAAGCGTCACGGAAAACGTCACTGAGAGAGTTAGACTTGGGCTGCCGTCCTGTTCGGACGCGGCATGTCTTTTAAGCATGGCTAACATTCCGTTATGCCGCTTTTGTTAATCCAGTGTGTGTGTTCTAAAATTTCTGTAGAGCGATTGAGTGTGGTCGACATGTGACAGGAGTCGTCAGATTAAAGTCTGGAAGATATAAAACCAAATCGTCTTGTAAAAGTTTGTTGGTGACCGTTATTTGGTTGTCGTTTTCTATTTCAAGAACAAGGAGTGATGAAATGTTTGAATAGACAGAAATGTATTATTCCTGAACCCCTAGGACGAGGCCCGCAACATCACTTCGTGGCAATCAGCACAGCTGAAGCTAAAAGTACGGATTGCAAAAGGGACTCTGTTGGATAGAAAGCCACCCAAATAAAGAATTATCAAGAAAGGAAACGCTGCAACCAGAAGGAGCAAATGTACACCCTACCTAGAAAGAGACAAATACAAGTTGTACACACATCAAGGAACTATGATGTTTAACAGATTCCCTATTAAAAGTAGGATATTGAAAGATCTTATCACGATCTATGACTGACAGAGCAAAAGAACGAGAAGCAACCTTACCGCGACCAATTCATTTAAGAAAACACTTCAGGCACTCCCTCTACTCATAGGGTGAGGTCCGGCGATAGAGTGGACAATAACAGTCACTAAACAGTGCACAGGAATCCTGTTACCCACAGTTGGGGTCTCTGCCTTATTTGGCTGTAAAAGAGAAAATCTACCCAGAACCAAACACCACCGAGCTTTGGGTGGAAATCCAACACAAAACCAGGAGCAAGGATGTAAAGGACTTATCCTGGGATAATATACATGGAGAGAGTATCAGCACCCACTGCCTTGTAACAGTCTCTTCCAGTATGCATATTTTTATGAACAACCTTATCCTGGGATAATATACATGGAGAGAGTATCAGCACCCACTGCCTTGTAACAGTCTCTTCCAGTATGCATATTTGTATGAACAACCTTATCCTGGGATAATATACATGGAGAGAGTATCAGCACCCACTGCCTTGTAACAGTCTCTTCCAGTATGCATATTTGTATGAACAACCTTATCCTGGGATAATATACATGGAGAGAGTATCAGCACCCACTGCCTTGTAACAGTCTCTTCCAGTATGCATATTTGTATGAACAACCTTATCCTGGGATAATATACATGGAGAGAGTATCAGCACCCACTGCCTTGTAACAGTCTCTTCCAGTATGCATATTTTTATGGACAACACAATACATTAGTGTTCATATGTGCTCATCTGGTCTCAGTCTGTGATGGGTTTTTTTTTCAGACAACTGTCCGCAACAGAATTATTAGGAGTTAAAAAATTCAGACCAAGAGGTTAATATATAACTAACTGGCTGGGACAGGAGGTGAAGAAACAACTGGGTTTGGGTGAGTTAGTGCAGACTGGCTGGGACAGGAAGTGAAGAAATAACTGGGTTTGGGTGAGTTAGTGCAGATTGGCTGGGACAGGAGGTGAAGAAACAACTGGGTTTGGGTGAGTTAGTGCAGATTGGCTGGGACAGGAGGTGAAGAAATAACTGGGTTTGGGTGAGTTAGTGCAGATTGGCTGGGACAGGAGGTGAAGAAATAACTGGGTTTGGGTGAGTTAGTACAGACTGGCTGGTACAGGAGGTTAAGAAATAACTGGGTTTGGGTGAGTTAGTACAGACTGGCTGGGACATGAAGTGAAGAAACAACTGGGTTTGGGTGAGTTAGTGCAGACTGGCTGAGACAGAACTTAAAGAAACTGGGACTGAATGTACTCATGTACAACTGGCTAGGACAGAAGATAAAGAAATAATAGGGACTTAGTGGGCACAAGTGATTTATTGTACAAGGGACAAGATGTCAAGTAACATCTGATGCTGAGTGAGTTAATGTACAACTAGTTTAGACAGAAGTCAATGAAACAACTGGCATTGGGTGGGTTAATGTACAACTGTCTGGTATAGAGTCAAGAAACAGCTGAGAGTGGGTTCATGCACATCTTCTTCCTGAGACAGGAGTTGAAGAAACAACTGTAATTGAGTGGGTTTATGTACATCTGTCTGAGACGCAAATTAAAGTAACTGGGATTGAGTGGGTTAATGTACAAATGACTGGGACAGGAACAACTCGGACTGAGTAAGCTAAAGTACAACTGGATGAAACATGAGATAAAGAAACAACTGGGACTGAGTGGGTTAATGTACAGCTGGCTAAGACAGGAGATACTGAAACAACTGGAACTGAGTGTAAATAAAAATTATATAAACATATTTTTGAGACAGGAACTGATGACATAATAGGGACTAAGTAAATGAATATACAACTACTGAGACGACAGGAGCTAAAGAAATCATGAGACAGGGTGGGTTAATGCACACGTGACTGGGACTGGGGTTAGAGAAATAATGCAGACTTTAGACTGGGGAATTTGTGTGTTTTAAAAAAAAAAAAAAATAACTGGGACAGAGTTGGTTAATGTACACCTGACTGAGGCAGGAGTTAAAGAAACTGGGACTGAGTGGGTTCATGTACAGCTGTCTGAGGCAAGAGTTAAAGAAGCTGGGACTGTGTGGGTTCTTGTAAAGCTATCAGAGGCAGGAGCTATGGACACAAATGGGACTAAGTGGGATCATGTACACATGGCTAGAACTGGAGTTGTTTTTTTTTAAAAAACTGGAACTACCTGGGTTCATGAACAGCTGGTTGGTACATGGGTCAAAGGAATAATGGGGACTTGGTACATGGGTCAAAGGAATAATAGGGACTTGATACATGGGTCAAATACATAATGGGGACTTGGTACATGGGTCAAATACATAATGGGGACTTGGTACATGGGTCAAGGGAATAATGGGGACTTGGTACATGGGTCAAGGGAATAATGGGGACTTGGTACATGGGTCAAGGGAATAATGGGGACTTGGTACATGGTCAAATACATAATGGGGACTTGGTACATGGGTCAAATACATAATGGGGACTTGGTACATGGTCAAATACATAATGGGGACTTGGTACATGGGTCAAGGGAATAATGGGGACTTGGTACATGGGTCAAGGGAATAATGGGGACTTGGTACATGGGTCAAGGGAATAATGGGGACTTGGTACATGGGTCAAATACATAATGGGGACTTTGTACATGGGTCAAGGGAATAATGGGGACTTGGTACATGGGTCAAATAAATAATGGGGACTTGGTACATGGGTCAAATAAATAATGGGGACTTGGTACATGGGTCAAAGGAATAATGGGGACTTGCTACATGGGTCAAATAAATAATGGGGACTTGGTACATGGGTCAAATAAATAATGGGGACTTGGTACATGGGTCAAAGGAATAATGGGGACTTGGTACATGGGTCAAGGGAATAATGGGGACTTGGTACATGGGTCAAATAAATAATGGGGACTTGGTACATGGGTCAAATAAATAATGGGGACTTGGTACATGGGTCAAATAAATAATGGGGACTTGGTACATGGGTCAAATAAATAATGGGGACTTGGTACATGGGTCAAAGGAATAATGGGACTTGGTACATGGGTCAAGGAATAATGGGGACTTGGTACATGGGTCATAATAAATAATGGGGACTTGGTACATGGGTCAAATAAATAATGGGAACTTGGTACATGGGTCAAAGGAATAATAGGGACTTGGTACATGGGTCAAGGAATAATTGGGACTTGGTACATGGGTCAAATAAATAATGGGGACTTGGATACATGGGTCAAATAAATAATGGGGACTTGATACATGGGTCAAATAAATAATGGGGACTTGGTACATGGGTCAAATGAAATAATGGGGACTTGGTACATGGGTCAAGGAATAATGGGGGACTTGGTACATGGGTCAAAGTAAATAATGGGGACTTGGTACATGGATCAATAATAATGGGGACTTGGTACATGGGTCAAAGGAATAATGGGGACTTGGTACATGGGTCAAATAAATAATTGGGACTTGGTACATGGGTCAAAGGAATAATGGGGACTTGGTACATGGGTCAAATAAATAATTGGGACTTGGTACATGGGTCAAAGGAATAATGGGGACTTGTGACGTAGGACTCCAAGTAGATTGCCAGTATGACCCACAGCCCCTCTGCCAGAGTGTACAAATCGCCATCATCCTCATGATGACCAGTTCTATTAAATACCAGTATAATTACAGTGGGTGTCTACAGTCTGGTTTTACTTTACATACTGATAACTAGGACAAGAACAGCCATCAGAAATTTAAAGTATTTTATCAACTATCACCCATACTGAAACATCCAAATATATCTATGTAAGCAAAACGACAGATAACAAATAGCATTTTCACACCAACTCTATGCTACCAATGTCAAACTTGGACATTATGCAAATCACATTTACGCAAAATCAATACCTGTGAGATGAGATGCTTGGGGAGATTTGCCAACTTAACTATCTAGTCATTATTAGTCATTAGTTGCGGTTTCAACATCACAGCAAGGGGTCGTCCCCATTATGCTCTGTTCCCCGTGACAGTGAATATCACATAAATGACCCATGTGAAAAGTGGGAAAGACAGGAGTCTTGACAAACAACGGCCTACTCAGGCACACTGTGCAAAATGCAGCTGAACTATCTGAGACAGAATAAGAAATGATGCTATCAGACAGACAGTGGGCTCAATAAATACCATGTGCCACATATATTGAAAGGCAGCAGATCAAATGGCTTGGCCATCTCGTTAGAATGCAACACCATCAACTACCAGCACTGGCCCTGCATTAAATAACTCTGCTCTAGAGCAAGAGGACGCCCCAGAAGAAAATGGAGTGACCACATCAAAGACACTGAACGATCACACACGGAATGGCACTATCAGTGCCACCCATTGGTCGCTGCAGCACCAACAATTCCTCCCCATGACGCTTGACGGCAACAGTGGAAGATGATGATGATGATGATGATGATGATGATGATGATGATGATGATGATGATGATGATGATGGTGATGATGATGATGATGATGATCATGATCATGATGATGATGATGATGATGATGATGATGATGATGATGATGATGATGATGATGATGATGATGATGATGATGATGAATTCATTTACATAAAAATGGGAAACTCACAAACACACAAATTAGCTACATCTGGTGAGCTTTTTGCTGTTGTTTGTACAATGTTACAAATGTTACATTCATCCAGTTCTGTACCTCAAACAGTTTGAGAGCCACTTCTATAAAATAACAGCCAGGGGAAAAAAACAACAAGGCATTGGGGAGAGTATTTTAAGCGTTAAGTGTATGGCGAAATCATCGTGCGGTTATGTGTTTGGTGTGCTGTGCTAGATTAATGGAAACATCAAGTACGGTAGAATAAATACTGAACGGGCAAATTTCAATTAAAGGCTGCTCATCGATTATACTACATCTGTAATTTTCTGCAGTATAAACATAAGTAGTACCAACAACAGCACGGCTATCTAATCAGTATCTTTGCATAGAACAGCCAACATCATTACAGTAATACAAATATTGACTGGTGACAGGAATGAACAAGTGAACGATGCTTAGACTCGAACTGTTTCCTCGAGAAATGAGAAAATCTAATAGAGGCTGTTATTATTAAATGACGCCTGCAGGTCCACGTGGCCGAATGATGATGATAAGAACGTGTGTTCTTAAACATCTGGTGTGCTGATCCGAGGTAAGCGGTTCAACCCCTACACCTGACAGCTGGACTAAAATGCTGACCTGTCGTCCTTGACTTGGGGACGTTAATTACTAGTACTTCTGAAGTCGGAGTGGGTTCCTTTCTGTCGTGTTCGGGTTTCATTTCAAATTATAACAACCATTATCTTCATCATATGACATTTATGAAAACACTGGACAGAGCGACGCTGTGGTGTTCAAGGATGGCTCTATGGTCAGGGGCAAGCAAAAGATGCAAAACTGTCAGAGATGCAAACGATACTTTTGCAATGACAGCAAGCATCCTACGATGGAAACTGTTGTTTGTCCATCAAGAATGATGATGACCATTCATTTCATCCAGTGGGGTTGAAAGTATGGAGCCGTGAGTTTAGGATGGCTGATAAGGCCTGTTTTGGCTCGAAATGTTCTTTGACAATGTGGGAAAATAATGCTTGACGTTCCAGGAGGAGGATCTCCTGCAGTGGTTTTTCTGTCCAGTCTTTTCTTCACAGCTCTTGCAGTCCTGGTTGCTTCACAAGTGACTGCACCCTTATGTAATGATGTAAGCCAAGAATTACGGTCTTTAGCAGCGGTCTCCCAGGTGTCAAGATGAATTCCAAAAGCTTTCAGTGAGATTTTTAGAGTGTCTTTAAAGCGTTTCCTCTGGCCGCCTTGGGAGCGTTTACCACAACGCAGCTCGCCGTAAAAAATATGTTTAGGGAGCCTGTGATCTGGCATACGAGTTAAGTGACCAGCCCAGCGAATCTGATTTTTCATTAGTAGAGTGTGGATACTGGGCATGGACGCTCTTTCTAGAACTTCAGTGTCTGGGATCTTGTCTTGCCATTTAATCTTCAATAGCTTCCTAAGGCAGACTGTGTGGAAGTGGTTTAATTTCCTAGCATGTCGCTGATAAACAGTCCATGTTTCACAAGCATATAGTAGTGTGGATAATACAACTGCTTTATAATAGACTTTCAGCTTTGTTTGCAGGCTTATTCAATTTCTGTCCAATACATTCTTGTACAGTCTGCCAAAGGCTGCGCTGGCCTTGGGGATTATTGCATTCACTTCGTCATCATTTGTGGCAGCTTGTGACACAGTGCTGCCAAGATAGGTGAATTTGTCCACAACACTTAGTCTATGACCGTTCACCTTGATATTCGGCACGGTGTGATTATTCCCTGGAGCTAGCTGGTACATAACTACAGTCTTCTTCAAGTTGATATTGAGCCCAAAGTTGGCACAGGCATAACAGAAAGCTGAAACATTGTGTTGCATGTCTGCCTCTGAGTTGGCATATAGAGCGCAATCATCAGCAAACATCAGGTATCTGACGATGTCGCCGTTAGTTTTGGTTTTGGCTTTTAGCCTTCTGAGATTGAACAACTTTCCATCCATGCGGTAGTTGATGTCTATTCCAATGTCATTGTTCTCGAAGGCATTCGTCAGCATAGCTGAAAACATTAGGCTGAACAGTGTTGATGCAAGGACACATCCTTGCTTCACTCCATTGATGACAGGAAAGGGCTCAGACAGTTCACCATTTTCCTGTACTCTTGCCTGCATACCATCATGAGATAGCTGCCCTATTTGGACACATTTTTGTGGACAGCCATATTTCGCCATAATCTTCCAGTCCTTCTCTGCTGACTGTATCAAAAGCCTTGGTAGGGTCAATGAAAGTGGAGAACGATGGAAACTGTGGATGTAACCTATATCCTGAATTGGCTAGGCACGCAAAAGTATTCCCAGACTTTCATGCTGAGCGACAGGATGAACATGCTCAAGAAAGTCAGGACTGGCCTTATACGACATGAGTGGCTCCACGCACTGGCTACTACATAATTAGTCAAGCTCACTTCCATCTGTGTATGGCGGACATAGCAAAGCGACGACGGAGGCGAGAAGAGCAATGGATGTGCCAGACATGATCAATGCCATAAAAGATGCAGGACAAATAGGTGACTTTAAATCAATCAATCAATCATGTGCCATGCCGAAAAGCGTGGGCGGTCATGACTCGCCATTTCACTCGATCACCAGTGTCGTGGATCAGCTCAGTGTTCCTGTCTCGTCCATGCCATGTGGTCAAGCCATCCAGGTATTTTCCTCTCGGTCTGCCTCTTGGTCTGTTTCCTTCGATCTTGCCAGTTGTCACCAAGTTCTCCAATCCATTTCTTCTCATAACATGTCCAAAAAATTTTGACTGTCTACGTCTAATTTCTCTAATCAGTTTACGATGTTCATTTGTCTCCTGTAGTACTTGGTCATTGGTTTTTCTGTCTGTCCATGGTATTCTTTGCATTTTCCTCAGAAACCACATTTCTGCAGCCATCAGATGTTTTTCAGCTTGACTGCTCATTGTCCAAGTTTCACATCCATACAAAAGAACAGGCTCTATGTATCCCCTCAACACTCTTTTTCTCGTTTCAATTGACATCTTTTTATTGGTCAGAATGTTTTTCATCTTGCTAAAGGCTACTTTCACCATGGCGATTCTTGTTCTAATCTCTTCAAGGCATCTCCCATCAGATGTTATGACTGTTCCAAGATAATTGTACCGATTCACTTGTTGAAGAATATTTCCATTTACTTGTATATTACATTGTGGCACTTCTTCCTTCCTAGTGACTACCATAACCTGAGTCTTTTTACAATTTAATTCTAACCCCAGTTGCTCACTGTGTACAACAACCGCATCTACTAATTGTTGCATGTCCTGCGCATTGTCTGCAATTAATACTGTATCATCTGCATATCTAATGTTATTGATGTTTCGTCCTCCAATGCTGATTCCATTTATATCCTCTACATTTCTGAAAATATTTTCACTGTATAGGGAAAAAAGATCTGGAGAAATCACACATCCCTGCCTAACACCTCTTTTAATTGGCTGATACTGCCCCACTTCATTATCAATCCTTATTGCAGTTTTAAAGTCGCTTAGGAATCTGGTTCCTTGTCCAGAGTGAGAGAGATGGGGGTGAAGAATGGGCGCGCAGGCATGAACATTTTGTCAAGAGCACTAGCCTTGTGTGTAATCAATGCAGAACTGGTACGATCAGTCGTCATAGGCCACCGGACATGTTAAGGAGGAGATGGGTGCATCTATGGATGTGTCCAGAGTGTGATGATGACCATCTTCACTAATCACGTGCAGCTGTTGTCTCTATCGCCATGATCAAAATGGCAGCCGCGCGTGTTTGTTCACCGCACATTTATTCCATGATATGAGCCGAGGAAGGTGTTGCGGTCATGAAGTCCCACAAATGAAGCAGGCAAACATGATGATAAGTCCCAATGTTTGACCTCTCCACGAGAACCCACACTTGTATGTTCAAGTTTCGTTTTGTTGAATATGTGGTACTGTGATCCCCCAATGGTGGGCTGCTAATCTGTAGAGATCATCTTATCTCTTCTTGATAATCAATAGTGTGCTGTTGTTATGTGTTGTCTGTGGGTGCTACTTCGCCATTTCTGGTTGAAAATTAAAGCATGACTGACAATGTATGCGTATCTGTGCGCGCGAGTTTTACGTGTGTTTGTATGTGTCGTGTGGGTGTATGTTTCAGGTGTGTTTATTTTAGATGTGTGTGATATTTTAAAGCGATGAAACAGTATTATAGGTGGTTGTCATGTACACCCCCACAATGCCCAGAACCCAGTGCCTCTGATTCTAGCAGACTCTTTATTCGGACTGTGTACACAGTGGGGGGGGGGGGGGGGGGGCTGGCTGGTGTACTATAGCAGCATCGTACATAGCACAAATCACAGGAGAACGTTCCGCCAAGAACTACAATGACTCGATGCCAGACGGTGCCACTGATTCCAAAGCTGAACCTTGTGTAGCTGATGTTTAAGTGTCAAACTGCAGTCACTTTCCTAAGCTGGCACGACATAAAATCAACTTGTGTGGTTTTCTTGTACAGTTATCTCTATGCGTAGTTTAGACTGTTGCCTGTGTTTCTACACGGTGTATACGACGTGTCAGTGTTTGATGTGTAGTTTCCCAGTGTGTGCGCCTGAGTATGTCTTCTGTAGTTGTATAATAGTTTAGTTTAGTCGTTGGATCAACATCACGGCACACGGTTTAACCCATAAGTGCTCCGTTTTCCTCCTAACTCAAACCTGAGTCTGGAGAAACTCAGCTCAATGCACGAACTCCGTTGCATCGGCGAGGATCCTGAAATACTTTGGGTAGATATTTAACTCGAAATTTTGCCCGGGCAGCGCCGTTAGGCTACTCTTTTTCGATTTCCAACTACCAAGGGATTTTTTACGTGCGCAACAATACACACGGGAGTCCGATCTCACTACCCAGAGACCAGGGGCAATTTTATTACTGGAAGTCCAGGTCGATTTTTTAAATAAATCCCGGTCCTCACCGGGGCCTGAACCCGGGACCTCCAGCACTCGAGGCGGACACCATACCTCGAGACCACTCAGCCCCCCCCCCCCCCCCCCCCCAAGTTGTATAATAACTGAGTGTGTCGATCTTTTTCTCGCATAATTATGCGATGGTTTCTTGTTTGTCAATGCAGATGCCGGTTGATTCTGTGTACAGTTAGTGAATGTGGTCGATACAGCCATGATGCCCAAGTGTTAACGGACCTATTTAACTGGCACTTATTCAACAAATAGAGATCGTGTTACGGGATGCAACATGCGCAGTGGTCATCACTTGTCCCGTTATTATACGGACAAACCGAGGAACAGATAGGATATTCTGTTTTATGTCAACAGTGTCTGCGTTCTTCATCCCTATTGTACGTAATATTTGCTTGGTTAATTAAGTTGATCACCTCTCTCCCTCTCTCCATCTCTCATCCAACCCTCCTCTCTTCCTATCTCCATCTCTCACCCACTCTTCTATCTCCCTCTCTCTATCTTTCACCACCCCTATCTCTCACCCCATCTCCATCTCTCATCTACCTCTTTCTCTCTCTCTCTCTCTCTGATCAATTTAGTTCATTATACTGTCTCTCTGTGGTCTCTTCAGTTAATCTGACCACGTTAGTTGTTCACGCTCTCTCTCTCTCTACCTACCTACCTATCCATACATCGATCCACCCGCCCGCCCGTCAATCTGTCTGTCTGTCTGTCTATCTATCTCCCATTCTCTCTCGCTTTCTTTCATTCTTTCTCTCTGTCGCTCTATCTGTTCGCTTTCTCTGATCATACTCTCTCTCTCTCGTCATTTTATTGATCACATTGTCTTTCTCGGGCCACTTGAGTGTCTCATGCTGCTCCATTGTCTATCTAGTCATGTTAGTTGATTACACTGTTGCCCATCCTAGATGTGGCAGTTGTACTTCAGAACCAACAACAATATATCCTGGCCTACCACAGGGATCACCATTATCTCCTGTGCTGTTCATCTCCTACACTGTGAGAATCACCAGCGAGCAGATCACAGGACCGGGGAGGGCACTGCCATATGCAGACGATGTTTTAGTGTATCGTCAGGGTAAGGATAGAGATCAGGTTGCTGTGGAACTACAAACCGAACTCAACCGCATAAGCACTTGTAGTCTGTTGAAGCTAGGGCAATTGTCAACCCAACAAAGGCAACAGTGACACGGTTCTCTTTTAATAACCATATTGTCAACACCCCAACTCCAACTGTAAATCTGGGTTCAGAGACGGTGGAAAGAACGCAGGCGATGAATTACCTGGGGATACGATTTGATCTAAGCCTAGCTTATACTGAGCACGTAGATCAGGTGATAACAAAGGACAGGCGGGGTTTGGCTGCAATGCGGGTGATGGCGTTGGCAAACTGTGAGCAGCGCCATCTTTACAAGGGTCTGGTCCTTTCTGTTTTGGAGTATGCGATGGCGATCCTGACTCTCAGTCATAAGCAGATAGAAAGGATAGAAAGGATACAGAACGAAGCTATGCGCATTATTCTTGGATGTACCAGATATACAGCATGCAGGGCGATGCGCTACCTTCTTGATCTTCCAACCACGAGGGACAGAATACAATTTTGCCAAACACGTGCCTATCTCAGAGTCAACGCAAACACACAACATCCACCGCATAGCGAGATTAAGAAGGTAAAGGGCAGCAGGTTAAAAAGAGGAAAGTCGTGGATGGGTCAAGCCGAAGACATTCTTCAGCAATTGTTTTCACTTGAGGACTTAGAACCTGG
Organism: Cepaea nemoralis; assembly: GCA_014155875.1. Lineage (NCBI taxonomy): Eukaryota > Metazoa > Mollusca > Gastropoda > Stylommatophora > Helicidae > Cepaea > Cepaea nemoralis. Next base: position 99,246 of record JACEFZ010016404.1, read on the forward strand.
CGAGGAGTGGGTACAAGTGCCAACAGAGTTCTGTACATCCTTTTCAGTGTGCATCCAACTAGACAGGAAATGCGGACAAGAAAATCCAGCTGCTGTGGAGGCGGAAGTACAGGTTCTGATCTTCCAGAACTCGTTAGAGGATGATGCTCTCATTTACACGGATGGGTCGGTCGTCCGAGGAGAAGTCCATGGGCCTTTACGGCTCAGGCTTGAGGGAAAAGTGTGAAGGAAGAGTCTGACGCTTTTGCTTTTACCACAATCAGCCTGACTATGGACGTCATGGCAGTAAGTAAAGCAATAACATGGCGCGAGACACAGACATTCAATCGGGCATGTGTCCTGAGTGACTCAATGAATATGCTCAGGATGATAGAGATGGGGTGGGTCCGAAGAGAGTGGTTGCTGTCTCTGGAGCGGTCTCGGCTGGCAAAGATTAGTTTCATCTTCGTGCCAGCGCATGCGGGTGTACAGGGGAATGAGCGGGCTGACAGGCTTGCAAGTAGGGCTACTGTGGAAGGCGGACGAGCCATGGACCAGGCATACATTCTGAATGCTCTACGAGAAGAAAGCCGTTTACGAGAACCAAGCGATGACTGGGAATCTAAAACAAAGGTCAGGCTGCGAGAGCAGCAAGTTAAAAGAAGCGATGTCAAACAAGAACACTACACAGGAAGCCAAAGAAGAGTAATAAATCAACACAGAACTGGTGTCGTGAGCCTCTACACGCTGCGGGATTTACTGAGGAGGGGATCCGAGCACTTATGGACTGAATGGTTCGATGTGCAATGGGGATGATCTGTTGACTGACTGAATGACTGACTGAATGACTGACTGACTGACTAAACTAACTAACTAACTAACTAACTAATAACTATTAACTAACTAACTAACTAACTGACTGTCTCCCATTGTAACTTCCCTCGAGGAGACGCCTGTTGTTCTGAATTAATCTGCTATTATATGTGGTTGCTAGTCGTATTAAAATGTTGGCTATTGTTCGTGAGATAAATCTAAACCTGGCCTAATGGGGGATGGCTATAAGATGGATCTCGTGGGTTGACTCAGAGCTAAATACGTCCGTGTGCGCCAATGTCATATGCTATTCTTGTCTCGTGATTTCCCCTTACTTGTTTTCTTCCATCGCCAGGAAGTTAGTTCATTTGTGTCCTCACCGTTTGAACCAAATTCTGACAAACTATTACTACTTATCGATGAAAAACTTAATTATCAACCTGTTGTTCTCTAGCAACAGTGACAGAGAATGTGAGTGTGTGGACACGAGTATGATTACTGTCATCCTCAACAGTTCAACCTGTATTGTTGATAACAAGGTACTGAACACAAGTGTAGACTACTGGACAGTCGCCCAGACCCCAACGTTAGCTTTGCACGCTAGCGTATTCCTGTTGTTGCAAATAACAAGCACACATGACTTCTGCTTCTGGTGCATGGCAAGTGTGTGACTATGCTTACAGTACACCGGCCACCCTGGTTAACATACAACTGCACATGCCACGTTTGCTTATTGCGGATTTCACATGTCTCAGACATCGGTCACAACCGTTCTATTAACAAAATTACAGGTCCTGCAGAAATTATTGTATGGATCTGTCTAAATGTATAGTAATTTACTTTATTTTAGTTTATACACTGTCTTTTGTCAAACAGCTGGCCCTGTCGGGCACTAAATACATAGTTACCTACGACAAACGTCCGTTATTTGTAATTACCTTCTTGTACATAAAAGCAATATGCTGACTTATGCTTGACTGCTATGAATTATGCCCCAGTAAATATCAATCATTGGACTTTGGGAGTAGACAGCGTTTGATGAGAACTTTGTACAGTCTTTACTACAGGTAGAACAAACGAGAACATTTTACTGAGGATATTAGCAGAATCTACAGAATTGAGCAAATATGTGTATCGTTACTTCAGAGATAGTTTCACATGGAGTAATACACGCCTACGTCATACAAATGCTTCAATATCTGAAATCAAAAGGAAAGACCGTATGAATGTAAAGAACATATACTGGAAACAATATGGTTCCATAACAAGTCATAATGAAGTAAGTGAAGAGCTGCAGTGACTTCCAAAAAAATTGGTTCCCCTAACCAGTGAAAACGTCATCATAAACCGTAAAGATATAAGACAGGTCGACGCGGAAATAAACGACATTAACAATATAGGATACGCAGACGATACATTACTGAAGGCAGACAATGACTAGCTGGATGGTATGGCTATACACTGTGACAGATTAACTAAGAATGATTTCTAACAATTCTTAACGAAAACAAAAGCCCTGATCATGTCAAAGAAGAAAGAAGCGAGTTCTTGTCACATACCCTGCCCTTCCTATCTGAGTTGTTGACAAGCCAACACATCATACTCATCAGGCTGCCACGGGTATTCACAAAACAAATATCACAAGATTTACTGCGTTTTACCAACCGTTCCTTGGAGTGTCATTTGTATGTCTGCGCGTGTATTCAACCCCTCTCTACACAGACTCTTCATGAGCGCCCCTAACACAACATTGAGCAGCCTTGGACAAGAACATGAGCGTGTCCCTAATGACTGGCCACAATAGGCATCCGTTCTCTTCACATAGGCTGCCATGAATCTTCCACCTCAGTGACTGCACCACGGCTAGCGACAACCGGATACATTCACGGCCACTGAAGTCAGTGACAGTTATTGGTTCCAAATTACAGCCGACAGCTGCAACAAACACCGCGGCTGCTGGACTCCGTTGTTTTTGTGTTACACAGATTATTCGCAGCCGTTAAGTCTCAGACATGTCAGAAGTTATCAATCACCTGTTTGTTAGTGCCTCAGACACGTCAGGAGTTATCAATCACATGTTTGTTAGTACCCCAGACACATCAGAGGTTATCAATCACCTGCTTGGTAGTCCCCTGCACAATATCTTCAGTCCCCAATATACTCAAGTTCTACAGATTTATGTCAAAAGTTTCCTAACATTGCAGGCGTCGATAACAAACTGTCCCTCCAAAAGACATTACTATATCTGAGGCGTGATTGTATCCCTCTGTCTAGTTTAGTTCATGCTGTTGCTGAAAGTCATCGTTACTTTTGATGTCTGACCTGAATGTATCCGTCTGTCAGTCTATGTTGTTGAAGAAAGTCATCATGAGTTCTGATGTCCTTGTGTGGCTGTATTCGCCTGTCCGTCTTAGTTCATGTTGCTGGAGAAGGTTATCTTTAATTCTGATGTTTGGTGTGACTATTAACCAAGTGGATAATTTTAGATACCTGGGGACATTTATAACATCAGATGGACGATGTACAACAGAGATTAAGAGCAGAGTAGGGCAAGCAAAGGCCTGCATTTCAGAAAATGAAGAGTAGCTTGTGCAGTAGGTCACTATCACTGAGTGTAATGCAGCCGAGGTAATAAAAAGGACACAAAAGAAATAGACTGATGTTTCCTTTGCTACGGTGCTAAGAGGTAGAGATTAGTTCTGACTTCGTTACGGCCAAAGAAGAGAAGTAGTAAAAGAGAGAACCTCACACCGCCCTCAACTGACACAAAAAGATATAGTAATTAGATAAGAAGGTACGAGGTCTTGGACAGAGGCAGAAACTATTATATAGATGTTCACACAGGAAACACCATGTTAGAGACAAGCAATGAATTAAGGTGTTAGATTGTAGTAGAAATAGTGGTTGTAAAAACTAAAAGAGACTAAACAAACAAATCAATGACAAATAAACAAGCTCTTTATTTATTTCTTCTAACAGGACATGAATAACATATTTCATGTCAATAACAGATACAACAGACAACTGTATATATCAAACAACAACAGTGGGTAACCCCTAACCACTCAGCAGCACTTAAGACAACAGGGTACACCAAGTACCACAACACAGGTGCTCCAAGCAATAGCTGGTTAGACTGACACAATAAAGAACTTTGAAACAAGCAACACTACACAGACAATAAGGCACTACGAAAACATAAGTTACACAACATAAATCCTAAGACGCGATATAAACAAAAGAGTTGTGACACAAATTACTACACCACCAAGAACCCAGGCCTGCTGACACTAACTAGTCAGCCACTCGGCTTTCTCCTGTGCCATTAGTTGTTCACTGATGAACAGATGGGAAACCCCACACATCAGGTCTCAAGGCGGGCTGGCCACAGATCAGCTCAGGGAATTGTTCCCACATCTCAAGACAACAGAACAGCACTTGTGTTCCTATCAACAAGCCAGGCCAACATCAGACAAAGAATTCACAAGTTGCTTTGGTTCCAGTGGTGTTCCGGTGCTGTCCAGATTTTTATCTTGAGATAGACCAAACCAAGATTCGTTGGTTTGGCGCTATCTAAGTAAGAAAGAGAGTGCTGAAATGCTATGTAGAACCAGTATTGCTGTATGGCAGTGAATCTTGGAATGTAAATGAACAAATTAAGAAGAAATTGGAAGCAACAGAGATGTGGTTCCTGAGACGAATGTTGCGAATTCCTTGGACTGCCAGAGTAACTAACGAACGACTGCCTGAAACAGGCTAATGAAACTAGAACACTATATACAACAATAAGAAAGAGACAAACAACTTTCTTTGGTCATGTAATGAGAAGAGAGGCATTGGAGAACATCGTGACAACTGGAAAGATCGAGGGGAAGAGAGGCAGAGGCAGACCAAGAGAAATGATGCTGGATGGATTGAGACGGTGGCACGGAGGAATATCAGCAGCAGAGTTGATCCAGAAAACCAAAGATCGAGATCTGTGGAGAGCCATGAACGCCTACGCCAGCTGGCAGGGCACTTGATGATGATTACACACACACACACACACACACACACACACACACACACACACACACACACACAGTGGTATCTCGGGTTACGAACTTAATTCGTTCCAGAACTCGGTTCGTAAGCCGAAACGCTCGTAACCCTAAACATTGAAATCAATTAAATAAAGACAATCCGTTGCAAGATGAAAGAATCGTTCTTTTTTTATTAACGTCCAGTCGTTTACCTGACAAAACGCAAAGAATACGTGTACTTCACGTATTAAATAAAGAGAAAGAAAACAACCTAATGATTGATTGATTGATTGATTGATTTAGGAACCGACATCACAGCATTCGGGACATTCCCATAAGCGCTCCGTCCCCATCCTCAGCAGCCAGCGAAGAGTTCCAACACTAATAGTTCCAGTAGCAATCTGATTGTATGTTCGTTTCGCCTTTCCTCTGAGCGTCGATCGTCGGCCAGATCCCCTCGTCTCACCTCGCGGTCTCATTCTTACCAGACTATGATGATCCATTTGCTCCTCCGAGGTGTACACGTGCTCCCACAAGGCCGCAACCACGTCTGTCTTGTCATGCATCAATACTCCACCAAGTTTTGCCGAGCCAGCCAATCTGTCCGCCTGTTCATTCCCCAGCACACCGGCATGCCCCGGAGAAAAGATCCAGGTGATGCTTGCTACCCGTGACCTCCGAAGCGAAGCAAGCCACTCTGCACGAAGCTTGCCTGTTCTCACCCTCCTCAGCATGCTTTCTGAGTCAGTTACAATCACAATGTGTGTATGTGTCGTGTTCTCTATCCAGCGGAAAGCTGCACTGACCGCCTCCACCTCCATTCTTAAGCTAGATGTTGTGTCATCATACGCCAGGCTCTCCTGCACCAAACGCCGACCATTAGCTTTTGCTAAGAACCCCCAGGCACTTCTCCTACCTCTCAACACCGACCCATCCGTGTAGATAATCACATCACCCGGGCGAGAATTATCCTGAATTAGTTGCTGAATTTCCACTTCCGTGGCCCCTGCTGGCCACTCCCTGCACTCCCGGCTCAATGTGATTATAACTCTGCACAAGTCTGACTGCTCGGCTGGCACTCTGACCCACTCCTCTCCTCGCCTGATGTTCTCCAAGGGGCACACCTGTCTGATCGTATCCTCCGCCTGAGCCATCCATGATTTCCCTCTTATCAGTCTCTGACCCTTAACTACGTCCAGCGCCTCATGCAACGGGTGATCTGTGTCTGCAGATACTCTGAGATATGCCTTCGCCCGCATCACCTTGAGCCTACCAGCAACAGTAGGCAGACCAAGGATGTAACGCATACACACTACTGGAGTGTCTCTGGTGCATCCCAGAATGACCCGCATAGCTTCGTTCTGTATGCGCTCTAATTTCACCAGCTGACTCTTTGAGACAGTGAGCAGTCCTAGTCCATAATCAATCACTGAGAGGATCAAGTGCTGGTATAGTGTAAAGAGCATTCTCTGCTCTGTGTCCATTGCAGCCATAGTTTTAAGTGTATTGAGTCCCTTTTGATATCTTGTCACAACCGTCTCCACATGGTCCTTGAAGGACAGACTCCTGTCAAATGTGATTCCCAGATACTTCAGTTTGTTCTCTCTGTTGACGCTTCTGCCATCTATCGTGAGGCTTGGGGCATCATCTCTCACAATCCTGTTGTCCAGAGAGCACCACAACACAGCCGCCTTTTCCGGGTAGATGACAGCACTCATTTCAGTGCACCAGTCAATCACTTTGTCTACTGTCACCTGTAGCTCCTGGGCTGTTTGATCCCTATTTCTCCCCTGCCTGTATGCAAGAATATCATCTGCAAATGTTAGAATCCTTCCAATCCCTGGTGCTTCTATGTATGCAATCTTGCTCGTATACACATTAAAGAGCACCGGTGAGATTGCAGATCCCTGTGGCAGTCCCGGGGTTAAAATATGTGGCTCTGAGGTCCATGCACCCAGACGGAGAGCAACCCAGCAAGAATGCAAGACGGCTGCTATCCAGTTCACCAACCAGGGATTGGCCCCCTTCTCCATAAGTGCGGTCAAAATATCATAGCGAACTCTATTGTACGCATCCTCGAGACCAAGCGCTGCCGCCATCGTTTCCTGTCTACTCTGGAACCCCTCATAAACGTCAAAGACAAAAGTGGCTGCATTTGACCAGGTATCTTTTCCTGGCCTGTAGCTCCCCATGCCTCTTGGAAGAAGCTTTCCCCTTTCCAAAATATCCTGCAGCTTAACAGCGACTATCTTCTCTAAAACCTTCCCAAATGTATTTTTAAGGGTGGTGATCCTAAAGCCGCTAAGCTTTGACTGATCCTTGAATGGTTTTGGGAGAGGGATGAGATAGCTATGCAACCAATCCTGCGGTACTGATGCTGTCCTAACGCTCTGATTAAAGCAATCAGCCATCTCCTTCAGGTCTACATCGCTCAAAGCCTTCATGTGGCCATACCTGACACCATCAGGCCCTGGTGCCGTGTCTTTTGCCTTTTTCAAAATATGTTTAACGTCTTCAACCCGTATTATGTCTTCATAAGGCATATTCTCCATTGTGCCAGATAATTCCTCTCTAACTGCATCCCTGGTATCCGCATCATTATGATTGGTCTGCTCTAAAAATCTCTGGAGAAACGCCTCCCCTTTCTCCTTGTCTGTTGTCACGCGTACACCATCCTCTTTATAAATTGTTCCCACTGTCATAGGCCGATCTTTTCTTTGCATTTGTCTGTTTTTGTCAATTTTGGCACTTTCTTTGTTATTCCGAATCGTTAGTTTCAGGAGTATTTTATCGCTGTTTCTTGGCAGCAGACTGGGAATCTTTCTGCACCAAGAAACTATCAAGGGAAATTTGTCGCTTCCTTTGCTGGAGAATCTTTCTGAAGTGGGCCATCGTGTTATCATTCATCAGGTCTTAGAAGTCTGCCCACTAGCTGCAAATTTCTTTAATTCTGGCAGTTGAAACAGTCACTGAATCCTCATCATCGGACGACTGCTCCTCCTTTATCCGGTTTCCGGTTACGACCGGACGTGTTTTCACAAGCTCTCCCAATTTTTATAGAATGTATCAAAGTTTTGCCTATTTCAGTTGAAATGCTGTGTATATTATTGTGTTAGTTCTAAAACTGGATTAATACGAATTAATATCTTAAGTTTATGTGACTGTTGTTTAGTGAAATGAGGATTTCTTTGATAAATGGACGGTAAGGTCATTCAATTTTGAAATCTACCAATTATCGATTAACGACAACGTGTGATTAAACCATGCGTGACAAGCGCGTGGTAAGTCGCCAAGCACACAATATCGCAAGTCCCTGATCATTTCTGTGTTCTTGACTCAATTATCGAAACAAACGAACCACAACACATGACCTCAAATTGCCAGCGGCGCGTCTAGACTACAATGAGTTCGCTGCATTCTTCAAACGGGAGTGATAACATGATGCAGTAATGTCATCGATAGGAGAGGCCTCTCTGGAGGTGACTGGTGTTAAAACAAGATCCGGTTTACGATCGGCCGTGAATAAACCATACACACTAAACAAAGAGAAGGCGGTGAAGACCAAGCTAGCCAGGTGTGTGAACCCAGTCGGCCGAGTCGTCCAACACACCAACTCTGGCCAATGTGTTACAGTATCCTTTAACAATACACTCCATTATGAGGCATTTCGAACGTGCCTCATCAATCATTACAAGTCTGATCGAATTCAACACAGACAAGATAGGAGCGGGGCCTACGTGGAAGACTTGATTACGACGCCAGTCCTTACAATACATTTGTATCACTCGAAGAACAAATTATTAGCTCAGGGCAGCGTTGAAAACATTAACTCTTGGCTAAAATTAGACTTTGTCGAGCTGGAGAACTCAATACATACATTCACGAGTAGAGACATATCAAAGACACAAGATATCATCAACATGCTCATCTCGAGTGAGGAATCAGAATCTACACAGCCCACAACTACAGCTGTGGACATCACAGCAAACAATGTTTCTCAGCTAACACATAAAATGAATGAACAGGACAATACCATCAACACGAGGCCAGCTACCCCATCAGTGCTCTTGGCCACTGAATATCCAATGGAGCACCTCCAAAACAACGTAGAGACCAACGTAAGAGTAGCAGAAGAAATACCAGCCTTAGATAACACGCCAACTTATCAATGGACAATCGTGCGATTGTCATAGGCGCATTGAGGTAATAGAACAATCCTTAAAGGCGCTCACTGCTACTGTTACAGCGAACATTGAAGCTAATAGCAAGACCAGCAGTGACTACACTGCTCTCAAAGCAGAAATCACGCTCCTGAGAGAGGAAAATCTGTTGCTAAGAAAAACAATAGAAACTTTACAGCACGAGTCCACCACCAACCCAACTGAACAAGCGTGTAACTCCCAAGCAGCTGTATCAACTTCGGAGAATCTTGAAGCCCAGTTTCACCAAAAACAAATAACTAAACAAGACGCGAAAAAACCTCAATGTGCAGAGGAAGATAAAACGCTACAAGCAGTCTATCCCATTGGTGTAAAAATAAGCAACAGATTCGAAGTTCTTCAAGAAAATTCGTCAGAAAACGTACAGTGCTATAGTGCACTGCCAACAGACAACACACGCCTCCAGGAAACACAGGGAGAGTCACATGGAGACGTACAGACTGCTGCTAAATGGGAGAAACAACGGGCAAGGCGTACTGACAACCAACATTTGCAGACAGCACGACCCGACTGTACACACATTATAATAGGCGACTCTCTAATGAAAGGTCTATACAGCGACCGGATGGCCACTTCAGACAAAGACATTGTTTCCATAATTCCATTGCCTGGGGCTGGTGTTGACCGGCTAACAGACAAGATTAGGAGGTTGGCTGTAAATCGTAACGTTAAAAAGGCAAGCGTTTATATTGGTATTAATGACACCATGAACAACCAGCAAATCACAGCATCTCAACTGCTGGCGCTCTTGAACGGATTATGTCACATTTTTCCTAAATCGTCCATTTTCTTCTCCTCCATCATATCACCGAGTTATGGATTCCAGCGTCGTCTAGCTGACATAAATAACAACATATTGCAGAAGTTTTGTTCTCACAACAACATACAGTTCATCAACAACACACCGGTGTTTACTTCACAGTCTGGAGCACCTAAAAAGCGACTTTATAAGGATCAAGTACATTTGTCTACATTGGGCACCAGCTTGCTCGCCAAAAATATCAAATACCCAGAACGTACACAACCTACATCCAATACTGGATCGCGTAGGACACTTTTAGTTACACCACCTCAAACTCAAGCCAGACGACATACTCCCGCCACATCAAGTACCAATAGGCCAGAATAGAGCAGACCACTCATAACCACGGCACCTGATATCCAAGCCAGACGGAACATTTCCACTACACCAAATCCGTACAATACGCCCTCTTTCACACATGAGGGTGATAATTATGAAGATACGTTCCCTATTCTCCACAGCAAGGATCAATCCAGCAGTAACAACAACGTGCCACCACAGCCTCCTGTTAGCCACGAATCAGAGCCTGTAGTTAGAAGTCGTTACACACCCGTGAGAAATCAACAGTATCCAATCCATTGTACCCCAGAGTTGTTATACCTCACACGTTTTAGCTCAGCTTCACTTCGTCAGGCACTTATGATGTCGCTGTACCAAGGACCAACACAGCCTGGTATTTACTAGCAATTCAGCACAAAGCAACACCGGATCTCGGTACAAGAAAGAGCCTCTCCTAGAAAGTTTATGTGCATACTTGGTTATTGTTTTATATAGCAACGTATTAGATTGTACGTGGCTATAAACATTGACTCGTATTGAAGTCACAGAGATTGACACTTAGTTGGATATCTTTTATAATACTTTTTATCGCGTTTATACTGTGAGTGAGGGGGTCTTCACTGATCATCCTTACTGATCTTTATACGTATTTTGTGTGGTGCGTGTATATTGATAGAGATATTACTGTTTCTCTGTACTTTAGAGTGTGTATTGTTATAAGGGACGTAAGTTGTATTCATTTTGTGTTTTAAAAAATTCATGATTACGCATTGTTAAAATGTCTAATAAGTACAAACACTGGCTCAGTAATAATGGGCTCAGAATCAGGCATTTAAATATCTGCCATCTATTAGGGAAGCTGCCTGAACTATCACTTATAGTTAATCAACATTTTCACATGTTCGGCGTTAGCGAAAGTCGATTAAATAGCAACATCTCAGATGATGACATCGCTATCAGAGGCTTTAAAACCATTAGAAGAGATCCCTATCAGAAACAAGAGACGGGTATTGCAGTTTATATTTCTAACTCGCTTAACGCCCACCGTAGGCTAGATTTTGAAACCTGTGAGATTGAGTGTGTATGGCTTGAGGTTAAGCTTCAAAATCGCATACCCCTAGTAGTTGGCTATCTTTATCGAAACCCCAGTGCAGGAAATATCTGGTATGAAAAATTCACCACTATGATGGATGTAGTCTTTAGTAATGCTAGAGAAATAATACTGCTAGGCGACTTCAACATAGACACTAACAAATCAAACAAAACATGGGAAAACATAATAGAGTCATATAACTTCCAACAGTTAGTCAAACAAGCCACTAGAATAACAAAATCATCTGCAACACTTATAGATCATATCTATATTAAGTGTGCTGACAACATCACAGAATGTACTGTACCTATTAATGCAATGAGCGATCACTACCCAGTATGTTGCACGTGGTTGAAAAGAGGTACCAAAACTCCGAAACACAAACATATAAGTATAAAATATAGAAATTACAAAAATTTCATTCAAGATGCCTTTTTACAAGACTTACTCAACTCATCGCTGGACTATGTTTACCAGCTTCCTGACCCAGATGATGCTCTGGACCACTGGCTGAAGACCTTTCTAAGCGTATTTGATAAGCATGTTCCATTTAAGGAAGTTCGTGTTAAACATCACACTAAGCCCCGTGGATCACACAGGAGGTAGTTGAACTTATGAGAGACCGGGACAGGGCACATAAAAATAGAGATCTAACTATGTACCGTAGTCTGAGAAACAAAGTTCAATATGTTATTCGAAAGGAAAAGAAAAACTATTTTAAGAACTTAATAATAGATAAAACCAACACTAAAGATATATGGAAAGCAATTAATACCTTGACAAACAAACACAAATCATCACAATCGTTACCATCAAATCAGGTTACATGTGATCAATTCAGTAGTTTCTTTCAGTCTGACATAAACCAACTGAAGGCTGCAATACCAGATGTGCCTCATGACATATCTTTATTATCATCATTCTGTGAGAGCAAATGCTATGGAGACATTCCCACAAACATACCGCTAATGACGACCACTGAAGTATTTACTCATCTCAGTAACCTAAAAAACAATAACTCATCAGGACTAGATGGAATCAGTAATCGGATCCTTCGCTATGCTGCACCGGCGATCTGCGAGTCACTAACTTTTATATACAATCAATGTCTCACCAAAGGTCACTTCCCATCAGCCTTTAAAATCGCTAAAGTGTATCCTCATTTAAAAGCTGGTTCAATAGACGATTGCATCATGAGTAATTATAGGCCAATTTCCATATTATCCTCTTTATCCAAACCGCTAGAAAAGCACATCCACAAAACAACACCAGAGCACTTAGTTCGCCCCAAACTAATAGCTGACAGTCAGTCAGGATTTCGGCCAAAATATTCCTGCCATACGGCCCTAAAAAACATGATAGAAAACTGGCATCAAAATATTAACAACAATACTCTATGTGGAACGATGTTTATAGACTTTAAAAAAGCATTCGATATGATAGATCATACTATCCTAATTAAAAAACTAGAAACAATGAAAGTAAGCTTTAATATAGTGACATTAATAAACTCATTCTTATTAGACAGAAAACAAGTAGTATCACACAATAAATCTCTATCCCAAGCCATTACCATTAATACTGGAGTACCTCAGGGGTCTATACTTGGCCCTCTGTTATTTGCCATTTATATAAATGATCTTCCCTTATATCTGTCATCGTCCTGCGATCTATTTGCAGACGACTGCACAGTATATACAAACGCTATTGATCGTAATGTGCTAGAATTATCCTTGCAACAGGAAATAAATAGTGTAGTTAACTGGAGTCATGCAAACCGCATGCAAATTAACATTTCTAAAACAAAATCTATGTTAATAGGAACCAGGCAAAGACTTCACACTCTAAACTCGCAGAGAACTCTTCAGCTGCACATTGGTAGCACGCCTATAGAAAGTGTAACCGAGCACAAGGCACTGGGTCTTATCATAGATCAAAATCTATCCTTTAATTCCCATGTTCATGCTCTAGTTAAACAAATAGCCAAAAAAGTATACCAACTTGCCAAAATTAAAAACTTCCTCGACGAAAACACAAGAAAGATATTCTATACTTCCCACATACAAACACATATTGATTATTGCTCCACAATCTGGGATGGATGCTCCAAATCAATAACAAAACGCCTTTATTCACTCCAGAAAAGGGCAGTGCGTCTAATCAATGGTGATAAGTTTACAGACAATTCTAACCTACATGAACGTCTTCAGTTACTGCCACTCCACAAACGCCTACTTTTTAATAAGGCTAAACTAACTCACAAAATCCTATTTCAAAATGCCCCAAGCTACCTTTGGCCATTGTTTAAATATAACGCAAGACATAGCGAACGACTAAATATACTTCATGTCCCTAAACCTAGGATAGACTTATATAAAACAAGCTTAGCATACTCTGCCACTCAGTTGTGGAATAATCTTCCACAAGAAATCAAAGACACCACCAATCATTATACATACAGTCGCAACCTGTTTGAACACTACCTCAGGACAGACTACATGCCCCCTTAAAAAAAAAACAGCAACAAAGACAATAATAATGGTAAATTATCTCGAACGACAACTAGCCAGAAAAAAAAAAAAACATTCCCATATGTGTGGCACGTTACACCCACCTTGGGTATTTATGATGCCCATGTTAAACATTGCCTCAACGAGTCATGTATTATTGATTAGTTTTCATGCGTTTTAATGCTTATTGTTCTTTTGTTGTTAAAGAGTTGCTTCATAAGAGATGTTGAATGAAAGAATGTATGAGAGGAAATTGAGAAGAAGGGCAGAATGTCAGACGGGCCTGCGTGCCCAATTCTTATCCCTTTGAAAATAAAGATTTTCGTTCGTTCGTTCGTTCGTTCGTTCGTCTTTAGCTGTTCATTCTGAAGATCCACAAGCCCATCTGTAGTACTGTTTTACTGTACGCGGTCGTTTGTCTCCATCTCTCGCCTTCGTTCGTAACCCGAGGCACTGTTCGTTACCCGAGACATAAAATTTTCGAAGTTGTTGTTCGTAACCTGAATTGTTCGTAACCTGAGGCGTTCGTAACCCGAGGTACCACTGTGTGTGTGTATAATTTTGTGTGTGAGAGAGAGAGGGAGGGAGGGAGAGGAGAGGAGAGAGAGAGAGAGAGAGAGAGAGAGAGAGAGAGAGAGAGAGAGAGAGAGAGAGAGAGAGAGAGAGAGAGAGAGAGAGAGAGAGAGAGAGAGAGAAACATAGTCAGCAGTCAATTACACGCCGTGAAGTTAGACGGGAATGTAGGGTAATGCTCACAATGTCCATGATACACTGGCACGCAGACGATAACAAAGTCATCGTTGACCCATCAGCTACTATTCTCCTACATAAATGTTTGGTGCCCATGTGATGCCCAACCCAGGCCTAATCCCTATTTGGTGCGTATGTGATGCCCAACCCAGGCCTAATCCCTGTCTGGTGCCCATGTGATGCCCAACCATTTTCTTTGTAATTACCATTATGGGTGTGTTTCTGTTATTCAGAAAGGCCTTTCCTTCCACTTTATGGTACAATTATATCGATCCTTTCTTATAACTTTTTCATTTTCAGCGACCAAAACCCATGTTATCGGCATAACGCATGTTGCTATTCTCGGCGTGTCTTGTCTACTTATTATTTCGTTGTACAAATTAAACAGATCGGATGTTGGCATGCAACCCTGTCTAACATCTTGTTTATGAGTTGAAAAGCTCCCAATTGGTTGTCAGTTCTTGTGGCTGCCTTTTATTGCCAATATATGTTAAATAGAGCCTGTTCTGGTGTGTGGTAATGAAACTTGGAATGTAAACGAACAACCGAGGAAGAGCTTGGAAGCAACAGAGATGCGGTTTCTGAAACAAACATTGCCAGCATGACGGACTGTCAAAGAAACTAACAACGTGTGCCTTGGAAAGGCTCGTGAAAGTAGTACATTGTACTAATCCAGTGGTTCTCAACCGGTGGGGAATTTCTCCTCCCCCCCCCTAGGGGGGAATTTTAGGGTTTCCAGGGGGGGGGGGGGATTAAGATTATTTCAAGATCACGTTAATACAAGAACTGATTACTTGATGTTGTTTTTCCCTTCATACTTTATGGTTCTGTACGTCTCACCCTTCTAAAATTCATTTTATAAAGTAAGTAGACCCACAAATCACGTTTTATGTGGACGTCTAGACTTGTTTTAGTATGTGCTATTAAATTTAGCTTCTATTATTACGTATACTGTGTAAAAGGGGGGGGGGGGGATTTTTAGGTAGGAAATACGAAAGGGGGGATGACGTTGATCTGAAAATATGGTGAAGGGGGGCACGAGCCAAATTTTTAGGTAGGAAATACGAAAAAAAAGGGGGGGGGGGGGAGTGACGTTCTGAAAATATGGTGAAGGGGGGAACGAACCAAAAAAGGTTGAGAACCACTGTACTAAACTATAAGACCGAAACAATGTTCTTTTGGTAATATCATGAGAAGAGAAGCATTGACACATACGTGTTGTGACGGCTGGAAACAGAGTGGGAAAGGCACAAATTAATGAATGGTTGTAGTTTGCTAGTAAATATTTTCCTCGTGCTCCATGTTTCTGGCTCATACAGTAGTGCTGATATAACCAGGTCAATATTCTAAGTGTTGGTACTAAGCTAGATTTCCGTTGATTTCCACAAATGTACTAGTGCTGTGAAGGTTTACTGTAATAACTGCATCTGTTCCACCAGTTTTGTCTACGTGTTACCTAACTAGGTGTATGATTCCGCTTATAGACAAGAAACTTCGCGCCCGAATAATTCCCCTTCCACCTATGGCATTGACAGATAAGCCCTCTAACACTAGCCGATACATAAACTAATGAAGCGGCCCTGCCACCTAGACAGGAAGCGGTTAACCCCCTCTAAAGCCCAATGTTATTGCCCCCTGCGGCGCTGAACACAAGCAGTCGATCGGCCCGGTCGTCTGATGTTGTGGTGACACCATGGCACCAATGAAACAAAATCACAACATTAACCACACCACGTCATTAGCCGGCTTGTTGCAGTTGTTACAAAAGTGTTCATGTTTCACGGACTCTATGGAGTGCAATGTTTGATATATGTAATGCCGATCCGACTTTCCCAGACGCCACACAATGTATTATATAATCTTGTGTGCTATACAGTCCAAAGTGAGTGGCTATACAGTCCCATGTATGTAGGGTTGCCAGATACGTGGGCACCAAAAGGAAGGACATAATAAGACAAAAAAGGGGACAAAGGAGGACATATTGAATGTTTCATTTAATTTGCGTCTTTGCTACCGGAAATAACATTAACATTTTGACCACAGAGACTACAGCATAGAGCTAGATTGTTAGTGTTGCCGAAAGAGCCACAGTTAGATTTAAATTATACAAATGATTGGTGTTTCACATTTGGTATAAATAGGAAAATTAAATACATATTATTAAGCAATGGGTTTTAATAAAGAAGGAAAAGTAAATATTGAAAAGAGTAATGAGCCAGATACAGATAACAGTTAGAATTACCATAATCGACTAGTTCGCAGACATGCATATACTTTGTACATTTTAACAATGTAAACACATGGTAGAGTGTAGATACAATATAGATTGTAACAACAATACATAAACAATTGTAACATAAAATATATAAGCAAACCCGGTCATTTTAAAAGTGTTTAGCTATGCCTGCCGGATATATTAAGCTAAAGAGAAGGAAATGTCCTCTTTTTGCCGGACGTCTAGCAACCCTACATGTGTGTAGCTACACATTCCCCTGTGTGTGGCTATACATTGCCATGTGTGTGGCTATACATTCCCATGTGTGTGGCTATACATTCCCCTGTAGGTGGCTATACATTCCCGTGTGTGTGTCTATACATTCCCGTGTGTGTGGCTACACATTCCCGTGTGTGTGGCTACACATTCCCATGTGTGTGGCTATACATTGCCATGTGTGTGGCTATACATTCCCCTGTGTGTGGCTATACATTCCCCTGTGTGTGGCTATACATTGCCATGTGTGTGGCTATACATTCCACTGTGTGTGGCTACACAGTCCCATGTGCGTGACTACACATTCCCCTGTGTGTGGCTATACATTGCCATGTGTGTGGCTATACATTCCCCTGTGTGTGGCTATACATTCCCGTGTGTGTGGCTATACATTTCCATGTGTGTGGCTATACATTGCCATGTGTGTGGCTATACATTCCCGTGTGTGTGGCTATACATTGCCATGTGTGTGGCTATACATTGCCATGTGTGTGGCTATACATTCCCCTGTGTGTGGCTATACATTGCCATGTGTGTGGCTATACATTCCCCTGTGTGTGGCTATACATTCCCATGTGTGTGGCTATACATTGCCATGTGTGTGGCTATACATTGCCATGTGTGTGACTATACATTGCCATGTGTGTGACTATACATTGCCATGTGTGTGGCTATACATTGCCATGTGTGTGGCTATACATTGCCATGTGTGTGGCTATACATTCCCATGTGTGTGGCTATACATTGCCATGTGTGTGGCTATACATTCCCCTGTGTGTGGCTATACATTGCCATGTGTGTGGCTATACATTCCCATGTGTGTGGCTATACATTCCAATGTGTGTGGCTATACATTCCCCTGTGTGTGGCTATAACATTCCCCTGTGTGTGGCTACACAATCCCATGTGTGTGGCTACACAATCCCGTGTGTGTGGCTATACATTCCCCTGAGTGTGGCTATACATTCCCCTGTGTGTGACTATACATTCCCATGTGTGTGGCTATAACATTCCCCTGTGTGTGGCTACACAGTCCCATGTGTGTGGCTATACATTCCCATGTGTGTGGCTACACAGTCCCATGTGTATGGCTATACAGTCCCAAGTGTGTGGCTATACAGACCCCTGGGTGTGGCTATACAGTCCCATGTGTGTGGCTATACAATCCCATGTGCTAATCAGTCCTCGCTCTTGTACACATGGCCGGCGCCTGTGGCCTAGGGCTAGTGAACAGTTTCACAATCCCGAAATAGAAGTCCGCGATTGTTTAGAGGCGATTTTGGAGTAGATGGATCTGCGTTATTTGTTCACAATGGCATAAGTGTTGGTCGTTCAGTAAGCACGGCAAATTACTGAACGTAAGATTGCCTAGGCAATCACAAACAGCTAATAGATTCTGGGGTGATTGCGACACCCTGTAACAGGCGTGCAAGCAACTGTTTACAGGATATAGAAGTCGGCGTGGCCAAGAGGTGTAACACGGGGCAGTGGCTTCGTTTCACACACCGTTCAGTGGACTTCTCGTTCAGAAAGCAATGGCAAACTACTGACCGTATAACTGCCGTAAAATCAACATGGGGTTGATCACGACGTCTTGCTGTGAACATACAACATCTGACACCAGATAAACGGTTGTTTGTCTATGTGATGGTTTTCTTTCCACAGTCGAAATATCGAGCCAGCACTCTGAATTTTACACGATCGAAAATGCTAAAGGTGGTATGATATATGTACAAGTACGTGACATTTCTACGTTCCCAGATGTTAACAATTATGTGATCTACTATAGATAAACAAAGATAATGCACACAGATAAAACTATTATGGACAAAGAAATATATGTTAATGAGGAAAAATTGGAGGTGGTGGAAATTTTTGAATATCTTGGGTTATTAATTACCAATAATAGTGACACGGTGAAAGAAATTAAAAGATGAATAGCTACTGCTCTTCAAAAACTACAACTGAATAAATTGTGGAGGGGGAGGCAGACTGAACTACAAATATTTGATTTTTAAAAGCATGCATCTTTGCCATTGCAACATACTCCTATGAGACCTGGACACTTACTAAACAAGCTGAACAGCGCATAAATACCTTTGAAAATAAATGTTATAGGCGGGTTCTAAGAATATCTTGGATACAGATAAGAACACATTAATCCATACGACAAGATCTGAATATTTAAAAATGTTGGCTACTAAAGACGATAAAACAAAGAAAATTGAAATAATTTGGTCACTTGAAACGTTATGAAATGTTGGAAAAACAATCATGGAGGGGTATACGCCCCGGAAGAGAGGAAGAGGTAGGCTAAAGAGAAGATAGGTGCAATATGTGATGGATGTTCTCCAGATCGGTGTATCGGACGCAGGACATCTTGCTTATGACCGAGAAGTTTTCCGGATGGTTGTTATGGGAGCAACTTTCGTTCCCCAACATGGAGATTTAAACGGTGAGCAAACGGAGAGCATTTAAACGGTTAAGGCCTCCGGAGTTTTTATGCTTGTGGCTACCGTTCGCATTCGCATTTTCCTCATGTTGGACTGGAAGTGCATGGTTCCGTCGCCCTGCTACTGAGTTGAGTACGTGGCGCGACACTGTGAGCTGTGAATTTCGTGTGAAATGTTTTTACAGCTGTCCACGGTTGTTTGTAGCGTGAACTACATGTTCGGAATGATGGCGGCGGCCTGTCGCAGAATTGACTGGATAGCCTTATGCATTAATGTGTGGCTGCTGGGTTTCTAGTGACTGCCGCGTCCATCGACGATGAACTGTATTCTTCGTGGATGACGTTTGTGTTGGCATTCTGCGACGGCATTCTGAACAATGAAATACTTTTACATCTGTCCGCGGTTGTTTGTAGCATGAACTGCATGTTCGGAATAATGGCGACCGGCTTGTCGCAGAAATGACTGGATTGCCTTATGCAGTAATGTGTGGCTGCTGGATTTCTAGCGACTGCCGCTTCCATCGATGAGGAACTGTATTTTTCGTGGAGGATTTTGTGTTGGATTCTGGCGGCGGCATTTTGCACTGTGTACCTGTGCGGGATGTTGGTTTGTCGAGACTTCTGTTTGTTCCACTTTTCACATGGGGCAATGAGGAGCATTTGTGTGATATTCATTGGCACAGGAACGGAGCATAATGGGGACAACCCGTTGTCGTGAAGCTGGAACCGCGCCTAAAGACTAATGTTATGGGAGCGAGGTTCTGCAAGGGACATGCTACTGAATGAATGAATGAATGAATGAATGAATGAATGAATGAATTAATGAATGAATGAATGAATTAATTAATGATGCCACTGAATGATTTAATGAGTGAACTATACGTAAAGTGTCCAAGTATCCAGATGTTAACAAATGTGTGATCTACGAGGGTAAGTTAATAAGACACAAATGGCTGTAGAAAAATAACTAAATATGATAACAACCTGACACCAGTTTATTTTTATACATACATTGTCCCTTCATTTCTCAACATAATTTCCACCAACATTGATGCACTTATCCCATCGTTTTATCAGTCCTCCCAAACCGGCTGCATAGAAGTTTGTACTTTCCTATATGCTAATTACTATGTAGTCTAACAATTGAGAAGTGTCTATGTTCATCTCCTGGTTTTACAGATGTTGTGATCTAGTATGTGTACAGTTTCTACTTTCCCTAACGATACAAATGTTGTTGTTGTTGTTTTTGGCGCTCGCAAGCTTTGAACTCAAGCGTAGTCCATACACACTACTTCTAATAGTGCTGGACTAAATTTTGCTTGTGGATTAACTTTCCCTATTAACAGTATCCCTCGCCATCAGCCGAACCCACTCCGACTTCAGAGGTACTTGTAATTTACGTCCCCAAGTCAAGGACGATAGGTCAACATTTTAGTCCAACGGTCCGGTGTAGGGGTTGAACCCCTTACCTCGGTATCAGCACACCGGATGTTTAATAACACGCGTTCTTATCCATTTGGCCATGTGTACAGTTTCAACTTTCCCGAATGATACAGATTATATTATCTATATCAGTGGTTCTCAACCTTTTTTGGCCCGTGCCCCCCTTCACCATATTTTCAGAACGTCATCTCCCCCCCCCCCTTCCTATCAAAAATTTGGCCCGTGCCCCCCTTCACCGTATTTTCAGAACGTCATTCCCCCCCCCTTTCATATTTCCTATCTAACCCCTCCCACCCCTACACAGTATACGTAAAAATGGAAGGTAAATTTAATAGCATATACTAAAACAAGTCTAGA
The DNA here is from genome assembly GCA_014155875.1 of Cepaea nemoralis. NCBI lineage: Eukaryota > Metazoa > Mollusca > Gastropoda > Stylommatophora > Helicidae > Cepaea > Cepaea nemoralis. The sequence continues at coordinate 120,457 of JACEFZ010016404.1, forward strand.
CATCCACATAAAATATGATTTGTGGGTCTACTTACTTTATAAAATGAATTTTAGAAGGATGAGACATACATAACTGTAAAGTATGAAGGGAAAAACAATATCAAGTAATTGGTTCTTGTATTAACGCGATCTTGAAATTGTCTTCATTCCCCCCTGGAAACCCTAAAATTCCCCCCTGGGGGGAATTCCCCACAGGTTGAGAACCACTGATCTATATAGTATACAAGAAGTTACAAAGACAGTAAAAATTGCTCGTTTTTCCCCCCTTCTATTTATAAGACGTCAGGATTGACAGGTTCTCCCGTGTACATGTTCCAGCTGTTACCGTGCTAACTAGTTCTCTAAACACTATCTACATCTCCTTACTTCTTGATTCTCTTAGCACTAGCTATAGAGAAACACAGTACTGACTTATCATGCGACAAACAAGAACAACTGAGACAGGAATACCAAAGCAAACTAAAGCCAAATGTTTGCGCTATGCCAACAACACTGAAGTTTATAAATACAGGTATGGTAGAAACAACTTCTGCTCGGCTGAACTGAATGATTCAATTGGGGACTGATAAAGCTGACCACATGCGTGATTTGAGGGATGGATCAACAGTCCAACAGTGACTAGACAACTCGAGGTCAACGACAGATTTGAGGGATGGGGAAACAGTCCAACAGTGTCTAGACAACTCGAAGTCAACGACAGATTTGAGGGATGGGTCAACAGTCCAACAGTGACTAGACAACTCGAGGTCAACGACAAATTTGAGGGATGGGGCAACACTCCAACAGTGACTAGACAACTCGAGGTCAACGACAGATTTGAGGGATGGGGCAACACTCCAACAGTGACTAGACAACTCGAGGTCAACGACAAATTTGAGGGATGGGGCAACACTCCAACAGTGACTAGACAACTCGAGGTCAACGACAGATTTGAGGGATGGGGCAACACTCCAACAGTGACTATACAACTCGAGGTCAACGACAGATTTGAGGGATGAGACAACACTCCAACACTGACTAGACAACTCGAGGTCAACGATAGATTAGAGGGATGGATCATCAGTCCAACACTGGCTAGACAACTCGAGGTCAACGACAGATTTGAGGGATGGATTAACACCACTGATTAGACAACTCGAGATCAACGATAAATTTGAGGGATGGGTCAAAAGTCCAACACTGACTCGACGTCAACTACAGATTTGAGGGATGGGACAACAGTCCAACAGTGACTAGACAACTCGAGGTCAACGATAGTTGTGAGGGATGATCAAATCAGTCAGAAGCCCACCAAACTCAAGACGACTACCACGTTATGGACAGACCAGAACAGGTCATTATTCTGCGCCTCAGAACAGGACACAATAGATTACGCAACCACATGCACACAAAATTCAAGATTGGTGACTCAGCCATGTGCACATCTGGTTTGGCGTCGCAGACAGCAGAGCACATACTCCAGGACTGCCCAAACTACAATATATCCAGGTGAACCTAGAGAGACAACAGTGGAAGATAAACTCTATGGACCGCTAGTGTAGTTTAGTTAAACTAAACTAAACTAGAGACAACAGTGGAAGATAAATTCTATGGACCGCTGGGTGAACTAAAAAAGACTGTTAGATTCATACAAGAGACAACATTGCAGTTATAGACATATTTCAGGCAAACGAACGAAGAAGAAGAAGAAGAAGAAGAAGAAGAAGAAGAAGAAGAAGAAGAAGAAGAAGAAGAAGAAGAAGGGACGAGTGAACAGTCCAACACTGACTAGACAAGTCGAGATCAACGACATATGTGAGGAACGATGTCAACAGTTTAACATCGACCGACTAGAGAACTCAAGGTCAACGACAGATTTAAAGTTAACACACGTGTAAGAGCTTGCTGGCGGCTTGCCTTTCTTCTTGAATAACCTATGGGTCCGTTAGAATACCAGAACTTGCTGCACTGTCAACTAGTTCCACTGTGTTTCTCTGTCGTCAGCATTTCTGTCTCTGCCAGTTATTTCTGTCCATTCACAAATGTGGCCTGTCTAGCACACGTTTGGAATGCCACATTTTACTCTTTCTCGCTACAGCGCTGATACTTAAGATGTCTATGCACGTTCTCCCCTCAAAATGGCCGCCATTGTCTGGTAGTTGTGATCCTACAGCCGAGCAAAATCGATCCGTCCATTATTTAAGAACGTGGTTTATGCAAATTTCCAGAACTCACCACGACCCTTCCAATGAACTCAAAACAGAAGCGTGTGTATAAGAGCTTGTGCTTCTCTAGAACCCGACAGACCAGCTACACACACTAGTATTTACATTGCCCGTTTATTTCCACCGCTCTCAAATACCATAGCGAGATGTGGAGCAGCAGTGGGGTTGTTATTAGTGCGCTGGTTTGTCCAGATAGTGGTCCGGGTTCAACCCCCAGCAGAGAAAGGATTATTCTCCCGACCTGTGGAGCTCTGGGGCAGGGTGGCGGGATGTTGTCACTGAGAACTTGGGTCACCTCTCGTCAACATAACTAGTGGGGCTCTGGGGTAGGGTGGCGGGATGTTGTCACTGAGAACTTGGGTCACCTCTCGTCAACATAACTAGCGGGGCTCTGGGGCAGGGTGGCGGGATGTTGTCACTTAGACTCGGTCTCGTCAACATGACCAGTGGGGCTCTGGGGCAGGGTGGCGGGATGTTGTCACTGAGACTCGGTCTCGTCAACATGACTAGCGGGGCTCTGGGGCAGGGTGGCGGGATGTTGTCACTGAGACTCGGTCTCGTCAACATGACTAGCGGGGCTCTGGGGTAGGGTGGCGGGATGTTGTCACTGAGAACTTGGGTCACCTTTCGTCAACATAACTAGCGGGGCTCTGGGGCAGGGTGGCGTGATGTTGTCACTGAGAACTTGGGTCACCTCTCGTCAACATAACTAGCGGGGCTCTGGGGCTAGGGTGGCGTGATGTTGTCACTGAGAACTTGGGTCACCTCTCGTCAACATAACTAGCGGGGCTCTGGGGTAGAGTGGCGGGATGTTGTCACTGAGAACTTGGGTCACCTCTCGTCAACATAACTAGCGGGGCTCTGGGGCAGGGTGGCGTGATGTTGTCACTGAGAACTTGGGTCACCTCTCGTCAACATAACTAGCAGGGCTCTGGGGCAGGGTGGCGTGATGTTGTCACTGAGACTCGGTCTCGTCAACATGACTAGCGGGGCTCTGGGGTAGGGTGGCGGGATGTTGTCACTGAGAACTTGGGTCACCTCTCGTCAACATAACTAGCGGAGCACTGGGGCAGGGTGGCGTGATGTTGTCACTGAGAACTTGGGTCACCTCTCGTCAACATAACTAGCGGGGCTCTGTGGCAGGGTGGCGTGATGTTGTCACTGAGAATCGGTCTCGTCAACATGACTAGCGGGGCTCTGGGGCAGGGTGGCGGGATGTTGTCACTGAGACTCGGTCTCGTCAACATGACTAGCGGGGCTCTGGGGTAGGGTGGCGGGATGTTGTCACTGAGACTCGGTCTCGTCAACATGACTAGCGGGGCTCTGGGGCAGGGTGGCGGGATGTTGTCACTGAGACTCGGTCTCGTCAACATGACTAGCGGGGCTCTGGGGCAGGGTGGCGGGATGCTGTCACTGAGAACTTGGGTCACCTCTCGTCAACATGACTAGCGGGGCTCTGGGGCAGGGTGGCGTGATGTTGTCACTGAGAACTTGGGTCACCTCTCGTCAACATGACTAGCGGGGCTCTGGGGCAGGGTGGCGTGATGTTGTCACTGAGACTCGGTCTCGTCAACATGACCAGTGGGACTCTGGGGCAGGGTGGGAGATGTTGTCACTGAGACTCGGTCTCGTCAACATGACCAGTGGGACTCTGGGGCAGGGTGGGAGATGTCACTGAGGTCAACATGACTAGCGGGGCTCTGGGACAGGGTGGCGGGATGTTGTCACTGAGACTCAGTCTCGTCAACATGACTAGTGGGACTCTGGGGCAGGGTGGGAGATGTCACTGAGGTCAACATGACTAGCGGGGCTCTGGGACAGGGTGGCGGGATGTTGTCACTGAGACTCAGTCTCGTCAACATGACTAGTGGGACTCTGGGGCAGGGTGGGAGATGTCACTTAGACTCGGTCTCGTCAACATGACTAGCGGGGCTCTGGGGCAGGGTGGCGGGATGTTGTCACTGAGACTCGGTCTCGTCAACATGACTAGCGGGGCTCTGGGCAGGGTGGGAGATGTTGTCACTGAGAACTTGGGTCACCTTTCGCCAACATAAGAACAATCCAAGAATCCTGGAATGAACGTTTTCTCTCCACCATATTGAATGCCCGCAGCCGGCGTCTGTGGCGAAGGGCTAGATAACGCAATTGGCAATCCCGCATACCGCGTTGGAAATCAGCTGTGGGCTATGTGGAAGCTAGGCCGCCGTGTGTTGATTTGTTAACAATGGTACGGGCGTTGGTCGTTCAGAAAGCAATGGCAAACTACAGAATGGAAACTTGCTTGTCAAGCACAAACTGTAAAGGATATGCAACTAACTTTTGTAAATACCGTAATTCAAAAGTAGCCATTGTTATTATACACATAACGCACAAGGCCGATATTCATGTCACCCGCCACAGAGACCAAGTTGTTGCGTGGAATGCTGACGGCGACAACCAGTTCTTCACAAGTCACAACAAATAGAAACGACGTTTGGGTGGAGGAGTGAGAAGGGAGGGGGTGTTGTTGAAGAAAGGAGAACAATACAGGGGAGAATAACGGGACAAATGAGTGTTCAGAAAGCATTTTCGGAGACACTGATTTACTAACTTAAAAACAGGGACTGTCCTGGAAAACTAAGACGTCTGGCAACTATACTGTGGGGTCGACCCAGCCAATAAATTGGGTAAAAGACCATTTTGAGAATTTTCTGAGAATGACATGGGAAGAAAATGCAACTCCATAAGTCGTGGCTTAGAATACGTGCAAGCGTAACACCTGACAACCCGCCGGCCATATCTGGTTGAGGGACTTCCTTGATCTGTTCCCCAACAAGTATGAAGTCATGGCGGCTGCAATTATACATTCCTAATTAGAATGTCGTCGCGTGCAGTACATCAGATTTAAAAGAAATAATAACTTCACCTCCTTGGCAGGACGTTGTTATCAACCCGATAGATTTACTAGCAATTTTACATTCAGTAGTTTGCCATTGCTGTCTGAACAAAAAGTCCAACTGAACGGTGTGTGAAATGAACACATTACGCCACCGTCAGCAGATACAGTTTAATCATGCCATGAAATATGTTGTATGAAATATCTCAGCCACGCCCAACTCTAGTTTAAAAAGGCATCAGGTCTACTTCATTGACCGCGTGGTAACTAATATGGCTCGGGCTCTTTCCGCTAGAGAGATTCGCATAAGGAACGAACTCAGTAGTTACAGCGGCGACACTCTGGAGTGTCCGAAACAAAATGGTACAAGTCCGGAATCGAACCCGCGATCTTCGGAACGCGAGACAGTTCGGTCTAACGGCTTCGCCATGGAGACTCCAGTAAAACAGATAGGAGGCTGTCGTTGTTTCTGTTCCAGACAGCGATTATTGTAAGACACTGGATTCTGGGTCAGAGTGAGTCAACACTAATTTAAATATTGAGCACAACCCACAACTGGCAACGCTGATCGTATTCTGGTATGAACCTAAGGCCTATCCACGTCAATGTGGAAGCACTAGACTCGAGTTTCGCTCTCGTTTGAGCTCGTCAGTAGTGCATATCCTTGACCGGACCCGGAAACAAACCCCGAATCACTGGCTTGTGAAGCGGGTGTGTAACCAAGCGGCACACGCTGGACACGGCCAAATTATCATAACAGAATATTACAACGTCACCCATCGTAGGCTGTAGCTCAAGATTTGCCCGATCGCCGCGACTGACGTCCGTCAATCGATGTGGACCCGAACGATCAGGTCTTCTCACTGGCAAAGCACACTAGGTCGCCTAAAGTCCATTGATTTATTTGATTGTTTCGGGATTTGAGATTTAAATATTGAGCACAACCCACTACTGGCAACGCTGATCGTATTCTGGTATGAACCTAAGGCCTATCCACGTCAATGTGGAAGCACTAGACTCGAGTTTCGCTCTCGTTTGAGCTCGTCAGTAGTGCATATCCTTGACCGGACCCGGAAACAAACCCCGGATCACTGGCGTGTGAAGCGGGTGTGTAACCACGCGGCACACGATGGACACGGCCAAATTATCATAACAGAGTATTACAACGTGATCCATCGTAGGCTGTTTCCGGGTTGTTTTTTTCCGGGTCCGGTCAAGGATATTCACTACTGACGAGCTCAAACGAGAGCAAAACTCGAGTCTAGTGCGTCCATACTGACGTGGCAGGCCTTAGGTTCATACCAGAATACGATCAGCGTTGCCAGTAGTGGGTTGTGCTCAATATTTAAATCTCAAATCCCGAAACAATCAAATAAACCAATTGATTATTGCTCGCTGGACTTTAGGCGGCCTAGTGTGCCTTGCCAGTGAGAAGGCCTGATCGTTCGGGTCTACATCGATTGACGGACGTCAGTCGCGGCGATCGGGCAAATCTTGAGCTACAGCCTACGATGGGTGACGTTGTAATATTCTGTTATGATAATTTGGCCGTGTCCAGCGTATACCGCTTGGTTACACACCCACTTCACAAGCCAGTGATCCGTGGTTTGTTCCCGGGTCAGGTCAAGGATATGCACTACTGACGAGCTCAAACGAGAGCGAAACTCGAGTCTAGTGCTTCCACATTGACGTGGATAGGCCTTAGGTTCATACCAGAATACGATCAGCGTTGCCAGTAGTGGGTTGTGCTCAATATTTAAATCTCAAATCCCGAAACAATCAAATAAATCAACACTAATTGTCAGGGACTGGTAACGTGAAATAATTAGAAACATTTAAAGTAGCAGCCAGGATAGCATGGGCAACAGTTACAACATTTTGGGACGGAAGGAGTACAAACAGCGGAAAGTGTCTAGTTAAGTGGTCTTCCAAGGAGCGCCGGATAAAGAATGGTGAGTAGGTGGGTGCAGAAAGGGTTACAAAACCGTATGAAGGACATGGGAAGCAAGATCCTCATTACATCAAGCGTATGAATACACACCACCTATTTACTGGGATCATAACCGACATTATTTATCCCAAGGATTACCCAACTTGGTTGAACAAAATATTACCTCATTGTTAAATATACATACAGGGATGGTGTTTTATGTGTAATTCTGTGTTAGTCCAAGGATTACTACACAAAAATATATGGTTTGTTTTTAGTGTCCAACATCAACTTCACGAGTTTTAAAAGTCAAGGACCATTGGTGTACGCCTTATGCGTAGTTGGCATCCAATTTTCAAAACCACAATTCCAAATTCGGCCTCGTTCAACCTGCGTTTTTCAGCTGTGGTTATTGTTGAGGTCCACGGCTTTTGTGGGTTCATTCACCCTAACTCTTGTTAGGTGCGTCCTATCTCAGACTGATTATGTTGGTTTGTGTCTGTGACGTCAGCTTGGGGGGGGGGGGGGGGTGTCGTTCGGCGGCTATCCTTTGTGCTTGTCTGCTCTTGTGGTTCTCTTTGTAGGTGTAGGCTTCTGGCTCGTCTGGGTGCAGTCCTTATAAGGATTTTCTATTTGGTCTTTTTGTCCTTTTTGTTGTAGTTTCTGTAGGAGCTTTTCGACGTTTCCATTTTCCTCCTTGCGCCTGTTTTCACTTTCGAGTATGAGTTTCTGCTGCCTTTCGATTTTTTCCTCCGCTGTCATCCATGGTTTTCTCTCTCCGTCTTCTATGTAGTACGAGAAGTCAGGGTCGTACTCGGGTTCATACCATGTATCTGGGTAGTCTACCGGTCTCTCTGAGTCTCTGGGTTTTCTCTTTTCTCTTTCATCCCAACACCTTTTGAATTCCTGGTGCCTGAGTTCCTCCACTCTTGCAGCTTCTCGGAACTCCTCCAAGGTAAATTCCCGTGGTCTCTCCTTGCCGTCATCAGGGTGCTCATCTCGGTTTTCTCGGGTGTCTGGCGGGTAATTTGTCGTGCGGTGCTGGGCTTTTTCTTCGGTTCCGGATCCGGTCTCTTGTTAGATTTCATCTTGCGGTTTCTCTGTGTGCTTTTCTGTTTCTGTGCTGGTTTGATTTGGGTTGGCTCCCCTTTCAGTTGTTAGCATTTCTCTTACCGCTTTGATGTCTCGTAGAATCTTTTCATCCTTATCTTTGTCATCTGCCTCATGTTCTCCACCTCTGTTTGATGTCCCGCTGGATCTCCTTTATTTCAGCAAGAAGTTTCCCATTGTCGCTGGTGGTGCCGATGTTTGCAGTAGCTTGACTTGCTTCTTTAACTCTTCAATCTGGCTTTGCACGTTGCTCTTTCTCGGCTTGTGAGATGCAGGTTTCTGTCTCGCACCTCCACCTTGCTTTGTTGTATGGTGTCTTTGTGGTGATGGCGATCTTTAAGACGTCTCTGTGTCTTTGGAGGTACGGACAGCCTAAGTATCTTGCTCCGTTCTTGCCCAGGCAGTTGGCAGCACTTTCTTTTGTTGTTGGGTGCTCGGATGTCCGTGTCCAGCTTGGCTAGCGGACACTCCTTGAAGGCGTGGTGATCGGCGCAGTACCGGCAGATTTCTGTCTTACTGCGACATGCTGCTCTGCTGTGGCCGGCCCTCTGACATCTGGAACATTGGGTGATCCTTGGGATGAATCTCTCTGGCAGCTGCATTCTCTTGTTGATTGATACGGTCGGCATCTCGCTGTCCTCTGTCGTTACCACCGCCAAGGTTGTAAGAATCTTGGAGTAGGTGAGGAGCCACTCCGCCTTCAAGAATCGGATGTGTTGATTCTTTTCTCGAAGCTGCTTCATGATTTCTTCGTCTGATAGCTCCACTTGGATACGCCTGATAACCCACTTGCTTGTCGGTGAATCGGTGTTTATGATTCTGGTGTCTTTCTCCTCTCTCTCTGCTTCTCCGTAGGTTTGGCTCTCGTATGTGGTGGGCTGTCGGTCTTCTCCCTCGTGGTAGTTTCAGTAATAGCTGTAGTTTCAGGTTCTTTGTTACAGCTCGCCGGCAGGCTCTCCGCGTTCTTCTTCTAGTCGGCTCCCACGCTGCACATCTTGGCTGCCGCGTGTTTCTTGTTGTTGGACTTGCAACGTGACATCTTCCCCCGCCTATCAGGCTGCTTGACTTGTTCAGGCGACTTGACTTGTTAGCGCTCGCAGTGCGAATGACCATAACTTCCCGGAATTTTATAGCGTCTATGTTATACTGGGTCGACAAAGGCGCCGGGTCCATTTAGTGTAAAATCCCCGCCTGGGTGTGGATTGTAACACAAGGACCCCACCGGTTGGCCAATAAGCTATCCACTTCACTACAGCGGCTCCAACACCGTCAGATACCTGTCGCGAGATTGCCATGAGTTAAACAGATAAATATACCGACGTTTGCTGGGCGTGTATTTTCTAGGCCCACAACAGCCGTACTGGAAAAACAGCTGCACAGGTTACATCAGGTCAGCCCATATACACATTTGGTGGTGAGTGAGGAGGAAGTGAGTGCGCTGAATCAGATATCACTTTGACAAGTCATAAACACATCAGACGGAAATGGCTGCTGGGATTGTCACCACTGAACAGAAGCTTGACAGTTGTCAACAGTCAGAGACAAACCGGAATTGGCAGCGAGAGACAGGAAAACAGTGCATCTGTCAATTCTGGGTTTCCGGCACATCGAGAAGTTGACGGGGTTATTTGCAACTCTTTGTGGGAGTATACAGAAATTCGCTGGCTTGTTTTGAAAATCTTAACAATTACTGACAACTTTGACAGGACTAAAGCCAGGAAAATAGATTCTTGCAAATGGCTGATATGTCCAAATAACACCTGTGTGGGGCGTAAAGGATAACGTCACGTGGACAACTTTGGTAGTTTGCCATATAAACTCGAGTTGAGATCAACTAGGGTGGACTTGAATAATGCTCTAGTCGGAGTGCAGGCACTGCAGTGCCTAGTGGAAATAATATCTACCGTGTGTTAATTAGTGACTTAATTTTACACGTGCCTATAATGGCAGATGTAGATATGATTGATAGGACTGCAGTAGTGCCATTTAAGGTTCCCTACCAGATCCAAGGAAACTCAACAAGTTTTGGGAAAGACTTAAAAAACCCATTCTGAAGAACACCAGTTCAAGAGTCAATAACGTTGCATACAGAAAGCAACTAAAAGCTAAAAGGACGTTGATTCACCACACATAGTGATGATTACAGATGCACCATACAGCATCAGGACAGTAGTAACTAAATGAGAACAGTCTAATAGTTACCTAGTGTTATATAATCTCGTGTAATAGAACACAAGACATTATACTTGAGGCTAGATAGACACGAGTGAGGATCCAGTACAGTAACAATTAACATTAATGACTGTGTACACACTGCAAGGGACTTGTGCAGTTTGTTTAGGAACATTAGGAACGGACATTGTGTAGAGTGCAACCGGTCCCTGATTAACTCTTAATACCACCGGTGTCTATTTCGGATGTTCATGAAATTGGATTACCAGAGGTCTACAGAGGCAAAGCATTATCCGGCAAGATGGTTCCGGCAACGGGTGAGACGTACTTGTTCTGACGTAACGTGCTGTGGTCTATCTTTGCTGTGATCAGCTGACTGAGTTGATGTCTGAGAGACAGAGTCTACACACTTTATAGAACACGTCACACATTTTCTTCGCATACACGTCTCATACACGTTACACTTTTATTTTAATAAATTAATCTTTATTAATTTCTAGAAGCAAGAGTTGTTGAGTATGTTGCGTTGGGGAAGTATGAGAAGGGGGCATAGTACGACAGTGTGAGAGAGTGATAGGAAAAGGTGTCCATAGGCTACGGGATACGTACCAAGAACTATCTTGGGAAGTAAAGACGCCGGCGTGACACTGACCACATCACGCACCCAGTGCCGAGTGGGTTATAAAACTATGGGTCTAGCACCATATGCCACACGCGCCTTAAGATGTGTCAAGGATTTCGGACTTTATCTGATACGGGGTTGTTGGTTGCTCTACTGTCGTGCTAATTCACTGCCAAGGGGATCTTATTTGCCTCCTGCCCTGTTTCCACCTGATCTACATAACCCGAACAACACGGGGAGTAACTACAACAAAGACATTTATGCAGAAATACCACCATGGTGACAACAGCACTGATCTACATAAACCGAACAACGCGTGGAGCGACTACAACAAAGACATTGGTGCAGAAATACCACCATGGTGACAACTGCACTGACCTACATAAACCGAACAACGCGTGGAGCGACTACAACAAAGACATTGGTGCAGAAATACCACCATGGTGACAACAGCACTGATCTACATAAACCGAACAACGCGTGGAGCGACTACAACAAAGACATTGGTGCAGAAATACCACTTGGTGACAACTGCACTGATCTACATAACCCAAACAACACGGGAAGTAACTAAAACAAAGACATTGGTGCAGAAATACCACCATGGTGACAACTGCACTGATCTACATGGCCCGAACACCAACGCGTGGAGCGACTACAACAAAGACATTGGTGCAGAAATACCACCTTGGTGACAACTGCACTGATCTACATGGCCCGAACAACAACGCGTGGAGTGACTACAACAAAGACATTTATGCAGAAATACCACCATGGTGACAACTGCACTGATCTGCATGGCCCGAACAACAACGCGTGGAGTGACTACAACAAAGACATTTATGCAGAAATACCACCATGGTGACAACTGCACTGATCTGCATGGCCCGAACAACAACGCGTGGAGTGACTACAACAAAGACATTTATGCAGAAATACCACCATGGTGACAACAGCACTGATCTACATAAACCGAACAACGCGTGGAGCGACTACAACAAAGACATTGGTGCAGAAATACCACCTTGGTGACAACTGCACTGATCTACATAACCCAAACAGCACGGGAAGTAACTAAAACAAAGACATTGGTGCAGAAATACCACCATGGTGACAACTGCACTGATCTACATGGCCCGAACACCAACGCGTGGAGCGACTACAACAAAGACATTGGTGCAGAAATACCACCTTGGTGACAACTGCACTGATCTACATGGCCCGAACAACAACGCGTGGAGTGACTACAACAAAGACATTTATGCAGAAATACCACCATGGTGACAACTGCACTGATCTACATGGCCCGAACAACAACGCGTGGAGTGACTACAACAAAGACATTTATGCAGAAATACCACCATGGTGACAACTGCACTGACCTACATAAACCGAACAACAACGCGTGGAGCGACTACAACAAAGACATTGGTGCAGAAATACCACCATGGTGACAACTGCACTGATCTACATGGCCCGAACAACAACGCGTGGAGTGACTACAACAAAGACATTGGTGCAGAAATACCACCATGGTGACAACTGCACTGATCTACATGGCCCGAACAACAACGCGTGGAGTGACTACAACAAAGACAGTTATGCAGAAATACCACCATGGTGACAACTGCAAGATGCCATTATAAATAAAGATGTGTACTTAACAATAGCAGTCTCGGCATACCAAAGGGTTTATCGACGTGGTACATGTGCTGTTATCAGATGGAACTAGTTATCAGTGCCGTTATCCAACAGGGCCAGCCAGATAATTGGCCTGGTCTCACAAATATTACACAATACACACGAATCAATACAAATAAAACAAGACATTATTCAACATTATCTTACCATCAACATTTTGTTACCAATACTGGACATGGACAATGACAGTAATGATTTACACAATTGTAAAAATAGATGAAATACATGCGAAGAACACTTAATGTGGCAAGAAAAGAAAAATGCGAGAAATAACGCCAGCAAGCAAGTGAGAAATGTCCAACAATGGGGTTTAGTGACAAAGCAGAATTAGTTTTAGCATCTAGTACGGCTTTGGGGAGACTAGGTCTGAAAATAGTTATTCAGTTCATTAAACAACTACAGATTAAATGGTTTGACTACCTAACAAGAATACCCTGGTACCATCTGCCACAAAAATTCACATTGAAGAAAAATGATGGATACAGAGCGAGGGGAAGATCACGTAAAAGATGGCTTGATGGTATCAAGAACAACTTTAGAGGAATGAATACCAACTTACAAAGAGCATTAGTAGGAGCGCATAACATATCTTGACACCCTTTCCCCAACACTTCACTCAGGCAAGTGGAGGAAGACAAAAAGAAGACGGCTTCGGACTCGACACAGCCTCATCGGCTGGGCACTGAATGGTTCTCAGAATTGTATGGAGTCGACACAGCCTCATCGGATGGGCACTGAATGGTTCTCAGAATTGTCTGGGGAAGAGAGACGGTGAGGAAGGGAACTGATCACCTGCCCCATTATGTCGTGGCCCAGCTGTAATATCCACGCGCCAACAGCGGTTTCTGCTGTGGGACTACGTTGACCTCTTTCACGGTATTGTCGTGTCCTCCTTTAAAGTGTCGTCCCTGGAGTGAGGAGATCCGACACCCACATTATAATATTATTTTCCTCTCAATATTCTGGAGAATCCACCAGCTTCCGTCCAACACACTCCATCAGCCTATGGACACCTTTTCCTATCACTCTCTCACACTGTCGTACTATGCCCCCTTCTCATACTTCCCCAACGCAACATACTCAACAACTCTTGCTTCTAGAAATTAATAAAGATTAATTTATTAAAATAAAAGTGTAACGTGTATGAGACGTGTATGCGAAGAAAAATGTGTGACGTGTTCTATAAAGTGTGTAGACTCTGTCTCTCAGACATCAACTCAGTCAGCTGATCACAGCAAAGATAGACCACAGCACGTTACGTCAGAACAAGTACGTCTCACCCGTTGCCGGAACCATCTTGCCGGATAATGCTTTGCCTCTGTAGACCTCTGGTAATCCAATTTCATGAACATCCGAAATAGACACCGGTGGTATTAAGAGTTAATCAGGGACCGGTTGCACTCTACACAATGTCCGTTCCTAATGTTCCTAAACAAACTGCACAAGTCCCCTGCAGTGTGTACACAGTCATTAATGTTAATTGTTACTGTACTGGATCCTCACTCGTGTCTATCTAGCCTCAAGTATAATGTCTTGTGTTCTATTACACGAGATTATATAACACTAGGTAACTATTAGACTGTTCTCATTTAGTTACTACTGCCTGATGCTGTATGGTGCATCTGTAATCATCACTATGTGTGGTGAATCAACGTCCTTTTAGCTTTTAGTTGCTTTCTGTATGCAACGTTATTGACTCTTGAACTGGTGTTCTTCAGAATGGGTTTTTTAAGTCTTTCCCAAAACTTGTTGAGTTTCCTTGGATCTGGTAGGGAACCTTAAATGGCACTACTGCAGTCCTATCAATCATATCTACATCTGCCATTATAGGCACGTGTAAAATTAAGTCACTAATTAACACACGGTAGATATTATTTCCACTAAGCACTGCAGTGCCTGGCACTCCGACTAGAGCATTATTCAAGTCCACCCTAGTTGATCTCAACTCGAGTTTATATGGCAAACTACCAAAGTTGGCCACGTGACGTTATCCTTTACGCCCCACACAGGTGTTATTTGGACATATCAGCCATTTGCAAGAATCTATTTTCCTGGCTTTAGTCCTGTCAAAGTTGTCAGTAATTGTTAAGATTTTCAAAACAAGCCAGCGAATTTCTGTATACTCCCACAAAGAGTTGCAAATAACCCCGTCAACTTCTCGATGTGCCGGAAACCCAGAATTGACAGATGCACTGTTTTCCTGTCTCTCGCTGCCAATTCCGGTTTGTCTCTGACTGTTGACAACTGTCAAGCTTCTGTTCAGTGGTGACATTCCCAGCAGCCATTTCCGTCTGATGTGTTTATGACTTGTCAAAGTGATATCTGATTCAGCGCACTCACTTCCTCCTCACTCACCACCAAATGTGTATATGGGCTGACCTGATGTAACCTGTGCAGCTGTTTTTCCAGTACGGCTGTTGTGGGCCTAGAAAATACACGCCCAGCAAACGTCGGTATATTTATCTGTTTAACTCATGGCAATCTCGCGACATAGGCCCCCTCTTAAGAGAGTAGTCCATCTCACTCTCCTCCACCATGAGTTAAATCCAGATAATTCATTCCTCTTCTTCAGGAGCTGGGTGTCTTGACAAGAAATCCGCTCCAACATTCTCCTTCCCAGGAATGTACTCTACTGTGAAATTATACGGTTGAAGTAACAACGACCACCGCATCAAACGTGCGTTGAGCTTCTGAGAAGTCGCCAGGAACATCAGGGGCTGATGATCCGACTGAACCCGAAACTTAACTCCATACAAATATGGCTGAAATTTTTGCACTGCCCATACGAGGGACAAGCATTCTCTCTCGACGGTTGAATAATTCCTCTCCGCCTGTAGAAGTTTCTTACTTGCGTATGCCACAGGTTTCAAAACCGAAGCATCGTCTTTTCCTTCCTGTAACAAAGCGGCTCCAATTCCAATCCCACTCGCATCCGTTCTCAACACAAATGGTTTGGAAAGGTCAGGGAGCTGTAATACAGGTTTGCTGACCAAGGCCTCCTTTAACTGACTATAGGCATTCTCACATTCTGGTGTCCAAATGATTTGATCCGGGAATCCCTTTTTCAAGGGTTTCGGTCAACGGAGCTCCCAGGTCCGTGAAATGTGGGATAAATTTGTGGTAGAACCCACACAACGAGAGAAAAGATCGCACATCCTTCTTCGTTTTTGGCCTTGGTGTATTTCTGATTTTCTCCAGGTTCTTCTCTTCTGGAACAATGTGTCCTGGAGTGATAGTGTGACCTAGAAATTCCAGAGTCTGGTAACCAATCATGCACTTGGTTGGACGAGCAGTAAGCCCTGCTTCCTTGAGTCTATTAAACACTCTCCAAGGATTGTAAGTGGTCATCCAAGCTGTCACTGGAAATCAGAATATCATCCATGAATGAGATGATGGACGGATCCTGTAACGGATCTAGTAAAGTCCTCATCATGCGTGTAAACACACTAGGTGCATTGCTGAGTCCAAAGGGCATGACCTTGATTCGTAGTGTCCACTGGGTGTACTGAAAGCTAACAGTGGTCGAATCTCCGGTTTGACTGGTATCTGATAGTACCCCCGACTCAGATCCACCTTTGAAAAGTACCGAGCCTTATGGAGCCTAGCGAATAACTGAGTTGGATTCGGCAAAGGTTCCACCTGAAACTGTGTATGACTGTTCAGAAGTCGGTAATCTATACACAACCTGTGTTCTCCACTTGGTTTGCGTAACAAAACTACCCCCGCATTGTATGGGGATGTGGATGGTGCAATCACGTCATCCTCCAGCAGTTTTTTATTTCCTCCTCCAGGGCCTTTTCTTTAGAGAATGGCACTGGGTAAACCTTTTGGCGAACAGGCTCCTGTGTGGTCCAAGTCATCTCGAACTCAACCAACCTCGTTCGTCCAGGTTTATCAGTCAGTATCTCCTTATGAGACTTGAGAACCTGGGTTATCCTTTCCCTCTCCTGTGAGGGTCAGATCAGGTTCACTTGTACATCCCTATAGGTTTCCTGGTGTACCAAGGGATATTCCCTGCCCTCGTTGGTTCCCACTTCTGTCTCCACTGCAACTGCCATTGCCATGAGGTGAGCTGCCTTGTCTCCGGGTCTCTCTTCGTATTTCCGCAAGAGATTGATATGGAAAATCTTCGACTTTCCCCGGATCGGGATCTGATAGTTGGTTCTGGATATTACCCTTTCCACGGGAAATGGTCCTTGCCAACCTATCTCCAGTTTGTTGTTTCCCGTTGGGAGTAGCAACAAGACTTTATCTCCCACCTCTAGAGATCTTTCTTTAGACCTACGGTTGTAGTAAGCCGCATGTCTTTTCCTGGCCTTTTTTCAAGTTTTGATTTGCCAGAGTCCATCCCTTATGGAGTTTTTCTTTCAGTTCCTCCACGTATTGATAGGATGAGATCACTTCTTCTGACGTCCCCTCTTCAGTCCAACTCCTCAACATGGCTTCCAACGGTCCTTTGATTGGACGACCAAACAGCAACGTAGCGGGTGGTAGTCCTGTTGAGCCATGAGGAACTTCCCGATAGGCAAAGAGTGCTGCTGGGATATATTCATCCCACCTATCAGGTTTTTCCTGCGCTAGTTTCCTGAGCATTGTCATCAACGTGCCGTTTGAAAACGCTCTACTTGTCCATTGGCTTGAGGGTGGTAAGGGCTGGTATGTATGTGGTTAGAGTGAAACACCCTAAATACCTCCTCCATGAGTTTTCCACAAAACTGAGATCCATTGTCCGTCAGAATTTGATCCGGAAAGCCTAATCTGGTAAAGGCCTCCATCAGTGCGTCCGCCACTCTTTTCGAGTCAATCGTGGTCAACGGTATAGCTTCACCCCACATTGTACAGCAATCCACCATTGTGAGTATATACATGTTCCTCTTCCTAGTCCTGGGAAGTGGACCCACGATATCGATGGCTACCCTCTCGAAAGGAGAGTTCATGATGGGCATCTCACCCAACATCACCGGTGCTGTCCAGTGTTTCGGTGCCACCCTCTGGCACTCAGGGCATGACTTCACATACCGACGCACATCATCTGTCATTCCCTGGGTTGGGCTGTGAGCCAACGTCAGTTTTACAAATCGGCCCGATCGAACCCATAACCAGTGGGACAGCAGGCGAGCGTCTAGTCACTACGCTACCGTCACTCCCCCTGACAAAATCTTTGTGCAGAAATGTCTGCCTGATGTATGACTGTGGCATGTACTCCGTGACCATGGGAACAACCAGTGCATCTATCAAAGGCAGACACAGACTCGTGGCCTGACCATGGGAACAACCAGTGCATCTATCAAAGGCAGACACAGACTCGTGGTCGTGACCATGGGAACAACTACTGCATCTATCAAAGGCAAACACAGACTCGTGGCCTGACCATGGGAACAACTACTGCATCTATCAAAGGCAGACACAGACTCGTGGTCGTGACCATGGGAACAACTATTGCATCTATCAAAGGCAGACACAGACTCGTGGCCTGACCATGGGAACAACCAGTGCATCTATCAAAGGCAGACACAGACTCGTGGCCGTGACCATGGGAACAACTACTGCATCTATCAAAGGCAGGCACAAACTCGTGGCCGTGACCATGGGAACAACTACTGCATCTATCAAAGGCAGGCATAGACTCGTGGTCGTGACCATGGGAACAACTACTGCATCTATCAAAGGCAAACACAGACTCGTGGCCGTGACCATGGGAACAACTACTGCATCTATCAAAGGCAGGCATAGACTCGTGGTCGTGACCATGGGAACAACTACTGCATCTATCAAAGGCAGGCATAGACTCGTGGCCGTGACCATGGGTGTCACAAAATAAAACCGTGTGTTTAAACCAGTTGATTATTATAGAGATTTCTGATTAGCGGACGATCTGCAGCGACAACTATTTTTACTAACTGAAAAAAACAAAGCGGATGTCAAAATCCCAGGACAATATATTGTAGCTGCACGTGTACATCTCAAACGGATTTGGAACATTTGGTGTTGATGGAGACAGATCCCGGCAGCGCCGTGACAGTTTGTCAACATTTGAATACAAATGGAAACAGTGGGGTCATAGTGGCAATCGGATGTTGGCCATCACCTGTCGGACTAAATTAACAGTGGCAGAGGTATAGAGGAAGTGAGTGTGCTGAATCATATATCCCTTTGACAAGTCATAAACATATCAGAGGGAAAACGGAAGTACTTAGCACGGAAGTAACAGTACATATGTCAATTCTTGGTTTCCGGAACATCGAGAAGATTGACGGGGTTATTTGCAACTGTTGTTGGGGTATACAGGAACTCGCTGGCTTGTTTTGGATGTCTCAAGCAGTGATGACAAATCTAACATGGAGGGAGCCAGAGGGGGGATGGATCCCTGACAGGGGATGATCTGCCAATGTGCCACCTGTGTGGGGGCATAAAGGATAAACGTCACGTGGCCAACTTTGGTAGTTTGCCATATAAACCCGAGTTGGGACCAACTAGGGGGACTTGAAAATGTGGATTTAGGCAGACATGCTTGTCACTGCAGCAGTTAGAACATCTAACGTGTGAAGGAGATATTTGATTTAGTTTACACGAGCCTGTAGGGCTACCATTAGATGTAATTTAGTGTAAACTGCAGTGCTGTAAGGTTCCCTACCAGATCCAAGGAAACTCAACAAGTTTTTGGGAAAGAATCAAATCCCATTCGGAAGAACACCAGTTCAACAATCAATAAAGTTGCATACAGAACGTAACTAAAGCTAGGAGGAAGTTGATTCACCAAAGAGAGTGATGACTACTGATGCACCACACAGCATCAGACAGTAGTAACGAACTGAGAACATTAATTATAATAGCTACCTAGTGTGATATAATCTCGTGTAATAGAACACAAGACATGATACGTGAGGCTAGATAGACACGAGTGAGGATCAATCACATTAACAATTAACATTAATGACTGTGTACACACTACAAAGGACTTGTGCAGTTTTTTTAAGGAACGATAGGAACGGACATTGTGTAGGGTGCAACCGGTCCATGATTAACTGTTAATACCACCGGTGTCTATTTCGGATGATCATGAAATTGGATTACCAGAGGTCTACAGAGGCAAAGCAGTATCCGGCAAGATGGTTTCGGCACTGGGTGAGATGTACATGTTCTGACGTAACGTGCTGTGGTCTATCCTTGCTGGGATTAGCTGACTGGGTTGTGGTCTGAGAGTCCGATTCTACACACTTTATAGAACACGTCACACATTTTCTTCGCATACACGTCTCATACACGTTACACTTTTCTTTTAATAAATTAATCTTTATTAATTTCTAGAAGCAAGAGTTGTTGAGTATGTTGCGTTGGGAAGTATGAGAGGGGGCATAGTACGACAGTGAGAGAGTGATAGGAAAAGGTGTCCATAGGCTGATGGAGTGTGTTGGACGGAAGCTGGTGGATTCTCCAGAATATTGAGAGGGAAAAAAAAATATTATAATGTGAGTGTCGACTCTCTTCACTCCAGGGACGACACTGTAAAGGAGGACACGACATTATTGGGGGCTCGTCCGGGATCTTTGGACAGCGGGATCTCTCGTAAACGTGATCTTTGGACAGCGGGATCTCACGTAAACGGGATCCTTGGACAGCGGGATCTCTCGTAAACGGGATCTTTGGACAGCGGGATCTCCCGTAAACGGAATCGTTGGACAGCGAGATCTCCTGCAAGCAGGAACCTTTGACAGTGGGATCTTCTGACAACGGGGTCTTTTGACACGGGATCCTTAGTTATAAGAGGGAGATATCATTTTGGAGAATCCAGCTAGAGTGAATGTGGATAGGGGTTAGGACAAATATCTTACCTGTTCACACTTCACACGTCTGCGTAGGTCTGTGGTCCTGATTCTACTCTTGTCACTGAGTGAATGTGCTGTGTGTGGTAATATCTAGATTTATAGTACTTGTTCATATATCTGTATAGTAATTTGCAGTTATATTGTACTAGACCTGCTAGCTTACCTCTCTGTATAATGGCCACCCCTAAACTTAGCACAGCAGAATTAAAGGCAAAGGGGGAAGAAATGGGATTGGGGGGTTCTGCTCTAACGGATTACATACAGGAAGTGGAGAGAGAGTATCGTCAAGCAGAACGGGAAGATCGAAAGGCCGAGCTGGAATTGAGAAGGATGGAGTTGGAACAAGCAGCTACTCCCCCGATGTGTCTCCACCTTGACGTGGTGGGGGAGCTTGCGTGTCCCATAGACCCCGTTTGCTTGCCGATGGGTGAAAAATTACATATCGGACAGCTTATGGGATAGGGACCAGACTAAGAGAGACACAACCTGCTGCTCTGCAGGCATAGACTGAGGATAGCAGTCAAAATTTAATTGAGGTGCACAAAGGCAGAATTTCTTGGTCCGGACAAATCTCTTAAGGCTCCCTGTCGAGAGCTGTGGCTGAACGCCTCTAAGCCACAAACCCTCGGATCTTAGAGCCAGGCTGATACCCGTCTACCGGAAAATAGAAATATGATACTGAGCAAGCTACATGCTCAGGTCTGATACATGTTCGAAGGCTCCCAGCTGGGGGATATGATAGTTTCCCGGATGAAGGGGCCTGGCCGTTTCCCGTTCACTGCTGCACGAAGGTAAGGTGCTGAGCCGGCAGCACATGTAGCCTACCTCGTGAGCGAGTACAAAACAGTCAGAAAAGTGCCCCAGTCGAAGGGTTACGGAAACTGTCTGTATCTAACTCATAGAGAGTGTAGACAAAAGTGGAAGAAATGTCTCATCAACGCGAAATGGAACGCACGGCGAGCGAACCTATTGCGTGGTCTGAAGTCACAAGCAAAAGCTTACCGAGTAGAAGTCACTCGCAGTCTGACCGCTCCTGGTGTGTGATTGAGCGATCAGTGGCAAGTGGGATGCCCAACACATGGAAGTGAGGAACCAAAGCAGCCATGAGCAGGACGTGGAAACTCCTTGGGTGAGCCCAGTCTCAGAGCAATATGTGCCGGCTCTGCAATTATGGAAGCCTCCTTGGATAGCGAGATAATGCCCATGGTCTGCCCCTGCCTTCCCTTGAGGGCAGACCACGATATCGTTGATCGCCCTATCTTGACCAGCTGAGATGTGGGTGACATTACAACAGTCTAACGTGTCTCGAAACCAGAGGAAGGTTAACCTCACTAAAAAATGCCCGCCGGAAGTCGGAAGTGTCGTCCTACGGGTGGCAAACTAAAAATTGACACTACGCATTTACGTCCGAGTGAAATGTCTCGTCCGAATGTCTCCCATGCTAGGAACAGCTCTGACTACCTAGTTTCCGAATGCCGCTCTTGTTCGGAACAGCTCTGACTAGGTAGTTTTCCGAATGTCCGCCGTGCCTGGAACAGCTCTGATGGGTACAGTGACAAGCACATGTCCGAAAACTCGCTTAGTGGAAACCAACCGCAGAGCTGACTGGTTTGTGCAGGAACGGCCCAGGGCGAGCGAAATGCCCAATATATTGAAGTGAGGAATTAAAACAGCCATGAGCAGGACGTGACGATTCCCTCGGTAAACCCAGCACCAGAGCGTTATGTGCCGGCTCTGCAATTATGGAAGCCACCCAGGATGGCGGAAAATGCTATGGACTGTCCCTGCCTTCACTTGAGGGATGACCGTGTAGTCTTCGACTGTTCCAACTAGACCAGCTGAGATGTGGACGGTACCCACAAAAGTGAGAGTCTCCCAGGATTGCTAACCTGGCCAAAAATGCACGCTAAAAGTCGGATGTGTTGGCCTGAGGGTTTCGACCCGAGGGTGCCTAACCAGACACACCGCAATCACATCTGAAAAAATCACTCCGGATGAACGCAAAGAAGAAGAAGAAGAACAAGCAGCTAAGAAATTGGAAGCTGAGCAAGCAGCTAAGAAATTGGAAGCTGAGCAAGCAGCTAGGAAATTAGAAGCTGAACAGGAAGCACAGAAAAGGGAGCACGAGTACCGGATGAGGGAACTCGAGTTGAAGAGTCAATCTAATGGAGAAACTGAGGGAGCAGTTGGAGGTTCCTCCATCCCAGGATCAACACCAGTAGGTGGACATGGGTACCATGCTATGAAGTTTCCTTTGGCGGTCTAACGAGGAGGACAAAGAGAAGATTGACCAGTACCTTCAAACGCTTCGAGGCTATGTCAAATGCGATGGTCTGGGAGCGTAACAAATGGAATCTTAGCTAGCCCAGGGATTACGCGGGACCGGATACGAGGTTTATACTCGCCTGCCACCAGGACATGAGAACAATTATGACGAGTTAAAGACGGCTCTGCTGAAACGATTCGAGGTACGTCACATACCTACCGGAAAAAAATTTCGAGCAGTGAAACGAGAACCCGGAGAGTTGTTTGCCGCCTACATTTGCGTCTTAAATCTTATCTCCATAAGTGGATGGATTTGGCTGGGTTCGCACATGACTATGAGAGTCTGGAAGAGCTCATGGTGGTCGACCACTGAAGAAGCAAATGTCTAAACCTCTCAGGACGTTCCTGGGAGAACAAGGGAGCGGAACGTATTGACCTCGTGACTAAATTAGCAGAACAGTTCGTCGGGTACATGGGGGGGCAGGGGAAACCTTTCCACCAACACCAAATCAAGAGAAACATGACAAAAAGAAAGCAAAAACTCGGGAAACCCAAAAAAGTGGGAAACCTTTATGTGCAAAATCAGAGGATTTCAGAGAAGAAGAAGGAGGGAACAAGAGCGCTTTTAAGCTCTACACTAACACCGTGGGGGGAGAAGTGGTGTTCAATTTGTAAGTCACCCTCTCAAATACAGGGACTGCAAATCGAAAGGTAAGAACCCTCATTTGCAGCTGTCAAGTGACGTCCAAGAGGTTGTCACGGAAATGCCAAGGTCAACAAGGAAGCTCGCCACCAGGAAACTCACTCAAGTCCGCAATAAAAAACTAGGACGGGGAAAAGGTGCAACCAATGCAATCAAACATGCACAATGCTATTGACTGCAGGGGGAAAATCAGAGACCTCAAATTTGTCGTGTGCTCAGGGAAACCCAAGGGGGAGCCCACCGAACAGTCGAGGCCCAGGAAGGCTCCAGCCAGAAAAACCCCCTGTATGGAATTGGTAGAGGTTAACGGTCGTCAAATGGATGTTTATACGACACAGGCTGGATGGGAGGCCGGATTTCTGCGGATCTGGTACAAAAACCAGAAAAATTCACAGGTGAGCTTGGTATCGCCTGCACAGAAAGTGCTGTGTCTGAATTGCCTATTTCTAATTGGAATTCGGTCAAAGGGACGTCACCGACCATCAAGGCCCCTGTTTGACCGTCCCTTTTTCCATCACCAGGTTGCCGGTTTTCTTTCTGGAAAGCCCAGGGGGCCATCCCTATGGGGGCAATGCAGACTCCTTTTTAGCGAAAAAGAAAGGCAAAGCAATTGTGACTAACCCAAAGCCGGGGGGAGCTAAACTTCCCAGAGTGAGGATGTACTTTACGTCCTTGCTACAAAAAACTGCAAAAAGTGCTGATCCACCAGGCGGGGGCAGTACTAATGAAGAAAATTTATACTCTACAGAGAGCGGAAGGGGAGACACCTATACGGTCTTTTTATCTCCCGAAAACTCACCGGTTCCCCGTTCTTTAATGGGGCTTTCCATCTCCTTTATACACTTTGGGATTGG
>JACEFZ010016405.1:0-25000 GCA_014155875.1 Cepaea nemoralis
TACAATCGTGCTCTGTAACAATGTTACCGTATCGTATTAGTACAATGTTTAAAGTATCTGTATGTACAATCGTTTACAGTATCTGTTATGTATCAATCTGTTACAGTATCTGTTATGTACAATTGTTACAGTATCTATTCATGTACACTGTTACAGTATTCTGTTATGTACATTTAAAGATCAGTTAGTACAGTCTTACAGTATCTCTCTGTACAATGTTATCAGATATGTTATGAACAGTTATTACCAGTATCTTTTCTGTACAATGTTACCAGTTAATATTTATGACAGTCTACAGTATTCTTGTTATGTACAGTCTTACAGTATCGTTCTGTAAATGCTTACAGTATATGTTATGTACAGTGTCTTAAAGTATATGTTATGTACACTGTGTACCAGTATCTGTGACTGTATAGTATTACGTATCATGTTATGTACCAGTCTTACAGATTGTTCTGATACAATGTTTACCGTATTGTTATGTACATATTATAGTATATGTTTATGTACAGTACTTTAACAGTATCTGTGATGGACTAGGGGTACAGTAGATGTTATGTACAGTCTTACAGTATATGTTATGTACAATGTTACAGTATCTGTTATGTACAATGTTACAGTATCTGTTATGTACAATGTTACCGTATATGTTATGTACAGTCTTACAGTATCTGCTATGTACAATGTTACAGTATATGTTATGTACAGTCTTACAGTATCTGTTATGTACAATGTTACAGTATATGTTATGTACAGTCTTACAGTATCTGTTCTGTACAATGTTACAGTATCAGTTATGTACAGTCTTACAGTATATGTTATGTACAATGTTACAGTATATGTTATGTACAATGTTACAGTATATGTTATGTACAGTCTTACAGTATCTGTTCTGTACAGTCTTACAGTATCTGTTCTGTACAGTCTTACAGTATCTGTTCTGTACAGTCTTACAGTATATGTTATGTACAGTCTTACAGTATATGTTATGTACAGTCTTACAGTATCTGTTATGTACAATGTTACAGTATATGTTATGTACAGTCTTACAGTATCTGTTATGTACAATGTTACAGTATCTGTTATGTACAATGTTACAGTATATGTTATGTACAGTCTTACAGTATATGTTATATACAGTCTTACAGTATCTGTTATGTACAGTCTTACAGTATATGTTATGTACAGTCTTACAGTATCTGTTATGTACAATGTTACAGTATCTGTTATGTACAGTCTTACATTATCTGTTATGTACAATGTTACAGTATATGTTATGTACAGTCTTACAGTATATGTTATGTACAGTCTTACAGTATCTGTTATGTGCAATGTTACAGTATATGTTATGTACAATGTTACAGTATCTGTTATGTTCAATGTTACAGTATATGTTATGTACAGTCTTACAGTATATGTTATGTACAGTCTTACAGTATACGTTATGTACAGTCTTACAGTATATGTTATGTACAGTCTTACAGTATCTGTTATGTACAATGGTACAGTATCTGTTATGTACAGTCTTACAGTATATGTTATGTACAGTCTTACAGTATCTGTTCTGTACAATGTTACAGTATCTGTTATGTACAATGTTACAGTATATGTTATGTACAGTCTTACAGTATATGTTATGTACAGTCTTACAGTATCTGTTATGTACAATGTTACAGTATCTGTTATGTACAGTCTTACAGTATCTGTTATGTACAATTTTACAGTATCTGTTATGTACAGTCTTACAGTATATGTTATGTACAGTCTTACAGTATCTGTTATGTACAATGTTACAGTATCTGTTATGTACAATGTTACAGTATATGTTATGTACAGTCTTACAGTATCTGTTCTGTACAATGTTACAGTATATTTTATGTACAATGTTACAGTATCTGTTATGTACAATGTTACAGTATATGTTATGTACAGTCTTACAGTATCTGTTCTGTACAATGTTATGTAGCAGTAAGTGTATATGGGGTGGGCAAAACTACAGCACACTTGAGCATCAGGGTAGAATGGGAAGAAGGATGCTCAAGTCGTGACGTAGTTTGTGGTAACGGATCAGTGAACATCGGGGACTAGAGAAGAGATGGACGTGTGATTTAACTGAGCAACATCTGGCTTGATTCTGAATAAAGTATCATGAAGTTGGAACTGTCTTGGAGTTGTTGATAGTCCATCGTCCCTTTGCTGTACTGGTACAGTACAGAATTGGTGCCGTGACCAGGATTCGAACCTGGGTTGTCGCGGTACCGCTATGTACTAGGCCACTATATTTGATGCAGCTACTAATTCATACAGCGTTTGTGGGGAAAATGCGCTGCCTTTGAAACATTAGCACGTTGTCAGATTGTTGCTGAACGAACTGCAAGAAGTTTTCCAAAATGCCCGATCTAAACTGGCACCGGAACAGATCAACCTTTGATGTCCTCAGGCGGTAGTGATGTCCGCTCTCAAATTGTTTTCGAGCGTTACTGGTGGTGAAGTCCAGGCCGTTCTCAGATTGTTATTGAGACAATCGAGCCGTTGTCAAGTCATCGCCGGACTCTGTTGTGTGAGAGAGCCGCTTTGTCAAATCAGTCAGCCGCTGCTCTACACTGTCGACTGTTTTAAGAAGCTGACTATCGTTCATTGCTGGTTTCAGAGGGCTGGCCAGTGCTGTCCTCTGATACGTTCAATCGTTCCTTGCCGTGTTTCAAGAGCCCTTCCCTGGGTGGCTGATACGTTCAATCGTTCCTTGCCGTGTTTCAAGAGCCCGTCCTTGGGTGGCTGATACGTTCAATCGTTCCTTGCTGTGTTTCAAGAGCCCGTCCCTGGGTGGCTGATACGTTCAATCGTTCTTGTTGTTCCTGAGGAATCTTATCGAGCCCTATCGAGCACTATCGAGCCCTATCGAGCCTTGTGGAGTCTTATCGAGCCTATCGAGCCCAGTCGAGCATTTTTGATCCTTACTGAAGCCGCTTTATCGATCTTGGTTCAAGTACTCGAGTACCAGAAACCGTGCTTCTCAGTCTCGGCATACAAGGGAAGAGACGTCAGGGACTTCATTTTCGATTGGAGGGTTTGGTTCAACAAGAAAAGGGGTAATATAACATCCTTTGGTTAATTTAAGACGGCATATTAATAAGTATTGACTTTTTTTTTTTGCTGAATAAGTGTAAATATTTCAGCATAGCAGACCCATCACAGCACACTGGAGAAACAGGCATAATTTCAGCTAGGCTCAAGACTTCGAGTTTTTTTTTTCAGGTACCAAGGAATATGCAGAAGAAGAAGTAGAAATATTGTTTCAAGCCTGATAGAAATTACAAAGAAGTTAATATGAATTACTTATATGTAGAATTACAACGTATTAGTACATGGTTGGGGGAATTAAAAGAGGCAGTTAGTGAAGTAGAGAATTTTGTAGAAACGTTGAAGAACAGAACGACTAGACAGGACCCTTATAGATTTAAGGTAGACTATAATAGAGTAGGAAAGAATAATAGGAGACAGCCACTGCTTGATAAAGACAGAAGACAATATAGTTATGATGAACCAAAGTCTAATGGTTATAGGGTAAAAGACGGTGAGAACAGACGAAATGGTGAAAGCTCGGTGTCATGGTCTTACTCTTATCTAAATAATGGTTCGGGTTCATACAGGCAACAATACACTGTTCGCTAGGATATAGAACATTTATTGTATGAAGTGTACAGTTGGCGCAGTGGGTAAACAGACCCGCGCTCTCTTATATTACATATCACAGATAGTTAAACATCAAACTTATAGTTGTCATACAACAATCTAGCACACTATCTAGCCCTAGTATATCTATCACTATCTATGAGTCCCTCTCAGGCAGGCCCTGTTGTCTCTCTCCAGTCCGTTTGTCCTCTGCCCGTCTCCGCGTGTCCTAACTCGACACGGGCGGTAACTCTGTCCGAGTTCCTCGTGGACCCCGCATTAGGCGGGCCACATCAGTGTCCACGGAATCATGGACTTGGTGACCATCTCTTTCGAGAAGGTTCTAGATTACTCGGGTCCTGCTCGACTCAATGGTTTCCCTTGGGCTGGAATTGCAGCCCTTTATATATGTGCAAGTGAGGCGGTGACAGGATCCCTCCTCCCCCGTGACATGATTTGTTGTTGGGAATTAGATCCGTTCTAATTCTGTCACCGAATCACATAAAGTTGGTGTTTGTAGTTTGGTGGATAGTAACCTGGTAACCTACCTATTAGCACTAAAAACTCATGTATTCTACCATACAACACTTGTCTGATTTGGTGCAGAGATCCCTGTCTCTCGTGTGCTTAAATATGCTTATCAGACCGAAGTTACGTGGCATTTTAGTAGTTGTATTTACAACTTGCCCTTCTCATATTACCCGAAATGGTACCCAGACAAATAACCCCTATATAATAGAGGGTTAACAAGACCGAAGTCTTGGCTAAATAAGTACACCTTCAAATCTTGATCTGTGTGTGTATTTCTATACATTTTTACTCCCGTATGTTATATAATGCTAAATATGTAGTTACCTTGTTCTTTTATCCCCCTCAGACTACATGTGTACCTGTTGGCTTGTTAGTGTGTTAACTAATAAGTTGATGTATCTAATAAAGTGACTGTATTTTAAATTGATAGTGTTGAGTTTTGAGGTTTGTGTAACGTGCGTGCTGAATGTGTGGTGTAATTCCAAGCGTCACGAGTTGGGATAACCTCAATATGTAATACTGCACTGTGTGCAATACCTGACTAGGTATTCCAAGTAGTGGTGCTTAGATGTATCCTAACTGCTAATCCTAAGTATATTAACATAACTACTAAATTAACTCCCTACTAAACTAAGTTCTACACATGTATTGACAAATTAGACAAGTCATGCACTTTTACATGGAAGACGCAGACAAATTACAATGAATACGTTTTGCGTACAATTTGTCCGCCAAGTGTATCGTTCTCTCATTTAATCCTTTCACGCAGTCATTCACTCATCTGTCATTCAAAATAGTAATTGGCTAAAATATATATTTAAAGTTGAGGTAAGCGTTATTGCCCTTAGAAAAAATGGGCTAGGCGATATTTGCCCTTTAAGAAAATACGTACTTTTTGTACGATAACTGAAAAATAGGTTATAATTTAACTAGAGACACTTGTATAGGACGGTTATTTAGCATATGAATGGTACCGTCTGTAATATTAAAGTAGAATATGTACAAGTTATAGGTTAACACAATTTATATACATCATTAATGGAAATATAATACATATTTAATAGTAAACTAATTAATTAAATAACTCCAACGATGATGTGCGCGTTGACGTTCCTTCGTTCGTGTGTTATGCCATGAATGTTAAAGTTAGTATGGCTGTCTCTTGAGTGTTGTCGTCGATGTTGTTCTGTTTCGGCTGTTTGCAAAGTTTTGTAGCAACAGCAAGTATGGATTGCTCTCACTGTCCCGTATGAAATATAACATTGTTCAGAGATAGTTCACTGGTTGATATAATTGGTTGAAATAAACACAGTTACTGTTTCTTGCTGGAATCGTTCTAGAGCTGAGGCATTTGATGGTATAGTTCTTACAATATAGCTCTTAACGTATGTTTAAGGGTGATGTAATTAACCTAATCACTGAGAGTACTCTAGCAGGTGTAGAGTCACACTGTTATATGTAACGGAATAAAAGTATCACAGTTTATAGTGTGGCTACTGGCCAATGTGATTAGAGTCATTCTACTGGCGCATTTGTCTGCCGTGATAAAAGGTCAGCCACTATGTTCTCGGTGCCCTTAATATGGCGAATTTCGAAGTCAAAGTCTTGAAGTAGAAGACACCATCTTTGTAACCTGTTGTTTTTGGGCGACCCATGGTTCAGGACTAATAATGGCGAACTGTCTGTGAGGACCAAAAAATGGCTTCCCAAGAGGAACTTAGATAGTCTCAATATACAGAACAAAAGGCTTCAAACACTCCAATTCAACTGTGGCATAACGAGTCTCAGCCTTCTTCAGTTTGCGGCTTACGTAGAGGATCGGGTGTCGAACGCCATCCACTTCCTGCATTAAACATCCTCCTATTGCGATAGCGCTCGCATCTGTGGTCAAAATAAAGGGTAAATTTATGTTGGGTAATCGCAAGACTGGTGGATTAGAAAAAATATGTTTCAACCTACACATTGCATCATCTAAGCTGGTACTTTTACAAATTTTTGATGGATGATCTTTAGTTAACATATCAGAAAAGACTGAGGTGAGTTCTGCCCAATGTGGAATAAATTTAGAATAATAGTTAATCAGACCTAGTAAACTTCTAACCTGCTTCTTTGTGGTAGGTACTTCTAGATTAAGGATCTTGGAAACAATTTTATCATCAGTCAACAATTTTCCTTCAGAAATTCTATGACCAAGGAAGTCTATTTGTGTATAGCCTATTTCAACCTTGGAAGGTTTGATAGTAAGTCCAAAAAGAGAGATTTGGTGGAAGACTTGTTTAAGGGTGAGTAAGTGAGAAGTCATATCAGAAGAATGGACGCATATATCATCAATATAAGCAACTACGTCATTAATTCCGTGTAATAACAATCTTGTTAGTCTCACAAATGTGGCCGGTGCGTTCTTCAGGCCAAAAGGAAGATATAGCCATTCGTATAACCCTAGAGGCGTTGCGAATGCTGTTATATGTCTACAAGAAGGGTGTAGAGGAACTTGCCAATATCCTTTCGCTAAATCTGTCTTAGAAAATAAGGATGATTGAGCCATATCTAAAATAAGATCTTCACAACTGTTCATAGGCTCTGCATCTGTTGTTGTTCTGGTATTCAATATTCTATAGTCGATGCACAAGCGGATTGTCTGGTCTTTCTTTTTCACCAAGACAATCGGTGAAGAATATTGAGACATAGATTTTTGAATAATGCCATTCTTCTCTAAATCTAAAATTTCTTTATCTAAATTAGATCTGTAATGGAGAGGAATAGAATATGGTCTACATTTGACCGGTCTCAGATCTGTTAAGCACAATTGAATGTGTTATTCTATCAGTGCGTCCAGGTTTGTTGGAAAAGATCGTCTTATAGTCGTCTAGGAGCGTTCAAAATGTCCTGTCTCTGTTGTTGTGTCAAAGTGTCAGAGATATGTATGTCCTTTATACTTCCGTCATCAGTCATAATTGGCACAGGGATTTCAGTGTTGTCCATGTCTGTCTGATTTATCACAGATGCTACAGTTTGTAAATTGTCTTCAATGTCATTGTCGTCGTCGTCGAGATCGATCGTCAATATGTCGTCAAATTTGTCGTCATTGTCAATATCACAGATTGTCGGTAATGTCCATCTGTCTTCGTCATTGTCGTCGTCGTAAGCATGTGTCGTTAACGATGCTTCGTTTGTCGAGGTGTTATTCCGTTGGGAAATTGTCGGTTCGTCTCCGTCCACAGTTTGTTGCGTCTGTTCATTTGTCTCATTGTCCTGTTTAGCATAGTATGGTTTCAACATATTTACACGTAATAATTTCAATTTTCCATTTACAGAGAATGTAGTAGGGTTATTCCCCTTGACCAGTTTATGACACGTATCACAAGATGTACAAAATGATTTAATCTCTTGGTCAAACTTTGGCCAAAAAAAATGGGTTAGGACAATAGCCTTGGTCATTTCGTATCCCATATGACCTCCAAAAGGGGAGTCATGGGCTATTTTTAGCACTTTGTTTCGATGTGCTTGTGGTAAAACAATTTGCTGTGTCGTGGTCTGGTTTGTTGTGTAAAATCTGGTTAAGATGTTATTCTGTAGCCTAAATGTCCACGATGCATGTTTAGTGACTTTTGGTTTAAGTCCAACTAATTTAAAGTATGGTGCAAGTGTTGTATCTGCTTTCTGTTCATTACCAAAAGTGATGTTAGTTGAGTTTGGCGCTACTATTTCTAATGATTCCTGCAGTTGGTCGGTGTTGGTTTTGTGGGTTGTCTGTCGTGTTATTGCGTTTGTGTGTTGTCTGTTTTGTTGCACATTTACAGGTTCGGTACTTGGTAGTTTGGTAGCATCCTCAATTCGAGGTTTTAATTCGGTCGTATCGTTTCTTGATTCGACCGCCCCTGCATTGTACACCTCGGTAAATTCTTCATGAATTACCTCAGTGGTTGTCTCCCTTGGTATTTTGGCAGTTTGAGACAAGCAAGAATGGTGTTTCTCTCTTGTGTCGCTATTTCTGTGGTGGATACCGTGTTTTTGCTCCCACCTTTTGATCTCTGTTTCAGAGCATGGATGTATGTTGGGTAAATTACCAAGTATAATATCCGCGACGGGATTTTCAAGGATAGCACACGATACTCGCCCAGATATGAACGGTGTTTGAATTTCGACCAAAGCAAGGGGGTATTTCTCTATCGTACCTGAGAATGTGCGACACGTCACATGTTTGTCTGTGTAGTCTTTAGCGTCTATTAATGTTTTCCTCACCCCACAAAGAGTTGCGCCGGAATCACGAATTAACGTGCACTTTTTGTTGTTAACAAACCCTGTATAAAAAACTAGCTTGCCTGTAGATGATAAGGCAGCATTAGCTGTTTCATTTGCAATTGGGACTATGTGACCACAATGTAGTGTTGTGTCAAGTTGGAACTTCGTACAGGTGTTGCACTTACTGTCTGTTATGGTGTTTATGATGTCTACAGCATTCCCAAGCTCGCTCTCATTATCGTGTTGCTTGTCCCATTCATTTAGTGACTCAAGCTCTTCGTCAGACGACGTTTCTACTAATGCCACATTGGCTTGTTTCAATAACTTTCGGCCTTCACAATCCTTATTATAGTGACCCCAGCTATTGCAGAAATAACATTTAATTGCTCTGTGGTAAGCCATGCGTTCAGCTGTTTGCTTTTCCACCATCTTTTTGAGGTGTTCAGGGTAGGTGGGTGATTTGTCACACATCCCGTAACTGTCGTGATGAAAATTGCAATATTGGCATTTACTACTCTACCGACATTGGATCGTGGTTTAAATCTACTCTGTGATTGTTTGGAGTATTTGGTGTTCACTACTGCAGCTGCTGTATCATTGTGACTTATGTTATGTTGAAAAATATCCCTATTTGCTGTGAAAAATGCATTCCCCTTCGCCTCGATTTCCTGAATGCTCTTACAGTCCATTTGTTTTAAGAACTTGGCAAAAGGTGTGGGGATGGTGTTAACTATTTTATCTATTATAATCAGTTCCTTAAGTTTATCATGGCTATTGTTGGTTTTAGCCGAGTTAATCCATTTTGTGCATATGTCTTGGACTGTACTGACATAATCTATAAAGGTTTGGTTTGGTTGTGGAGATAATTTGGCAAATTGTTGTTGGTAACCTGCAGTGTCTAAAGAAAAATGTTGGAGAATGCGTTGTTTTAGGTACTCATAGTCTTTTCGCATTTCCTGTGGTATTGTCTCTATTACTTTCAGTGGCTCAAGAGCTAAATTTCTCATTAGAATAAATGCCCAATCTGATTTAATGATTTTATGATGAGACATGAGACACTCAAAATTTTCTAAGTAGGCGGAGATAGAATCTCCAGAACAGAAAGCCTTCACGAGACCTTTGTACTTGTTATATCGTTGTTCTTCTTCTTTACTTCTTAACTTATTTATCGATATTTCTGCGTTGGTCTCCATTTCCATCTGTTTTAGTTTAATCTGTGTCTCGGCATTTAATTGGGCCTGTTTGGCGGCGGCCTCAAGTTCCATCTGCAATTTCTTTTCATCTGCTTGCATTTGCAATTTTTTTTCCTCGGCCTCCATTTGTAATTTCTTTTCATCTGCTTGCATTTGCATTTGCAATTTCTTTTCTTCTCGTTCTATCGCTCTTTCTTCACGGGCAATGTTTTCTGCGTGTGTTTTCTGTGCCCATTCTGACAGTTTTTCTTCTTTGTAACCTAACTTTATTCCTTGCTCAATGCATTGATCTAAAGTAGACATTTTGTATTTTACTTGTTTGTTAAGTTTATAGAGTTAAATCCCTTAGAAAAAATATGTTATGTGGTCGAAAATTTGGTTTACTCCCCTAATTATTAATGTGTAAATCAAAATGCAAGGTTATGTTGGTGACAAGTTTCTGAATATGCAAAGAAATCAATATGATACAAAATAATACATTGATGAAACATGAGAAGTACAGCTTAGAAGTACAATGAGTATGAGGTGAAACTTAGCTCTGAATTTTGAAGCTCCTCGATGTTGTCTTGTACTCTCGTTACTGTTGGAAAGGTTTCATCGGTTGGACGCGGCACTTGTTGCGGAACAATCTGCTCGTGGAGCGAGAAAACATTAGTCACTGTCACAAAAAAAATGTCAAAATAGTAACATGTCGGAAAAAAAAAATTGTTTACAGAATCAAAATAACGAGGCGCTACGGAGGCAATGGTGAGACATTGCCGAGGGACTCAGATTAGTTCTATTTTATTGCTAGATAGCTACTAGTTTTATGTAAACTTGTAACGGTAATAATTTCTTTGATTTAAACAAATCAATGTGTTATCAAAAATCAATGTGATATGCTTAAATAATTAATTTTACATGGCATTTAACAGGTTTTTAAGAAAACATTCTATGCCAAAACCGGAAAACTAGCCCCCAAAAAGCCTGTCATGGTCTTACTCTTATCTAAATAATGGTTCGGGTTCATACAGGCAACAATACACTGTTCGCTAGGATATAGAACATTTATTGTATGAAGTGTACAGTTGGCGCAGTGGGTAAACAGACCCGCGCTCTCTTATATTACATATCACAGATAGTTAAACATCAAACTTATAGTTGTCATACAACAATCTAGCACACTATCTAGCCCTAGTATATCTATCACTATCTATGAGTCCCTCTCAGGCAGGCCCTGTTGTCTCTCTCCAGTCCGTTTGTCCTCTGCCCGTCTCCGCGTGTCCTAACTCGACACGGGCGGTAACTCTGTCCGAGTTCCTCGTGGACCCCGCATTAGGCGGGCCACATCAGTGTCCACGGAATCATGGACTTGGTGACCATCTCTTTCGAGAAGGTTCTAGATTACTCGGGTCCTGCTCGACTCAATGGTTTCCCTTGGGCTGGAATTGCAGCCCTTTATTATATGTGCAAGTGAGGCGGTGACACTCGGACTGGTATAGTTGGTATAAATACAAAAATGGGCGTGAGAGAAACCTTTCAAAGAAATCATGGGGCTGGCCCTCTCACAGTGCAACTGCTAGAAAAAGACGTAACGACTGGTTTGAAAAGAGACAAAGACAATAGTTGAAGTCAGGATCGAAGGACACAGTAGAACACAAAGATAAGACTTCAACGACTCCTAAAGTACTTGCCAATATTAGGATCGAACAGGAAAAGAACACGACGGTGTTAATAAAGAGAATAGACCGAGAGACACAGACGCAGACAAGTAATACGATAAATGATAGTACGCAGACACATATGGATACTGTAGAGAAGACAACCCAGGTACAGTCAATTAAGAAAATAGAAAAGGGAACGCAAACTATTAAGACGGTGGAAATTGCGGAAACACCTCACGGGAAATTAGAAAAAGTTGAAGTTAAGAAAGAGAAACAGACGAGAATCAAAGACGAAAGGAAACCAAAGAGGAAAAGTATTGAAGAAAGAAATAGTAGTATGATAGTTAATAGAGGTACTGCCATGTCAAGTTCCTCAGGTATAGATATGAAATTTATTCCCAAATGGTGTAGAAATATTAGGTGTGAGAGCTCAGGTTACGGAGAAGATATTTCTACCGCCGCATGTTATAGTAAATACGGTGATGCTGAAACAGCTATAAATACTGATGATTCGGAGAATGAGAGAATTGCACTACGAGCAGATCCCAACTCGAAGCGTGATGTTCCCTCATACGGTATAGTTGCTGGTGGACAAACGGACAGAGTTTTGGTTGGTGACTCTTTAGAACTAGAAACCAGTTTATATGACAGGAAAGTAGGGAAAGCTAAGAGACGAATACCAAGAAAGAGAAAGAAAGTCAGACGTTCTAAAGGCGACTATGGGAATAGGATCGACGTGGCTGCAGTGAACTACTACTATGAATCTGATGAGGGAACTATTATCAGTGTGTCATCTGAAGACGAGATGGGGAAGTGCAAACGTTACGTAAGGTATACAGGAAACAGTGAGCAGACCGACGCAAATAAAGGAAATAGAAAGAAATCATTTAAGAAGAAGAATAATAGTAGACAGATAGCGGGAATTTACTCAACGACAGAAAGTGACTTAAGAAAAATAGAAGACCTTATGACCTTAAGACCTGAGTACTTTAACAACAGGTTAACAACAGATAGTGAAGATGACATAATTAGAGAAAGACGGACTAATGTATTGAGAGACAATGAAATATTTAACTTGGATACACTCTATAACTGTTAAAATTCTTCGGGTGACGAAGGAAATATGGAATAGTTTTGGCTTATGAGAAGAATTGCGGTTTGAGCATATAGATATATGGCTTGTCTAAAATAGGCAGATGAATTTTTTGGTGTAGCATCACATGGTACAGGGTAGGCGATAGTGTTGTTGAGGATAGAGAGTTACGGCAAATGATATTCTACGTGGATACGTAATACAGGATATCTGGTGTTTGGTTACGATGTAGGGAGAGTAAACAAGGTAAAAATACTCCTTTGTCCGGAATGGATAGATATAGAGAGTTAATCACGTCGAGTGATGTATAACTGGTGTGATTAAAATAGAGTAGATTCAGCACAGAATTAGTAGAGGGTGAGAGATAAACTAAGTATGAATGTTCGTACTAGAAATGGTTCGACTCAGAGCTATGACGTGATGTCTGAGATAGTTTTGCTTGTTGGTTTGAGAAGAAAGTATAGTATTGTTGACAGGTGAACCGAGAGTGTCTGGTGAGGAGATATAGATTGAGGAGGAATTGAGTATCCTGTATGTAAAATAGCCAGTTGAACGCGAGAATATTAAGAGTAAAAGACTGTAGAAGTTGATGCTTGAAGAATACGAGTTACGTCGTGCTTGTGGAGAAAGAAGAGCTGATTAAGTCTCAGAAAGTTGTTGTGTGGAGAAGTATAGAATGATAGTTACGAGGTTAGTGGTTCAGCGGAATGAGGTTTGTTTTGAAGAGATAGTAGATAGTGCTGTAAAAGAGATATAAGTTGCGAGAGATAATGTATAGGGTCTGACCTTCGTAAAGGAGTGAATGATTGAGAAAAGTAGAAATAAGAAAGCAGTGAATTGTGAAAGTCCTGTGGAGTAATTCGTCTGGTTATGCGTTGTTCATACGTGAGTATAACTGTAGACAAACAGGTGTTCGTCGCGATGAGTGAAGTAGGTTTGAAGACGTCGCCTAAGTGAAGTACATAGACAAAATGTAATAGTGGCGCTGATATATCGTGTGTCAATGTGTGTAGAGGAGGTCGATACGCTTAGATTGTGGTGAGTGATTGCTGGAATGTTGAATTGGCGTCTAAATTGTGTTTTTTTTTAAGTAATAGAATAGACATGTTAGGTTGTCGCGATGCGATAATAGTCGTGAGATGAGAGCGAGGTTGTGTATCACTGTCCGTGTGAATATGCGAAGAGTGGTTGATAGGTGACGTTGATAAAACGTGGAACATGGAGTATGCGAAAATTGAGAGATAGAAAGAACGTGATTAGAGAATTGTGATGTCTTTTCGTTAGAATATCTGATCTTGGATGGAAATTATGGAAGTTGTATGACAGGTTGACGGAAAGAGAGTTAACATTCTGAATGACGTTTCATAAAACATGTTTAGTATTCTTGACAGGGACATGTCGAAGCAGGAATGCCTAAGACTGAGAAACGAGAAAAGTGAGGTCTGCTGTCAGTTATAAGTGGCGTGGGTTGCTGTTCTGAAAGAATCCCGATAAATAAGAAGAAGAGTGAAAGATACGGAGGTAAACAAGGTTAGTTAAATGAATGTTGGAGAACGTGTTCCGATAAGTGTGACTAGTTTGATTATCGTCACGATGCAAGAGTGCTAGGAGAGACTTGAGGATAGCTTAGAGTAGTCGTGGTGAGATGTTGGAAAGTAATGATAAGTTAGATAATTGCGTCGGGTAGACGAGAAACTTAAAAGTAGAATTAGTTATTGGTACAGTAGGTAGATGTATTGGTGAGAGGTCTATAGTAAATAGAAAAAAAAATTTTGCTGGTCGTAGTAGAGTGGAGATGCCGTAGTTAACGGTAATGATTAAGAAGTTGTAGTGATGCTTTGGTACAAATCCAAGGGAAACAATTGGTGTGCCGAGCCACAGGTTCTATTAGTAGATAGATGACTGCTGGTACATTGAGATGACATTGGAATAATCGCCACATTAGTAATAGATAAAGTGAGTGACCTGTAGTTTACAGTGCTTGTTTAAGATGATATTCCAGATATTATGATGTGTTAGGAAGTTAGTTTTGTAAAAGATAGAAAATTGTGAGGGGAGAGAATCAATGATAGTACGGTCATTGTTGATTAATGATTTTTTTGTGGGGAGAACAGATATTGTTCTAAGTTAAGAAATTGGTCTGTAGTTAACAGATATACATACTTGGCAGTGAAGTGTTTTGTTTTCTCGGTTATAGAAATAGTGGAATGACTTGTATGAATAGATATGTGTTACATTGGTTCATATAGGAGGCCAATGTTGATGGGCCACTGTACGTAGTTAATTTTAAGTGAATTATATTTTTTTTGAAAACCTTCTCTTTAGCGAGAAGACACTTGTTTTATTGAGTCTGAGTTTTAATGCCTCATATATAATATGTTTTTTTTGCTTGATTTGGTCCTGTAAAATGATTGTTATTATTTTAGAATAGGATTATTGTGTTCTTAGACTTTTGCGTACAAACTATTGGTCCGTAAAAGAGACCAATAGTATTAGGTAACAATAGATTAGGATGTATGTTGTATTATTTTAATATATGTTTTTCTTTGAATGAGTTAATACCTTTAATTGATATGAGGGGAAACATAAATGATGTTATAAAAACTTGGGGGGGGGGGGGGGGTATGATATCCTGTTGTGATTTTATTTCGCTGTTTTGTATGTTAAATAGTAGTTAATTAAGTTATGTTTAATTTACATGGTTTTGTCTAGAATAAAGACAATACATGGGGCTTTAATT
The DNA here is from genome assembly GCA_014155875.1 of Cepaea nemoralis. Classification (NCBI taxonomy): domain Eukaryota; kingdom Metazoa; phylum Mollusca; class Gastropoda; order Stylommatophora; family Helicidae; genus Cepaea; species Cepaea nemoralis. The sequence goes on from JACEFZ010016405.1 coordinate 15,115, forward strand.
AGGACCCTTCGTTCAGAAAATAATAATAAACTACTGTGGACTAGTAGAGAGACACATCATCTTTGTGAATAATGTGTTCATGGGTATATTATATTGCTGTGATAATCAGCATAATGAGGTTGATATGGTTATGAAGTAGTGGAAACATATACCGGGGATGGTTATGGGAAAGTTTAGAGTTACACTAAAGTCAGCATTGATTGGAAATACATGGATTGGAAGCCATATGGGGAAGAAAAGATTAATGAATATAGCAGTGGGGTAAATGAGGGGAAAGTTTTGAACATAGTTTCCATGGGGTCATAAAAGCCATGATATACACGGGATTGCTGGTTTGTAGAATAAGAAGATTACCCCAGACAAATAGTAAACATGAATTGAATCCATGTTTGAGTAGACACTGTGGATAGCAGTACAATAGTAAAGGGTTGTAAGTGTGAGAAATGAACATAGTGGAGACATAATGACATGGGGTTTTTGAGGGTCCGTGATATATGGACTGAGATAAAGTTGATTGCAAGCAGTCACAGACAGGAGTTCAGGGGTAGTATATGGTTGCTGTTGATAACGGCATAAATTGATAAGTGGAGGTTTTAGTTGATATGCCCATAATAAATGGACAGTAAGGGGTCGCTGAAATTTTCGGCGAGAGAATTCTGAGTGAGGTATAGGAGAAGATTAGTTATGTGAGGTGATGTGTATAATGTTGGAGGAGGTCTTAAGGGATAATAGACCTTTTTAATTGTGTCCTCGGGATATGTTTTGTGGTTGACATTACAATGAGAGGTTGAAGTAAGGTTCAGAGCCATAAAAGTAGTAGTGTCTGTAATATATAGACAATTGGAAGTGAATAATATTTTTGATGGTTGGTATTTGATGCTGTAGATAGCAGCGTAAACGGTTACCATAATGAGTGGTACTATAGGAGATATAATTATTTTAGACTTTATTACATAAAGTCTCAAATGACATAGGGGGGTAAAGGAGTGTGTGATTTAGCTGAGTGTGGTTTTTGTCTGGAAGAGTTCTACTTCTTCTTTAAATCTCCGGTGCGCACCGATTCTTTGTCTTTCTATCGTGTGAGAGTGATTTCAGGTTGATTAAAAGTGGAGAATTAGTGGGGTTGGTGATGACAATAGGGAGTTGGTATCAGAAGAGTACAGCGTTTGAAATTTTAAGCGGATTGCTTATGAAGAGAAGAAGAAGTATTTAAGAAGACGTGTTATGATGTATTGTATAAAGTTGAGATTTAAATGTTATTAAGGATATGTAAATATGTTATGTTTTTTTGAAGGGCCAGAAACGAAGAAGAAGTGGGTTGATATATGGCAGGGGAAAGAGTTACGAATAGATTGTGTATTTAAAATAAAGTTGGTTTGGGGAAGATTAGAGGAGTTATGGGAGGTAAGGAAAGAGGGGGAATAGAGTAGGGGGATTGGGAGTAAAGACTTTTTAAGGGAAAAAGTCTTTAGAAAAACATAGGAAGGTGTAGCAGTAAGTGTATATGGGGTGGGCAAAACTACAGCACGCTTGAGCATCAGGGTAGAATGGGAAGAAGGATGCTCAAGTCGTGACGTAGTTTGTGGTAACGGATCAGTGAACATCGGGGACTAGAGAAGAGATGGACGTGTGATTTAACTGAGCAACATCTGGCTTGATTCTGAATAAAGTATCATGAAGTTGGAACTGTCTTTGAGTTGTTGATAGTCCATCGTCCCTTTGCTGTACTGGTACAGTTACAGTATCTGTTATGTACAGTCTTACAGTATCTGTTATGTACAATGTTACAGTATATGTTATGTACAGTCTTACAGTATCTGTTATGTACAATGTTACAGTATATGTTATGTACAGTATCTGTTCTGTACAGTCTTACAGTATATGTTATGTACAATGTTACAGTATATGTTATGTACAGTCTTACAGTATCTGTTATGCACAGTCTTACAGTATCTGTTATGTACAATGTTACAGTATATGTTATGTACAGTCTTACAGTATCTGTTATGTACAATGTTACAGTATCTGTTCTGTACAGTCTTACAGTATCTGTTATGTACAGTCTTACAGTATATGTTATGTACAATATTACAGTATATGTTATGTACAGTCTTACAGTATCTGTTATGTACAGTCTTACAGTATCTGTTCTGTACAGTCTTACAGTATCTGTTATGTACAGTCTTACAGTATATGTTATGTACAATATTACAGTATATGTTATGTACAGTCTTACAGTATATGTTATGTACAGTCTTACAGTATCTGTTATGTACAGTCTTACAGTATCTGTTCTGTACAGTCTTACAGTATCTGTTATGTACAATGTTACAGTATCTGTTATGTACAGTCTTACAGTATATGTTATGTACAATGTTACAGTATCTGTTCTGTACAATCTTACAGTATCTGTTCTGTACAGTCTTACAGTATATGTTATGTACAATGTTACAGTATCTGTTATGTACAGTCTTACAGTATAAGTTATGTACAATGTTACAGTATCTGTTCTGTACAATCTTACAGTATATGTTATGTACAGTCTTACAGTATCTGTTATGTACAATGTTACAGTATCTGTTATGTACAATGTTACAGTATCTGTTATGTACAATGTTACAGTATCTGTTATGTACAATGTTACAGTATCTGTTATGTACAATGTTACAGTATCTGTTATGTACAGTCTTACAGTATCTGTTCTGTACAATGTTACAGTATATGTTATGTACAGTCTTACAGTATCTGTTATGTACAATGTTTAAGTATATGTTATGTACAGTCTTACAGTATCTGTTATGTACAATGTTACAGTATATGTTATGTACAGTCTTACAGTATCTGTTATGTACAGTCTTACAGTATCTGTTATGTACAATGTTACAGTATCTGTTATGTACAATGTTACAGTATCTGTTATGTACAATGTTACAGTATCTGTTATGTACAATGTTACAGTATCTGTTATGTTCAATCTTACAGTATATGTTATGTTCAATCTTACAGTATATGTTATGTACAGTCTTACAGTATCTGTTATGTACAATGTTACAGTATCTGTTATGTACAATGTTACAGTATCTGTTATGTACAATGTTACAGTATATGTTATGTACAATGTTACAGTATCTGTTATGTACAGTCTTACAGTATCTGTTATGTACAATGTTACAGTATCTGTTATGTACAGTCTTACAGTATCTGTTATGTACAATGTTACAGTATCTGTTATGTACAGTCTTACAGTATATGTTATGTACAGTCTTACAGTATCTGTTATGTACAATATTACAGTATATGTTATGTACAATGTTACAGTATATGTTATGTACAGTCTTACAGTATATGTTATGTACAATGTTACAGTATATGTTATGTACAATGTTACAGTATCTGTTAGGTACAGTCTTACAGTATATGTTATGTACAATGTTACAGTATATGTTATGTACAGTCTTACAGTATCTGTTATGTACAATGTTACAGTATATGTTATGTACAGTCTTACAGTATCTGTTATGTACAATGTTACAGTATCTGTTATGTACAGTCTTACAGTATATGTTATGTACAGTCTTACAGTATATGTTATGTACAATGTTACAGTATCTGTTATGTACAATGTTACAGTATCTGTTAAGTGGGTCAATATTTCCAATGTCTTTTGTTCATTTTCCCCTATAATATCTATATCATCTGCATAACCAAGCAGCTTGGATGTTCCTCCAATATCACATTCCTCCTTTACCTTCCTTACATTGTTCATAAATTCCCTCTTTATTTCCCATTTTAATTGCTGCTACTTGGTTCCAGTAAATATTCTTTAATATCCTTAAATCTTTCCCATCAATGTTGATATCTTCCAACATTTTACCCAGGTCATCATGTTTTACTTTATCAATTGCCTTAGTATACTCTATGTAGCACAAATATATGTCTTTCTGTTTCTCTATTGACCTTTCTATTAGTGCCCGTAATGTATATATTGCATTGTTTGTGTCCCTTCCCTCCACAAATCCTTACTATTCTTCTCTAATGTTTATTTTTATTTATTTCTGGTTCTTCTCATTATGATTCTGAGTAGAAGCTTAGCGATATAGCTTAGGAGTTAATTGTACGAAAATCTTCACATTCAATTGCTCCTGGTCTTTTTAGTGTGGCTATAAATACAGATTTCAGCATATCACTAGGTAAATATCCACTGTTGTAAATATCATTCAACATTTTGGTTAATATATCTACTCAAAATTTTTAAGTAAATATAATTAACGTAAATATTAGCTTGTATAAACCATTGTCTTGAAGAAGGTAATGATACTATAACATTATATGCAACAATAAATAAAAAGACAAACATCATTCTTTGGCCATGCGATGATAAGAGGGGCATTTGATAATATTGTGACAACTGAAAAGATCGGTCGGAAAAGAGGCAGAGGCAGACAAAGAGAAATGATGCTGGGTGGACTGAGACGGTGACATTGAATATCATGAACAGAGATGGCCCAGAGCAAGACGGACCGAGATCAGCTGGGAGGGCACATGATCATGATGATGATGATGATGATGATGATGATGATGATGATGATGATGATGATGATGATGATGATGATGATGATGATGATGATGACAGACATCATGCATCAGCAAGAATGTTCTTTGTTGATCTGTTTCTTTTCTGTTTGACTCCACGGTTATTTATGTGTTTCTGTTCTGTTTGACTCCACGGTTATTTATGTGTTTCTGTTCTTTTGACTCCACAGTTATTTGGGTGTTTCTGCTCTGGTTGATTCCACAGTTATGTAAGTCTTTCTGTTGTTTGATACTACGTTTATTTATCTGTTTCTGTTCGTTTACTTCACGGTTAATTATGTGTTTCTGTTCTGTTTGACTTAACGAACGTTTGGTGGCGCTTACCAAATCCGACACCCCACATTGTGCCAACGGCTTCGGGCGGAAGAGCGCAATCTGGAGGGTACAAGCATTACCCTGGTGCGAGGAAATGCAACCTAAGGAAAAAATGTCATGGCAGGGCAGATCAGGCCCTAAGCCTTGGTTGGCGGCTGGTCTAGGATCGAAGCTCTGACAGGCGGACAGTTAGAGCATTGTTGCTGATCCGGCAGCTTCTGCAGCTTGTCTTGTTCCAGATGTAGAGGTGTTACCTTTCATCTGGAGTGAACTAGGCAGGCCGAGAGAGGGATCATGCTGCATGTTCAACACATGATCTCTATATTTTAGCCCAGACTGTGTGCTATGGAGAGGCAATACGGCAAGGTGCTAATGTGTGTGTGTATGTGTGTGTTCTGTTTGACTCCAGTTATTTAAGTGTTTCTGTTCTGTTTGACTCCACGGTTATTTAAGTGTTTCTGTTCTATTTGACTCTACAGTAATTTATGTGTTTCTGTTCTGTTTAACTCCACAGTTGAGAGTATTTATGTAATTCTGTTCTGTTTTACGCCACAGTTATTTATGTGTTTCTGTTCTGTTTGTCTCCACAGTTAAGAGTATTTATGTAATTCTGTTCTGTTTGACTCCACAGTTATTTATGTGTTTCTGTTCTGTTTGACTCCACAGTTATTTATGTGTTTCTGTTCTGTTGACTCCACAGTTATTTATGTGTTTCTGTTCTGTTTGACTCCACCGTTATTTATGTGTTTCTGTTCTGTTTGACTCCACAGTTAAGAGTATTTATGTAATTCTGTTCTGTTTGACTCCACCGTTATTTATGTGTTTCTGTTCTGTTTGACTCCACAGTTATTTATGTGTTTCTGTTCTGTTGACTCCACAGTTATTTGTGTGTTTCTATTTTTTTTGTCTCCCTAGTTAAGAATACTTGTGTGTTTGTGTTCTGTTTGACACCACAAGTATTTAAGTCTTTCTATTGTGTTTGACTCGACAGTTATGCGAATGCTGGTTTAATTTATGGAAAATCAAACATGTAGGATTGCAAGAACTCCTCCCGTTTGATATTGAGCACGGCATGCCTCAAGGTTTTTATTCTCGATCTCGAGGTACCTAAGATTTCAATCTTAGTTTGACACGCACCACATCAACTGGCATGTCCTTTGTTTAAAGATCTACGGAATTCATTTTATGTTTGCTAGTCCGGATTTAGACAAGGAAGAGGAATAAGAGATCACATATTCAACATGCGTTTAATAATAGAGAAGTGCAGAGAATTTAATGTAAACCTATTCTCATATTTTGTGGATTATTTAAAGGCATCTGACTGTGTACAACATCAGAAACTTTGGGAAATCACGAGGAATATGGGCTTTCCATCACATGTAGTACAACTCATAAAAATGCTCTATCTAGACCAACAAGCAGCAGTTAGAATAGATGGCGTCAGTTTCGTTTGACATCAAGCAAGGAGTCCGTCAGGGCTGTATGCTGTCACCCTATTTGTTTAACCTGTATGCCGAAAATATAATGAGAAATGTAAGAGATGATATAAACAGGGAGCTATATGATGCCCTAAATATCGGCGGTCATGACATACCAGAGATTCGATATGCTGATGATACAGTATTACTCTCCACAACACAGAATGGCATAGAAAATCTAATAGCCTCAACCTTATTGAATAGTGAAAATCACAACTTATATCTTAACATAGCAAAAACAAAGATAATGCATACAGATAAAACTACTATGGAGAAAGAAATATACATTAATGGGGAAAAATTGGAGGTGGTGGAAAATTGTAAATATCTTGGGTCATTGATTACCAACAACGGCGACACAATGAAAGAAATTAAACGGCGACTATCAATTGCTCTTCAAAGACTCAAATAGCTGAATAAATTATGGAGTGGGACATACAGAACTACAAAACTTAGATTTTTAATAGCATGCATCTTTCCAATTACAACATACGCCTGTGAGACATGGACACTTACTAAACAAGCTGAACAGAGCATAAATGCCTTTGAATATAAATGTTATAGATGAGTTCTAAGAATATCTTGGGTAAAGAAAAGAACAAATGCATCAATAGTTCAAGAGCTGAATATTGAAGAAGGTTGGCTTTTAGAGACGATAAAACAAAGAAAATTGAAATATTTTGGTCACTTGAAACATCACGAAAGTTTGGAGAGAACAATAATGGAGAGGTATATGCCTGGGAAGAGAGAAAAGGGAAGGCCAAAGAGAAGATGGGTGCAGGATGTGGCGGATGATCTCCAGATGGGTGTATCGGACGCGGGACATCTTGCTTAAGATTGACAGGTTTTCCGGAAAGTTGTTATGGGAGCGAGGTTCTGCAAAGGACATGCACCTAAATGAATGAATGAATGTGATCTTAATGTGATTACACGTCACAGCGCCATATCACACTTCTCAGCGTCATATTACACGTTACAACGCCATATTATACATGACAGCGCCATATAACACTTCCCAGCGCCATATTACACCTCCCAGCGCCATATTACTCTTCCCAGCGCCATATTACACCTCCCAGCGCCATATTACACCTCCTAGTAGCTTTGGAAGAGCAATTCTAGAAGGCTGATTCCTGCAAGTAGACGTAGAGGCCCAGCAAACAAAGATGGACACATGAAGTTACATGCACGCTGGCCCTGAACAAGTGGCAGCGGAACTGATAAAAGATCAAGAGTCTTCCTAGAAAATATAACCAGTCATGTTAAGGACTAACTTTAACGAGACCAAAGACAGCAAAGAATATTAAAATAAAAACCAAACGGACTTCAATAATAACCGATGCTGCAGAAGCAGGTTGGACGTGGCTGAAGTTGTGTTTGTTTGTTTTTTTAAATTATTATTATTGTAATTATACAGACCTCACTCAGGGGGTCCTTTGTATATTTTCTCTTAAAACCACACACCCATCCACGACCACCCTCTCACATTTTGCTGCCATCACCCGCATCGCAACCAAACCCCGCTTGGCCTTTGTATATCACATGGTCTGTGTGCTCATTTTAAGCAAGGCATCGATCACAACGTTCATTGCCACCTTGCCGTCTTGACAGACGATAGTTTGTGCTTTAAAAAGGCATAATAACATTTACCTATGGCGGTAGCGAATGTGACTGATAAGGCCAATTCGCGCTGTATATGTTCGTTCACAGTGGGTGCATTTGAACACGTGGTCATTTCCACCATCATGCACCATCTTACGTCTCACACGCTCTGTGTGTGACTTATCTGCAATAATTTTCTCCTTTGTCTTTATTCCATTTCTGATGTTTGCCCTCCATGCAACACGTTCAGCGGCGACTTGCTCCCAATGTGCATTATCAATCCCTGTATCAATCATGTCCCGCTTACACACATCTGTGTATCGTAGTAGAGGCCGACCCTGAGATCTCTTACCCATCTGTAATTCACCAAAAAAGATGTCCTTTGGTATTCTACCATCATCCATCCTCCTAAGATGTCCTATCCATCTAAGTCTACGAAGACAGAGCATGGAATAAACCGTCACACAACCTGATCTTTCCAATACTTCAGTATTTGTGATTTTGTCGTGCCACTTAATACCAATAATTCTTCGCAGACACCGCATATGAAAGCTGTTTAAACGTTTCTCTTGGTGTGAGTAAGTTGTTCAGGTTTCACTGCCATAAAGAAGAGTACTAAGGACACAGGCTTGATAGACAAGAACTTTTCTTTTGGTAGTAAGGTTCCTGTTCTCCCAGACTCTTTTTCTTAACCTGTTCATTGTTGTTGCTGCCTTACCAATCCGGATGTTGATTTCCTGATCTAGGGATAATTTACTATTTACCATTGATCCTAGATATGTAAAATGGTGTACCATCTCTAGTTCGGCGTCGTCAATAAAGATTGATGGTACCCCATGTGCACCTTGTGACATAATCTGTGTCTTCTTTTTGCTAATTGTTAAACAACATTCAGAACAAGCATTGGAGAATGCAGATAGTAGACAATGCAATTCTTCCTCAGAGTGGGTCGTAACTGCAGCATTATCTGCAAAAAGCAAGTCTCTGATCAGTACCCTGCTAATTTTGGTCATGGCCTTCAATCTGTGAGCATTGTAGAGGCCACCATCTGAGCGTGAGTGAATGTATATACCACCATCCTGATCACGAAAGGCATATGATGATGATGATGATGATGATGATGATGATGATGATGACTGGCTACTGAGCACGGACACATCAGCTCAGTTCAATATGGAATTGTCAACTGTTTTTAATGTGCTGGGAACAATCATTAACAGATTCAGTGCAAAAGGGTCACAATGTGATGGACACGTTATGAGAAGAAATACATTGGAGAACTTGGTGACAACTGGCAAAATTGAGGGGAAAATAACAAGGGGAAGGCAGAGAAGTAAATATCTGGATAGCTTGGCCACGTGATATAGTCGAGATAAGACAAGAGAGCTGATCCACGACTCTGGTGATCGTGTGCGATGGCGAAACATCTTGTTTTGCACTCGCTCACTTTTGAACTCAAGTGTAGTCCACACGCACTATTTCAAGTAGTGATGAACAGAATTTTGCGTTTGGATTAGCTTACCCTATTAACGGTGGCCCTCACCATCAGGCGAACCCACTCCGACTTCATAGGTACTTGTAATTTACGTCCCCAAGTCAAGAACGATAGGTCAACATTTTAGTCCAGATGTCATGTGTAGGAGTTGACCCCCTTACCTCGGTATCAGTACTCCGGATGTTTAAGAACAGATGTTCTTATCCATTCGGCCATGCAGGCCTACATGGCGAAACACGACCGCCCTGCATATCGATATACCACTTGATGATGATGATAATGCTGATAAATATTGACCTGATAAATATTGACCTTTTACAGGCCTGACAAAAATATTGGTTATCTGTATTCATATTATAACACGCTTCACGACACCACATCAAATGTTATATTGTCGAGAAAT